>JAQJVL010000702.1:0-376895 GCA_035578905.1 Stictocephala bisonia | reverse complement strand
TTGTTCACAGGAAATTTTAGTCAACTGGGGAAAATTTAGGGAAATTCCTGATAAAAGAGAAAACTAAGTAGTACTAATAATAATCATAACACTAAATATATTTAAAAACCCCTGATTATAGTAAGACTACAAAAGAAAACCTTAGCAACCTATACTTTTAATGTTTAAAAACAGGAAACAGGTAGAAGTTATAGGCAATGGGCTCAATAAAAACATATCCATGATAACAGCAGCACACGTGTTTCGATTATGATTAAAAACAAATAGCAAGACCATATTCAGGTGACAGTGAGTTTTAGAGCCATGCAAATGCATTTTTATTCAATGTTGTTTGTATAATTTAATTTAAAATATCAAGAGTATGACTGTAAGTTTAATTATTTAGTGACTGTTTTATCTCAATTGGGTATTACAAACGTTTTCTTAAAAATGTGCTTTTTAAGAGTAGTTAGGGGAAGAGTGGTTTTTTTATCTGTATTCAATCAAATTAAATGTTCTTATTTTTTATATGTACTGCAAGTAACACTCATCATCTATGAATAAAACTGTTGATTATTATAAAATATAATCAACTTTCGTCAGCTTATACTCCACAAATCGAATTATGCCACTTGTCAGTTCCCTCTCAGCCAATCACTTGAGCAAAACAGGCAGCAAGTTTTAGGCAGGAGTATTAGGATTTACAAGTTACTTAGTCCACAATAACATTCATCCATCAAAAACTCTTTTAGCTTTCGTTTAAAGTTTTACTTTGTGTCTCCAAGAAAACCTTGTTTGCTTTCATCAAAATAAGAAATAGGCAGCTAATTCAGATTTTTCAATTTCCTTGTTCCCAGTAAATAACATCGAACTTTCATTTATTCGCCATTTTAATTTGAGAGGTTTCAACATTTATTTAATTAATTTATCACAAATTTATTGTTAGATTAGTTCCTATCATTTAAATGAATAGATTATTGATTTTAATAGAAGTTTCATATTCTCTTATACGAATGCTACCCCCCTTCCCCAAGTTTAGTGTGATGTTTCTGCAAATATTGTTAAGTAATTACCTCAAACAATTGTATTTGTTTAATTGGCGTAGATGAGAAAGAAAGTTTGCTCCTAGATTGAACATTTATTTAGGAACTCTTTTTTACAGTCTTTATTCTTTAGGACCAATCAATCATCCTACAAAATTTCAGCCTCGTAGATTTAGTGGTTTAATCGCCAATTCTGCCATTTTCAATTATTAAATTAATTAATTTGGGACCTGTTCTTGAGGTAAAAGTCGATGCCATTTACTTATGTGGTCCACTCTATTGAATGTCATGCAAAGGTCAATGAAACAGCCAACTGCTGTCACCTTTCTCCAATGCAGCCAAAGCGAATTTGGTGAATTTTTTTCTGGTGAAAAATTCAAGAGTAGTCACTTTATTTTGGGTTCTATTTTGTTTTATCTTGTTGGTTTGTGCTACATAGCCAAAATTATTTTCTTGTAGTAGAGTATCAGGCCGACTGTGTATTCAGTGTTGGTTATGATTTTATTTCCTTAGGTAAACTGTCTCAGAATAGGACTCTATTGCAACCATCTTGGGGCTACATCTCTGCATCAGTAGGTGAAAAATCTGAATGTGTGCTGTATAGATATATTTTGTCTCGAGTGTTTTATTTTTTCAATATATCTTGTCTATTTGCAGTTTGGACGTTGGAGTTGTCTCCTTGCTGGCATTGCATATGGTGCCTTTTGGCAAAGCCGGTACACCAAGTACGAGTTGAGTGTCAAGGATGAAAAAATTAAAGCAAAAACAGAACGAGAAGCCAGGATAGCTGCTGAGAAAAAAATGGCTGCTGAAAGTAGGTTTATTTTTAAAATATGTATCTTAGGTTAGTATCTTCAAATGCCTTTATTCAGCCAAGTGAACTAAATTAAATTATTCACTGAACTAGACTAAATGTACTCATCTGTCACTGCCAAATAAGTTTATAAACTTTTGTATTAGTTTGACTACATCCTTGATATTAATTTACTTAATATGGTGGCAGTAAAACTTATTTTTGAAAATAAGTCTGTCATGATGCCATCTTTAACATTAAATTTTCACTAAATTCATATTCACATTTAAGCTTGTAGTTAGTTGTTTTGACAGGTTTAAGCAAGAAAGTAATATTAAAAAAAGTTAAAAGAGGTCTTATTTTTTTACTTGGTGAAGTTAGGACTAAGAAGTCCTCTTTGACACCACCTGGAGACCAATGGCTTAACCATCACCAGTAACCACGCTGGTAGGCTTCATGCAAAGACGGGATCGCTCACTGGTCACCCATCTAAGGAAGAGCCAAGCTTGATTTGCTTGATGAATCCGGAACCCTCTGGTCAAGACCATTGGCTATAACGAATTTTAATTCAATTTTAGTCATCTTATCCTCAGCTATTAGAAATGCTATTAACTGTTGCACAGAACATGGATGATATTTTGCTATAGTGCATATGAAATTTAATTAGTTTCTTTTTAGCCCAGATGATCTGTATATAATCAACTGAGTGTCAACCATACATTTTAATCCTGAGAAAGTGTCTGTAAATGCTTATTTACTTTAAATCTTCATCGTTGACTGGATTTCCAGATAGATTGTGTCAGTTTTCTTGGTAGGCTGTAGGCTACTTATTCAGCCTAAATAGTGGCTCCGTGTCCAATTCACTAAGGAAGTCAATAGATGTATAATCTACCAATTTAGAGCTTGACAAAGTTGGTCTAATATCATAGAGTTCATAGGAAAAATAACATGCCAAGATCGTACAGTATCTTGCCGGATCTTCTGGAGGTCCATCCTATTAATTGCTATGTCCCTAGTTTATTCCACTACTGAGTATGATGCTGCTTTATGACTTAATGGTGTACATATACGATATATGCACTAATAAGGTGCTTGTTAGGTTGACATCCAGCTAAACATTCCTGGTCATGGGGTTGGCTATTGAAAACTTGCTTCCTAATTCTGAGCAATATAGCCTCTCTTGAGTTGATGGAAAGAGGCAATTCTAAGAGAATTTAATAAGATGACGTCCATGGCTTCATAATGCAGAACCTCCTCCAGTTAGGATGTAAACCGCTATATTCTCTCTTAAATATATAATAATTTTTATCCAATACTAAGTGACATTAGTGATTTTATGGATAGAGCAAGAATTTTATCCAAACCAGTTGATAGTTTGAAATTTTCTTTGGAGGGAATTGGTTTATATTGAATTGATTTTGAAAATGAAACTTGTGGAAACAGTTGTTTGACAATCTGAGATATATTTAACAGACAAAACAAAATCCTAATTGAAGACCTCAGGCATGAACCTTCCCAGGAGTAAATGGTCCTTGATAAGCCACTTATGTAATGGTGTTGGACAGTGCAACTCCTGATCTATAAAATGAGGGTAGACAAAAACCAAATGAACCATATTGTTAATGACTTCTCTTCGCATATTTTTGCTGCAAGAATGATGGAATACAGTTGTAAAGAGCTGTCATTTGTGAGAACTACATACAGGGTGTCCAGCAACAGGGAAAATAGGGAAAACCTGGAAAAATCAGGGAATTTTAAATGACCTGGAAAAGTCAGGGAAAAATCAGGGAATTCAAAACAAAACCTGGAAAATCAAACAAGAACACCAGTTTGTTGTGATTTGTAATAGTCACTATATATCGAGATGGACTAGTTGTTAGTCCTGAATGGCTTTTGGACTCACGAGCATGTTACTCGCTACCATGAGAGGGCGAACCTCTAACCAATGGTCGCTAAGACATCAATTATTACACATGATTGCAGTTTTCCGAATGACACAAGTCTACGGGTTACTCTGCATTAACAAAAGTAAACCGCCTCTTGTAGGTACTGCTAAGGTGCCAACTGACAACAGTTGGTTACTATGCATTAGGCCACACCGAAAGGATGTTGGTACGTGGACCAGATGGTCTCCATGTGTGCTGTTTCGACGTTGTTTTCGTCTCATCAGGTGTAATTAGGTGAGAGTTTCCTACTCACCATTACACTACAGCGAACTGAGTTGATGTAATATAATTGTCTTCATTTTCTTGAAGCAATTATTGACATACAGTTCCATTAGAGTGGATGACGGAGAATAAACTCAACGTTCTAGTCACTATATACTTCGGTGCGTTACAAAAAAATCCTTTACTTTGTTCAGTACTAAATGTTAATTTTATATGCAATTCAATATTCTAAATTATTAAAAAGCTACTTAGTTGCTTGGTTATGCTTGTTCGACCTCATACAACTAGTTTTATATCACTAAAAGTTTAAAAATTACGGAAATAATTGTCTGATTAGTACTTTATAAATAAGCCATAGACCTAAATTTTATGCTGGTTTTGGGGAAATTATAATATACCGCCGTTTTGCAAGACATTGAAAATTATCATAATTTAACAATAGAATAAAAGGTGTGTTTTTTTTACTCAAGGCTAATTAAAAATATTTTTTTAATTCTACCTCTACTTCTAAAAATTAGTTCAAAAAGAATAATTATTGTAAGTAATAGTTTTGAATTAAATTATTACGGTTATCAATAAAAAAATATTTGTGAAATATTAATTTATATTTCTGTAATTAATAATTGTAATTGACTGTAAATAACATAATGTATGTACATGGTGGTACATAATATTACTAAATTAAGTTAAATAGACAGATGTAACTATGTCGATTTGGGGTCAGGGAAATTTTCTATGAAATCAGTGATCGGTCAGGGAAAAGTCAGGGAATTTGTTTAAGGAGGTTTACTGGACACCCTGTACATAGCCTTAGATTCCACATCACAATCATAAGAGTGGTTTGGTGCTTTGTTCCACTTTAATTAATATATTTATATTTTAATGGTTTGGAAAATTGAAGTCAAAATTATAAAATTCAATTGACATATTGCCCACTGATAACTAAAACAATGTAAATTTATATAAACTAGTATCTTGTAGGAGCGAAAGTGCCTAAGTAAATGAAATACAAATCTTGCTGTTGGACATCTTGAACATTTTCATTGGAAGACAGTAAAGATCCTACAATTATTAAACATAAACTGGGACTGATGTCTTAAAAAAGATACTTTTGCTCTATACAAAAAATTATTTTCTGAAAAAATGGTGTCATGAAAAAAAATTACAAAACAAAGCTTGGAGAGTGGTGTATCTTTTAAAATGTTTGTGTATGCATTTTATTAATACAAATATTTCCACTGATCTTTATTGTTATGAACCTACCTACATAACTGAATAACTATTTTTCTCAAAATATGTCCAAAATCTAATTAATGTCCATTCCCAGAAAGAACGCCAGTAATAAAATGAATAAATATTTTAATTCTTAATTCAGGGCATCTTTACAATTACGCAATTAATCCTTCGGCGTGTTTTAACGTACACAGTACGTCATGGTCTATTAACGCAATAATACCAGGAATCTATCAGTGTTCAAACGGACGAGCGATCTAAGCTGTTGTACTATGGCCAGGTACAGCACTGAGCACTGATTGTCAGTTCGAATCCAGCACGGGCTGGTACTTTTTACCGTGCAACTGTATAGAGAAACTGGTCTGTGGCATAGTGGCGTAGAGGGCCCACCTTAAATAAACTGTGTCCGGCATGGGGGGTTGAAGTTGACGGGATCAGTGTTTCTATTACAATTGCACGGTACTGCACCTGTTTTGCTAATTTTTACTAATGATAAAAGGAGGAGGAAACATTCTTAGTATTTATTCTGAATTGGCTGTATTTTTATATTTTTTTAGATTATATAATTTGTAAAGTGCATTAAAAGATATGTAAAGACTGGACATAACAATAAGAAAACTGGATGTATAAAAATTTACATGATATAAAAACTTGATATATAACAATTTGACATAAAAAACAGGACATAAAAAGGACAGGTTGAAGGGTTAAAAGAAATTGCCATTCTAATGAGGGCAAATGTTTTACATTCAATTCTTTGTTGATGCTAAATCAATGCCCCAAATAATATTTGACTGTCATCACTTTATATATAAAATAAAAATATTACACCAGACAGCAGGACTACTGACAAAATGTCAGTTCAGGTGCCTCACATCACCATGAATTCTAAAGGTGCAGTTCAGTGATTTAATTCAATTCTGAAAATGATTTTTACATTTTTTCATATTAGTAACATATTTTTTATTCTTGTTTAAAAATGTTTGTTTTTACTTTTCAGAGGAAATGGCTGAACTGGAAGCTATCGGCAAGGGTGGCAAATGAAATCCTCATTCTCAAATCCATCTCCTGTAGATTAAAGGTTTCAGTGTTATAATTCTTATGTTAATAAAATGTTTTGTTTAAAAAAAATTTGGTTTTTCCAATGTTAAAAAGCATTCCCTTACTTCTTAAAATAGTCTTTTATTAAGAAGCTCAGTTAACTAGATGTTTTCTATCTACTGTATGATGCATTGATCTGAATTTTCAACTAAACATACAGATGGCCGTCAAACCATGCTTGTGGACTGGACTTTACTATCCGTTCTCACAACATGCTACTTACTCTATTATTTTTGTGTCCAAAGACTAGTAAATATGTGTCAATGTGCTTTGAGATACAAATTCAGAATACAATATTTTTTATCAGCTTAAAAGTTGATGTCCGTAGATTTCTTACAAAAAAATGCCTGAATGCTAATCTGGAATACATTTGACAGTAGACATTTTTGTATATTATTCAATATTACAGTTATAAGGTTAATGAAATAAGTTGAGTTAATTTGGCATGGGTGTTGGAATAAGCGAATCAACACTCAACTATGAATTAATTACATAATTAAATCTATATTTTACTTGAAAGCTTAAGGCATGTAGCTTAGTTGCCTGTTTGCACATGAATTTACTGTAAATATACAGTTTAATATACTGGAGAGATAGGAGATCAGCAAACTTACCTCAGAAGACAAGTTCACTAACACCAGAGTAGTAGTAACATACACAAAAGAATCACATAAACACACAAATTTTCAGTGCCACTGGCACTTTCTTCATGTGAGTAGAGAGATACTAACATGGTTTCCACTATTATTTTTTAAGTTTTTATGGTTGTTAGAGTTTTGTTAAAGCACATGTTGATTTGGTACACGTTGATTCTGTGCCGTTAATTAAGTGTGGTACACCAATCCAATTTTAAGTTAAATCTATATACTACAAAGCTCGATGTAGTAACTCACAGACTGACACTAATTGTTGAGCCACTTCCCGGCATCCTACCCCCAACATATGTATACTTGAATTGAAGCTCTCAGTCTGAAGCCTTCAGATAAAAGTTGACTTTCACTCATAAACAAGATGGCAGCTTTTATAAGCTCCAAAATGTCTCTACTGTATTTCTCATGGGAAATGCACAAAAAAGGATTTTTTATGACCTAACTTGAGAAAAAGCTTAAGTAAAATGTTCAAACCTTCACAGTTCTACACGTGTAAAAAACACGCACCTTATATATGAATTTCAGCTTAAAACTAGAAAATTTTACTCAAGTAGGTTATCAATGTAAAGCTATTTTTCTCCGGAATCTAAATATACCATCATATTTTGAAAAGGGCTAAAAATAAGGGGTATACGCTCCCAAAACACAAAAATATCCCCTTAAACCACAAAAGGGTAATACTAAAATAAAAACACCCAAGTAGATTATCAGACTATAGGTAGTTATCTCATAAATCACATTATTCCATTAAATTTTGGAAGAGACAACTTTTAAGGCCACTGCCCCCCCCCCCTTAAATAAAAAATATGCTCCAAAATCCAAAATTGGTTAATAATTAACTGAAAGGTTAACATTGTTATGCCTTTTCACTCTCTACCCTCACAGCAATTGAAACCTTGCTGTTTGTAGGCAGGTCGCTAAACAACCGCGACCGTAGCACTACTGCTCTAGTATGTTAATCAAATTTAGATAAAAGAAGATGAGGATAAAATATAAATATAATTAGAAGTCTCATTTATATAATTTAGAAATAGGGCGCACCGAATTGGTGTTTGTGAAAACGGATATTGGCAAATTTCTCTACCTCCGTGCCCAACTGGTAATTCCTCATTGGATTACTTATAATTTATTGTTGTCATGTAGTGGCTTCGTGCCTATCTACATCTGAAGAGACTAAAATGAAGTCGAAACAACAGTATGCACACTTCCGCCCTGAAAGATGGGTCGGTCGTATTTCACTTAGCGCAGGCACAATCAATTTAGAATTTCCAAACCACGCTGTTGCATAAGACCGTCAACACACGAGTCGTAACGTGCGACAGCTCTAGTGCTCGGAGAGGCTGGAGTCCGGTTTTGGAGTTTTAATTAATTGGAGAATTGGCATAGGGTAAGACCCTCACCAACCTTTCAAAAATAATGAACCTGTAGTGTCAGCCGGATGGCGAACATTCAGTGCCAATCCTGGATGTATTTACGATCACATGTCATCATCGTGCTTTAAGCACTTAATACAGTTGCACGTTTAGGCATTTACACAATTCGTGTATCGACAATCTGTCTAACCGGCGATCGAGTGAGTTCCCACAACTCGTGGTTGATAGCTGCAATTATAATCAGCATTTGCTCACTGATCAACCAACCGGATACGCGTAATTAGTGGAGGGATATCACTAGCGCTATTCTTACAGGTTCATTATTTTTGAAAGGTTGGTGAGGGTCTTACCCTATGCCAATTCTCCAATTAATTAAAACTCCAAAACCGGACTCCAGCCTCTCCGAGCACTAGAGCTGTCGCACGTTACGACTCGTGTGTTGACGGTCTTTTGCAACTGCGTGGTTTGGAAATTCTAAATTGATTGTGCCTACGCTAAGTGAAATACGACCGACCCATCTTTCAGGGCGGAAGTGTGCATACTGTTGTTTCGACTTCATTTTAGTCTCTTCAGATGTAGATAGGCACGAAGCCACTACATGACAACAATAAATAAGTAATCCAATGAGGAATTACCAATTGGGCACGGAGGTAGAGAAATTTGCCAATATCCATTTTCACAAACACCAATTCGGTGCGCCCTATTTCTAAATTATATAAATGAGACTTCTAATTATATTTATATTTTATCCTCATCTTCTTTTATCTAAATTTGATTAACATACTAGAGCAGTAGTGCTAC
Organism: Stictocephala bisonia; assembly: GCA_035578905.1. Taxonomy (NCBI): domain Eukaryota; kingdom Metazoa; phylum Arthropoda; class Insecta; order Hemiptera; family Membracidae; genus Stictocephala; species Stictocephala bisonia. Next base: position 367,754 of record JAQJVL010000702.1, on the reverse strand, counting down.
GGTCGCGGTTGTTTAGCGACCTGCCTACAAACAGCAAGGTTTCAATTGCTGTGAGGGTAGAGAGTGAAAAGGCATAACAATGTTAACCTTTCAATAATTAACAACCTCTCTAAATAATATCAAATACCACGGTCAATAATTAACTAATACACCCAAGTGGGTTATCAAATTAAAGGTATTTTTCTCTTAGTTACTAATACTGTATACCATTAGATTTTAGAAAAGACTATGTTTATGGTCTTAACTGCCCCAAAAACCAAAATTCATAAAATAGGCCGATTTTCCTTACATTCTTACTTATGAGACGCCGACACAACGTTGTTGGTATTTTAAGGTGAATGTGAATGATTATATGAGTTTAGTGTGGTTACTAACTGAGTTCAACTGTTCTTCAGAAAGGGCAATTTATTAATAGCCCAACAGCAAGGGTAACTAAGAGACCTACAGCTTTACGTGGAATCCGAACCACGTAGTGCTGGTCTGATTTTTAGCTAATTGACAAGCCTGATACTCAGTTATCTCCCCCACACAATAATTACCACCCAACATGGACACCCCAGACTTCTCTAGTAGTGTCAACGCCGATAGCAACCATTGAGCGGACGCCATGTCGGTATTAAGAGGACCGAGCATCCAACCTATCGCCTACAATCTCCCAAACACTTTGTCCCCAAGTAGCTGAGTTACACAGCACTGCGCCACCAGTGCCGACATGCTGATGCTCACGAGGCAACATGCTGAGATCTACAAATGTGACTGTAGATGAGTGTCTTGGTGAGGCCGCAGGCCGAACGTTTCCACGTGAGGCCGTAGGCTGAGTTCCTCAAAGGTGCCTGCAGCAGAGCAACTTGGCAAGGAACTTCCTCCGGCATGGAGGAGGCCGCAGGCCAAGATCCACAAAGTACCTAGGAGAGGCCGTAGGTCGAGCTTTTCTCACGAGCATAGCGAGTGACGACAGGGTGTCCCCTAGTTATTTATATAAAACAAGAGAACGTCACACTTAACACACATTTACTTGAGTAAAGTAAAGGATGTACAAATATTATGGTAACGATTTCGGTAAAACACGTTTACTTTCTACAAGACCAGAGAGATTCAAAAGGCAAATAATTATTTTGCAAATCACTGTGGTCTCGAGATGATAAACTTTAACGATATCAATTACCATAATATTTGTACTTTTATTGTAATAAATTTGGGTTATTTGACATTCACTTGTTTTAAATTTCTACCAAGTGCTAATTATATTTTATCTAACTCTAGCACCTCCATTGCGGCTTTGCCGGCAAACGTTCCAGTTTTATACAAAATGTATGAAATTCACATTTTTTTCAATTCGAATTATAAGTATTTGTGAAAATAAAAGTATTTTAGTTTATGAACTTAGGTTTAACAGTTGTGTAAGAAGCAGAAGATATGCCTATTTATTTTGCCATTTATTTTTATCGTGTAATGCTAAAAGCTCAAACTATAATAATTGGTAAGGGTAGGTGATGTTATATTTACAATATTTTTTTTTAATTGGTTTTAATATTTACTTTGATAAAAAAAACATGGAATAAAAAGTCCTTTTGGTGCTAAAATAACTAAACTTGATGGACTGCTTAATCTAGAACAGGCTAAATAAAATTGCCCTTCAGAAAAGCACACTTTTCTCAAATATGTGCCTGCAAATGTTAAGACTGTCTTTGAGACTTATTGATTGTCATTGCAAAACATAAATTAATACAGGAGGAAGGAATAAAAACAGATTCTTCTCCAGCACTGCTGGTAATAATAGTTACTTTAATAGCATCTATCTGGAGAGCAGTTACTAGTAAGCATGTACCATTGCATAATTTTGGTGGTAAAAGGTTTCTGTGAAACATGACCCCATATTCCACCAAGTGAGTCTATGTGGTGGAAACCTATAGAGTATGCAGACATTCAGTTGGAAATTATATAGCATCATCCCTTGTACAGTTGATAGGTATTCAACTTTTGTTTCTTGAGAAGAGGTCAGTAAAATATCATTAATTTCTACAGCTGTCTCATTTTTGGAGTCAATATTGCTCTTTCACAAAGCCAGTCAGTTGATTTATACCTAATATTTTAAATATTGGGATAAATTCTGTCTATTAATTCCTTTAGAGTGATTACCACCTTACCTAGTTCTGGGGGCAAATTGATCTTTCCTCCAGATTGGAGATATTTACCTTCACTTGAATAGAGATAGATTCTATAGAGAATTCAAAAGTAGGTCAGAAAAGTTTCTAGCACTTTCATCACCTCATAGATGAACTCTTATATTTTTTGTCAGAGAGAGTTTTATTGTAACAGACATCAGTCATAATAATAGAGCCGTCAGAGAACCTTGAGGAATTTTAGGAAGGGTGTAGAACGAACAGGATAGTTGACAGTCCATAGGATCAAAGGAGCTATTGGGTAGATGTTCTCGTAGGTGAAGGAGATGATGATGTCACAGCAAGTAAGACGTTGAAATGGCTTATCAAATTGTTTCCTCTGACCAGAGACATTGTTTGTCCTTTTCATTCCCCCTCCACATTTAGCCAGAAGTTTGCCATCACGATATATTTCAAACTCGAATGGAAAAATGTTTCTTGCCGCCTTGAGCTCACAAGAAGTGCCGTAAGACTCACATTTGGACAATTCAGATGTGTATTGTAGCTTATTGGAGTATTGTTGGCCTATCCGATTCAAAGTGAACGGTTTGAACCTCTTCTAGTTGTTAGACACGTGATTTACGATAGCTGCCCGTACCTCAGGCGCTTGAGATGCTAAACCGTGTACAACATAAGACAGGGAGTAAAATAGGCATGCACCATCCTCATGAACCTTGATGAAGAACATCCTTGCCATCTGCGACTAAATTCACACCTTCAAACATGTCTTGAAAAAAGGCAAGAAAAAGAATCTGAGTTATATAAAGAATTAAAATGATGAAACCTCTCTTCCAGGGAATTAATATGTACATGTTAACTGCAATAACAGAAACTTCAGAAAGAATTATTTACCTATAACTAAAAACAATTTAAATCAAACAAATCAAAAATAATACATTAATTAATAAAATATCTATTAGTATCTTGCTTTTTTATTTTTTGTATCAGCTGTTTTAAATCAATTAAATTAATGCCAATATTATTCTTATGAAAAAATTTAATGTTTGGGAGCTGTTTCTACCCCTTAGAAATGGAATTTTAAAAAATCCTTTCTTAGCATGCTCTAAGACCATAAAACGAAGATACTGTTTAATTTCAAGTAGCTATCTTTTACAGTTTAGGCTGTACGCTGATGTTTAGATCAACCTGTTTCTTATAGAGGTGTAAATTTTTTACAAAAACATGATTTTTGCACTTCAATATTAAAATTTCATAAAATCCTTTCTTAGCATGTACTTAGATCCTAAAATGGAGGTACTGTCAAAATTTCAAGTCCCTACCCTATTATGGGGAAGGCTCTGCATTGTTTTTGAATTGTTGACTTTTTCTTTTATAAATATAGATAATATGTTTATTAAGAACATTTTTGTTCGTTAATATAAATCATCACTAAATGTGGAACCGGCACTAGTGAATGACACCAAAACTGTAAACACGCCCAGTGTAAAGTGAAAAACTAAGATTTTGTTTGTCTGGATTCTGGCCGTATGAGCAAAAATGTGTAGTGTACAAGGAGCCTTAGTCTGCCCATTCCCTATAGATTATTGATCTGTACAGAGAACTTATCCAGACAGAGAAAGGGAGAAGACCAGTACAATATAAGGTGAATATTACTGATAAAAACTTCCAATAAAGGCCAGGATTCAAACCTGCGGTATCTCAGTCCTGATGTCTTAGACCGCTCAGCCACCAGCTCTCTCAAGTAATGTGTTTTGTTCTTATTGCAAAGAAATTTTGTGCAACAAAAAGTAACTCAATTTTCATATACAGGGTGGTTGGCTCTTGGTGCAAAATTTATTCACGGGTAATAATTATAATGTAAATGTAACACAATGGTGTACATATAAAAGTCTGACTCTCAAAATTGGCTTGGAAATGAATTAATTTCATTTTTTCTGAAAAACCAGTGTTTTTGAACATAAAATTGCAATTCCTCGGCAACCCGAAATCATATTACTAAAAGTGGCATCATTTTCTGATTCTTTATTAAATGTTCTATCCGAAAAAGTCATTATTTTAAATGGTCATATTATAAAATTGATCCTTAGGCCAAGACGAAGTGTAGCATTGCTAGTTTTAAAAAAGATCAAAGATTATTGAACCAATTATTTTTATAAAACCCTGCATACAAGTTACATTAAAAACTGTCATTTAAGTGATTCCATCAAGTGATATGCCACATGATTATAGTTTAGTATTTGGCGACCCACTTTTAATCAATAGTAAGACTGTACTACAAGCTGGGTAAGAAATGCAGTAAAGGCCATCATAAAATTGTTTTTATGAGTACAATAGAGACTCATTTTAAGCTCTTAATGGTGAAAGAGGCGATCCTCAAAACAGTTTTAAAATTTCGCAGATCATTTTCACACTGCCTGACTTGTTTCCTAATGCTAGCTCTTGCTCTTTTCCTCATTGCTCCAACTGTATATTTAAAAGGTAATGTTTGGGGAAGTTTCTTAAATACGGCTGCTATACTATCACTGAGTTTTGGTTCTGAGTTCACTATTGTGGAGTATACTCTTCTTTAATGTACCCCCCGGATGAAAAAATCCATAGGGGTAAGGTCATGTTGGATAGTTCAGTGACAACCATTCACGTACTTCATTGCTGAAGTGTGGGGGAGCGCCGTCTTGTTGGTAAACTATCCCGTCTCTTTGAATGGTGTCAAAATCATCTAAGAAACCTGGGTGGTTTTGCTGAAGAAACTGTAAGTAACTTTCTCCAATTAAGTTTCTTTAAAAATGTGTGGTCTTATCAGTCTGATCTTTCCCTTGTAGCTTTAGGATTTTTTTTCTGTCCAAAAATGCAAATTGTGGCTGTTATATAAGCCTTCTTTGGTAAACGAAGACTCATAAGTCTACAATTTCTTTCTTTTTTTTTTTAATGTACTGCTTAATGTCACTATGTAATAGCCAGCGACAAAATTCAACTCTAAGAGCAAAGTCAGCTGGCTCTAAAGCTTGAACTGAAGTGAAATGCTATCCATTTAATTTATTTCTGTGTAAAATGTCCAAAACTTTCCACTTTGACAAACCAACTTCACGGTCAACTGGATTATTTTAACAGTATCATGAATCAAATCTTCCACTCCTACGTTATGAATAATATTGCCTACCTCATCAGCAGATTTAAACACAGTGCCCCCTCCACTAGTCGCTGATGTAGCCTCATAAACACTGCCGAGCTAGGTGTTCGGCAACCAGGGTATCATTGAGCATACTCTTTTCTAGCGGCAAGCGCATTGCCGTTACAAAAACCATACACATAGACCATATACGCATACTTACGAGTTGTAAACTCCATAGAAGCATACAGTTGACTAATTTGAGCAGATAACTATTTGATGGGGGTAGATTCCTGAGGGCACTGGTTAACAAAACTTGATGAATGCCCCATTCTGGTGAAGTAGATAACAAAGGAATTGAATCATTGATCAGAAATTGGCATTCGTATCTCACTAACATCCACAAATTATTTCAAACTGCTTTGTCTTTCATAATCTTTAATTCTTTGTTGAAACACACAATTACATGAAAATCAAAGTTCAGTGTTACTATTGATTTTTTAATTGGCTATGTATTATAGTTTTGTGACTGCTAAAAGTGGGTCACTGAATGCTAAAACATAATCATGTTGTATAGCACTTGAAAGCTTATTAAAAGGCAAAGTTTTTAATGTAACTTGACACCTTCTTGTATACAGGGTTTTATGAAAATAATTGGTTCAATTATCTTTGATCGTTTGTTAAACGTAGCAATGTTACACTTTGACTTAGCCTAAAGATCAATTTTAAAATATGATCATTTAAAATAATGCCTTTTTAAGATAGAACATTTAATGGAGAATCTGAAAATGATGTCACTTTTGGTAATATGATTTTGGGTTTCCGAGGAATTACAAGTTTCTGTACAAAACACTGGTTTTTCAGAAAAACTTAAATTAATTCATTTCCAACCTAATTTTGAGAGTTATACTTTTATATGTACACCATTGTGTTACATTTACATTGTATTATAACCCCTTAAAAACTTTCACACCAAGAGCAAACCACTCTGTATACATTGTAAACATATAAAAAATATATGATCAAGATTTTTTTAAATATTGGCATATCAAATCAATCTTTATTGCCATTATACAAAAAATGCATTGACAAAGTCATTATTAGTGTTTACACACTGTACCGGGTCTTGGACCGGTACAGTTTCGTTTTTTTCGTCATTGTCTGCAAGGCTGCCTGAGATTCGCTTTTGCCTTGCGTTTTGCGTACTTGGGTAGCCGTTGGCCCAGTTCCGTTTTGTTCCGTGTTCCTGCAGCTTCGGTCAGGTTGGCCTGTCTTCAGTTGTCTTGTGCTGCCTGCAGAATTACGTTATGACCAGCTAGACACACTAAAACTCCAGGGTCCTTGAGTGGGACTTTCAGCCCTCGGCCTGCCGTCCGGGGATTGTCTACCATCCACACTGCCAGCCTGGCCTGAGGACCATGTATAGAGGCCATTGGTGACCCTGCTGCCCCACCTACATCTTTGGGTATGAGTCTTCTGTCCTCAGGTCAGTGCTTTCCTTGTCGTTTTCCCGGCGGCTGAGCTGGGGGTGGTTACCTATTATTTGAAGTAAATAAAAACCAGAGAGAAAAAAAAAAGCAAAATACATCAAAGGGAAAGTGTAAAGAAAAAAAAAATTGTGATGAACAATGGATTATTAGGCCTAGGCCTAGGAACTGGCCATGAACTTGTACAGTGTTGGCAGGAAACAGCCATGGGGACTTATATATTTTTTTTATTTAAAAAAAAAAAAAAAAAAGAAAAACTTGAAATACAAAAAGAACTTTTGGGTGTTAATATTTATTTATATTTATATTTCTTGTTATTAATTAATTAGTTTTATTTGTTGTTATATCTTTTTAGATTTTATAGTTGTTAGGTCCCTATGGTTAAGTTATGTGATTTATTTATATGTTTAGGTCTAGTTATTGTTATTTATTTTTTTTGTTAAGTGTATTAGGGGGGGGGGGTTTTGAAGTGCATTTTTACTCGAACGGTACCGTGTTAGATTTTCTTTTTAATTGTTTAATTTTTTAAACTTTCACCAAAAGGGGATTATGGTGCTTTGCTTAATTTTTAATTCGGAGCTGCCCAGGGATTCCGGCTTACTCCCTGGCCCGGTGGAATCAAGGGATGCGGGCCAAATTGCCGGTGTAATTGGTGATACCAAAAATTTTATAATTTTCTTCACTTTTAGTCGGGGCCTATTAAATTTTTCTTACGTTTTGGGGTGTCTCAGGCTAGGCTGCAGATAGGCCATGTAGTTGTTAATTTGTTAATTTTGGTATTTGTTGAGTTTGTTGTTCTTGTAGCTTTTGTGTGTTTTGTTATTTATTTAAGTGCTAATTCTATTGTGGCCTTCTGCCGTTTTGATTAATTAATTATTTTGATTTTGGTAATAAATTAGTTTCGCTCAGCTGCCGAGTTTTATTTTGGACCCTCCAACTGCCACCCGTGATCCCATCGCTTTACTCGTTTTGAGCCATCCCCCAGTTGGCACGCTTCCCAGCTTTGGTGGGGGGATGGGTCTCAATTGGTAGCAGAGCGTGGTTGGTTGGTAGCAGGCCAAGACAGTGCCTGATTTCAGCAGAGAATTTGTTCTTCAGACTGATGCCTCCTCCTCCGCCATTGCTGCTGTTCTTTCTCAGGAGTTTGATGGGGTCAGGCAGCCCATCGCTTTTGCTTCGAGGACGTTGTCTCACCAGGAAAGGAAAGCTTCTTCCATCTATGAGTTAGAGTGTCTGGCTGTTGTCTTTGGTACGGACAAGTTTCGGCGTTTCTTGGAACACGCTGAGTTCTTGCTGGAGACGGACAATCAGGCACTGTCTTGGCTTCTTGCCCATCCCCGACAGCTCGGGAAAATTGGTCGCTGGGTGGTCAAAATTTCTGCTTTTAAGTTCCGAGTCCAACATCTTAGGGGTACCCAGAATGTCATCGCGGATGCTCTTTCCCGCATGTATCATGAACCCAGTGATCCACCGACTGAGGCTGTTGCTCAGTGTGGTGCTGTTCTTCTGGATTTTCCTCTGGCTTTTGACGACCTACTGTCCCATCAGCAGAAAGATCCCGAGCTGTCAGTCATCTTAGGTGAGCTTCAAGAGGGAGGTGCCCACCCTCCCTATTTTCTGTCCAAAGGGGTCCTCTGTTGCCGTCCTCGACAGAGGGGTGAACCCCGTGTAGTGCTGCCTAGTCATCTAGTACCGATGGTCTTTCAGTATTATCACTCTTCTCTTGTGGGCGGTCATCTTGGCATTCATAAGACCATCGCTAAGATTCGTAGGTACTTCATCTGGAAGGGCATGGACCGGGATGTTGCTGGCAGAGTGCGGGCTTGTCACCTGTGCTCTCTCAGCAAGCCTAGTCAGAATGCAAGGTTAGGGTTGTTATCTTCTGAGGTGGCCGAGCGTCCTTTTGAGAAGGTGTTCATCGACTACGTGGGTCCTTTTCCCCGTAGCAAGTCAGGTAGCTCCTACCTACTTGTTTGTGTGGATGCTTTCTCGAAGTTCGTTTGGCTTTTCCCACTTCGGAGTGCTACGGCTAAGCTCACCATCCGTGCTCTCCAGTCCCAACTCTTCCAGCACTTTGGTGTGCCTTCCACTCTTGTGTCCGACAACGGTAGCCAGTTTACCTCACATGAGTTTCGTAGGTTCTGTTTTGGCAATGGTATCAGGCATGTGACTACCTCTCCGTATTACCCACAGCCTTCTCATGCAGAGCGGTTCAACCGCAATCTTCGGTCTGCCCTTATTACTTTCCATGCTGAGAAGCAGAACACCTGGGATGAGAGTCTCTCTTGGCTCCAGCTTGCCTTTAATTCTTCCAAGCATGAGAGTCACAATGCCACTCCCTTCGAGATTCTACATGGCTACCCTCCTAACAACCCTTTGTCCAACTTGTGGAGGTTAGAGGATCTTCTACCTACGCCAGGTGCCACTGACGTAGTGTCCACGTGGCGGGCTGCTCGGCGCAACCTGCTACGTGCTAGAGAGAGAGTAAGGAGGAGGTATGATAAGGGTCGTACTCCTAACCCTTTTCAGGTTGGAGATCTGGTTCTTTGTCAGGCTCACCCGGTCAGTTCGGCCGCGGAACGAAGAGCTGCAAAGTTGTGCTATCGGTGGTCTGGTCCCCACCGCATCGACAGGTTTTTGTCACCGGTGACTGCTCTGCTGGTTGATCCCCAGTCAGGCAGGGTGTTCAGGAAAGCCCATGTGTCCCAGCTTAAGGCTTTCCGGGGAACGGTTGATCCAGGAGTTGGTGTTCCTGGGGGTTTCTTGGGGCAAAGAGATTGATCACCTCTGCGCCCTAGGTGGCTGTTCTGAGAGAGTCTCCTTTCTCTCTTTTTCTTGTCGGGCCCGACAGTCAGGGTAGTTTGCTCCCTGTTCGAGGGGTTTCCCCTCTTAGTTTCTCTTGGACGTCCTTGGAACACCACTCTTCGGAGGTCTTCGTCTTCTCTGGGTTCCCTGAGGTACCGAGTTTGCTCCCCTGCCTGGGTGTGTTGAGGTTTGCAGAGGGAGGTTGTACCGGGTCTTGGACCGGTACAGTTTCGTTTTTTTCGTCATTGTCTGCAAGGCTGCCTGAGATTCGCTTTTGCCTTGCGTTTTGCGTACTTGGGTAGCCGTTGGCCCAGTTCCGTTTTGTTCCGTGTTCCTGCAGCTTCGGTCAGGTTGGCCTGTCTTCAGTTGTCTTGTGCTGCCTGCAGAATTACGTTATGACCAGCTAGACACACTAAAACTCCAGGGTCCTTGAGTGGGACTTTCAGCCCTCGGCCTGCCGTCCGGGGATTGTCTACCATCCACACTGCCAGCCTGGCCTGAGGACCATGTATAGAGGCCATTGGTGACCCTGCTGCCCCACCTACATCTTTGGGTATGAGTCTTCTGTCCTCAGGTCAGTGCTTTCCTTGTCGTTTTCCCGGCGGCTGAGCTGGGGGTGGTTACCTATTATTTGAAGTAAATAAAAACCAGAGAGAAAAAAAAAAGCAAAATACATCAAAGGGAAAGTGTAAAGAAAAAAAAAATTGTGATGAACAATGGATTATTAGGCCTAGGCCTAGGAACTGGCCATGAACTTGTACAGTGTTGGCAGGAAACAGCCATGGGGACTTATATATTTTTTTTATTTAAAAAAAAAAAAAAAAAAGAAAAACTTGAAATACAAAAAGAACTTTTGGGTGTTAATATTTATTTATATTTATATTTCTTGTTATTAATTAATTAGTTTTATTTGTTGTTATATCTTTTTAGATTTTATAGTTGTTAGGTCCCTATGGTTAAGTTATGTGATTTATTTATATGTTTAGGTCTAGTTATTGTTATTTATTTTTTTTTGTTAAGTGTATTAGGGGGGGGGGTTTTGAAGTGCATTTTTACTCGAACGGTACCGTGTTAGATTTTCTTTTTAATTGTTTAATTTTTTAAACTTTCACCAAAAGGGGATTATGGTGCTTTGCTTAATTTTTAATTCGGAGCTGCCCAGGGATTCCGGCTTACTCCCTGGCCCGGTGGAATCAAGGGATGCGGGCCAAATTGCCGGTGTAATTGGTGATACCAAAAATTTTATAATTTTCTTCACTTTTAGTCGGGGCCTATTAAATTTTTCTTACGTTTTGGGGTGTCTCAGGCTAGGCTGCAGATAGGCCATGTAGTTGTTAATTTGTTAATTTTGGTATTTGTTGAGTTTGTTGTTCTTGTAGCTTTTGTGTGTTTTGTTATTTATTTAAGTGCTAATTCTATTGTGGCCTTCTGCCGTTTTGATTAATTAATTATTTTGATTTTGGTAATAAATTAGTTTCGCTCAGCTGCCGAGTTTTATTTTGGACCCTCCAACTGCCACCCGTGATCCCATCGCTTTACTCGTTTTGAGCCATCCCCCAGTTGGCACGCTTCCCAGCTTTGGTGGGGGGATGGGTCTCAACACATGTCAAAAATTGAGACAATATTCAATAATAACAAATTTACTTTTTACTTTCAGATTTAGATGTGCACTAAAAAACTATTTCCCTAAGACTCAAAAACTCTGATAGGGTGTAAAATGGATTTTTAACGAGCCAATTAAAAAATTTAGTTAGAAATAATTTGGTTGGATATTTATTAATTAGATGTCTTAGTTTGTTGTACAGCTGTTGAGATATGATAACGTGACTACGTTGAGTTGTACTAAGCCTACAGTGATTTATTGAGATGTTGTTCTTATTTCTGGTATTGTAATTATGGCAGTCACTAACAAATGTTACACATTCAGAGTTTTTGAGAATATAAGAAACCAAGTCAAATATGTATAAATTTATAATGGTTTGTATTTGAAGATTGATAAATAATGGTCTACAATGGTCACGCAGTTGTGACTTTGAAATAACTCTAATAGCCTTCTTTTGCAGTAAAAGAATATCACTAATTTTTGAACTGTTACCCCAAATTACAAGTCCTTATCTGATGATTGACTGGAAAAAAGCATAATATGATGATTTTACATAGGTTTCTGGGACGCAAGTCATAATTCGCCTTAACAAATAAATTACTCTTGATAACCTCTTTGAAATGAATTCAATGTGGGTGCTCCACGTCAACTTGTTATCTATCATGATTCCTAAGAACTTTACACTATCAGAAAATTTTGTTTCCTTTGAGGGATTTTGTCTTAAGCTAAATAGAATGTTTTGGGTTTTGGATTCATTTAGTAAGAAGCCGTTTGATCTAAACCAAACTGATGCTTCTTCAAAGGTATCACTAACAAGTTTTTGTAAACAGTTAAAATCAGGATGTATATTAAGAAAAGTTGTGTCGTCAGCATACAAGAAAGATTTTGCTTTTAAAACATTAGGAAGATCATTAATTTGTATCAAGAATAAAAGAGGGCCAAGGACTGAGCCTTGAGGCACTCCCCATGGAACATTAACCTCGCTGGACCAGTTTCCGTTAACGTAAACCTTTTGCATACGATTTTTTAAATAGTTTTGAAAAAAATTTGAAGCAATTCCAGTTATTCCATAAAAATTAAGTTTTCCAATCAACCCTGCATGATCAACGCAATCAAATGCCTTGCTTAGATCACACAGAGTAGCTTGAGCAAAGCCTTTGTCCTCAAAAGTGGTAAGAATTTCCTTGATTAGAGCAGCGATAGCATCGACCGTACACTTGCCTCTTCTAAAACCGAACTGTTCTATATTTAAATAATTGTTGTTATTTAGGTATGCAACCAATTGATCATGCACTATAATTTCAATAACTTTAGAAAGAACTGGTATGATAGATATTGGACGGTAGCTCTCGGGTTCATTTTTAGGGCCTTTTTTGAATATTGGACAAATTCTGGACAACTTTAACTCATCTGGGAAAAAACCTTCAGCCAAGCACTTGTTTATGCATAACGTGAGAGGAATTAAAAAGTGTGATGAATATTTTTGAAAATGTTATTGGATAAATTAAATATGTCTTTACTTTCTGAGTTTTTCAATCTTTTAACAGCTGCCAGTACATCATCAGAAGAGACACTTGCAAAATTAAAATTGTTCTTTTTAATAGGGTAATTTTGAGTTAAATTTAAGCAGTTAATACTAGGTTGTATGATATCATTTTTAATTTGCGCAACTGAGTTAATGAAATAATTATTAAATCTATCTGGAGTAACAGCCATATCTGCTTGAGGGGATGGACTGTCAGTATTTTCTTTAATTAATTTCCAAGCAGCTCTGCATTTGTTGCTACTACTTTCAATTTTACCTGCATTATAAACAAGTTTGGCATCTTCTACAGATTTTTTATATTGCCTTTTGAGATCTGCATAGCTTTGTTGTAACCGTTTACAGTTGGAATTCTTCATTAGTTTGTGTAAGAACAAAAGTCGCTCCTTCATTTGCTTCATTTCACATGTATACCATATATTTTGGGTTCTAAAATTTTTATCTTTGTGACTAGGGTTTTTAATAGTTGAACAATATACTAATTTATTTATTAAGATTTCAAAAAAGAGAGTAAAATATTCTTTAGCACTTAATTTTTTTTCATTTATAATCAAACTGTCCCAATCATGCGCCAGCAGACAGTCTACTAGATTACCTGTTGCTGATCTTGGAAAAGTAATTTCTAAAGGCTTTGTACTTTTAGTGTTTTTATTTATTTGTAATGGGGTCTGTAAGTTTTGGTTTCTTTCTAGTTTTAAGATGAGCCCATCGTGATCTGAAAAGGGAAAATCAAGAACTGTACATGCGGTTACTTGATCTGGGCAATTTACAAATATATTGTCAAGGCAGCGGTCTCCTCTTGTGGGATTTTTGTTCACGCAAAAGAAGTTATGTTGTCTTAATAAATTAAGAAAGTCTCCTACAGATTTTTTGTTTAAAGTAATGTCAAATTTGGCGTTTATATCACCACCAATTATAGTTGAATAACCCCGCTGAGTTGAGATAAAACATAATAGATTTTCTAAGTTTTCTAAGAAGATTTTTGGGTCACCTGTGGGAGGATGGTAAATTGAAATGATTATTAGTTTAAGGGAATCTAAAGCAGCTGCTGAAGCTTCGAAATTTAGTTCTGAGCAAAATTGTGATATGTCAATACTTTTTGAATTGTGTGTTTTGTTAACGAGAACTGAAGTTCCCCCTCGAATGCTATTCTCTCTGCAAAAGTTGGCTGCACAATAAAAATCTTTTGGGCACGCAATGTTGCAAATATCTTTACTAAGCCAATGTTCTGATAAACATATAATTGAGACTTTATCTAGTTTGCTTTGTGGTAAGAAATGTTCAACAATATCAATTTTATTTTTTAAACCCTGAATATTTAAAAATAAACAGTTAACAGGATAACTTTTTTGATTTTTGTAAGCTGAGCTACTACTTGAGCCATGTACAGGTATATCAGTTACAGCTACATTACAAAATTGTCTACCTAAGTTGCTGCTTTTAATTGTACATTGTTTGCTAAAAAATATTTGTCTGTCGTCTTCTGTGAAGGTGAGATGTTGTGTAAGGACATGTTAGTATAGTGTCAAATAAAAATAATAAATAATCTTGTAAACAATACGGTGTGATTACAAAGTGTTACTATGAGAAAAACTACAGAACATTGCTTTGCTACCTGTCTAATATTTTTAATAAAAATTAATAAACTTAAACATGAAAAAAAGCTTTTTATAATAGTATAATTCACACCCATACACAATTACTTATTTCAACCAATTCTAGACATAATTAAAACTGAATGAAATCATACATGGGAAATAAAATAGTAATAAATAAACAATTTATTGCATATTTTAAGTTATGAATTAACCAAAGTCTATAGCAGTCGCAAATTCATTTTATAAAAAGGAACTGCACTCTTTGCTACTAGTACAGAAAATCAAGCAGATATTTTCCAACCTACACATATTCTTACTTGTGTAGGTACACAAGTACAATAACCAACTTGTCAGTGCTTTCCAAAAGAGAGGTTACCCTACCAACCTTATTAAAAACCAAATCCGTTTAGCCCAGTCCCCAAACCAGAAGTAGTTCCCAATGCTTATCCCTTGTCACCAATTACAACCATGGCCTACAGAAACTCAACCAAACCCTGAAAGATGGTTTTTAACATCTTAAAATCTTCCCCCTACACCAAAGATCTCCTTGAAAAACCTCCTACTGTGACTTTCAGACAAAACGAAAACCTCGCCAAATCCTGGTCCATCCTAAGTTACCTGATCCCGACAACCTGACCAGCAACAACCCGGTTCTAACCCTTATAACAAGAAATCTTGCAAAACCTGCCCTATTCATCTCCCAGCCACATCTTTTACCAGCTCCACTGCCTCCTTAACCTACAAGATACCTGTAAACCACTCCTGTGATTCCACCAATCTAATTTATAAACTCCAGTGCCAGCACTGTCCTGCCCAATATATCGGCTTTACCAGTGAAACCCTTCGAAAACGCATGAATGGCCATAGACATGATTGCAAAGTCCAAAATCCTGTCACTCCACATGCCAGCTCCAACTGAAAAGGACTTTGAAAAGATTGCTAAAGATTTCAATGATATCTTTTAATATCTTTCCTGATGAAGAAATGAATAATAAATATCACTCAAGAGCAAGAAAATCGATTCAATGTGCATTCGGCATTATGTATTATTCCAAATTTAGTACATCATTAAGTATGAATCAGTATGTGTTCTAAATATTTTACTATGTGTATTTGACATATATTAAAATTGTATTCTATGTTTTTTGTATATATATGTAATAACAGAATATATTCGGCAAAGTATGAGTGACTTAAGATAGTTTTATGTAATGTCTGCTTTTGCAAAGAAAGATAAATGTATACTTAATTTTCAAAAAATCTTAACAGTAGGAATATCAGTCTCTGAGCATTGTAACATGTAACTTAAATGTAACTGTTGTTGTAATTTTACTTGTAATATTCACTTTAATAAAAAAAATTAAAAAACTTTAATTAAATTTTTTAAGTTTTTTGAAAAATTGTTTTCAATTTGTATTATAAAATCCTCTTAATTCAAGGTCATCAAATTGTAATGTGCGTACTCTTCGTCACCATGGAATCCTTTATTTTCATTTGATGGGGAGATCACGGTATTCGGACTGATTGACAGTCCCAACGAAAACGTGTTGAGAAGGATCCACTGAGTGACCCGTGATAAACAAACGAAATGCGAATGCGCGCGTCGAACCATCTCTGCTTACCGCTATGTAACAATCGACATGGCAATTCTTCTCGCTTAGAGCTTAGCTCACTGCTACCAGCCAGGCTCCGTCGTGCGCGCGTCCACTAGAACGCATGCTCCAATTCTACATAGCAGTATGCGAGTAAGCGACCACCTACTATCCGTAACAAAACTTTGGAGACTCGAGTTTGGA
This sequence comes from Stictocephala bisonia, assembly GCA_035578905.1. Lineage (NCBI taxonomy): Eukaryota > Metazoa > Arthropoda > Insecta > Hemiptera > Membracidae > Stictocephala > Stictocephala bisonia. The sequence continues at coordinate 351,693 of JAQJVL010000702.1, read as the reverse complement.
TGACTATAACAACGAAACTAATAAAGCTATGGTGATGGGACTTGTACCAAAATTTTCACAATTTCATTGTGCGTTTATTGATGTAAACCAAAAATTTTTCATGCAACATTTGCATATTTTTAATGCGTGCCGAACAAAAAAAATACACGATTTTACACGCCTTTCAACCAAATCTCGACTTTAAAAAATCGCTGAATAAAAACCCGTGCATGAATCGTTTTGAAACTTTAATACGTGATTGGTTATAGTGTTGATAACGTAATACTAAAATATAAAAATTGTTCGTCCATTAGAAAAAAGTTGTTGTAGATTTTGTACAACAACTTTTTCTCAGCAATGACTGATCGGAATAAGTTCAACTTTATACTGTTATACAAAGTTAATTTTACATATTCAACTACAAATTGTGATAATCGTTTATAGTCCATCATGTATTTTGTAGCGATTTTTATTTGATAGCGTAGCGATGTGCACTCAGCCGTGAGTAACCGACCCCACCGATGCGCCTGGTCCGCCGGTATTCGTCCGGAATGCGGGGTTGCCCGGTCGAACTGTCGAACACGGTGAGTCACAGCGGGATGTCCACCACCCTCTACCCTCCACCTTACTCGGGCCTAGGATTAATTGTAAATATTGTAAATAATGTATATTTAAAGAAAATGACAATTCCTTTTATTATAGGAAGAAAACCATTTTTAAACTTGCCATTGGAGGTCCAAAGCCCTCATGAGAAAAAGTGATGGGAAATGGTATAAAAATTAACAAAATACGTACAGTCAGAGAAGAAACAATACCGCCTACATTAACTATTTTAACAATTAATTTGACTTTAATGTTTGACCAAAACATATGTATGAATATATATCATAGGCGATTAAAAATATCAAAAATATTACTGTTAAAACACAGAGCATTTATTTGTATGTGTATGGTTATCTTCTGTAAAAACTAAACAGTTTTTCGTCTCTCCTGTAAAATTTTCGATTTTTCTGATAGGCGGTATTGTTTCTCCACTGGCGATTTGGAAAATTAACGCAAGCTTGAGAGCTTCTCTTGTACGAGCCAGGATGACGGCAGGACTGGCAGCGACTCGGCAACGTCGCAATCCCGCCGAGCTTGTTACTCACGGCTGAGTGCACATCGCTACGCTATCAAATAAAAATCGCTACAAAATACATGATGGACTATAAACGATTATCACAATTTGTAGTTGAATATGTAAAATTAACTTTGTATAACAGTATAAAGTTGAACTTATTCCGATCAGTCATTGCTGAGAAAAAGTTGTTGTACAAAATCTACAACAACTTTTTTCTAATGGACGAACAATTTTTATATTTTAGTATTACGTTATCAACACTATAACCAATCACGTATTAAAGTTTCAAAACGATTCATGCACGGGTTTTTATTCAGCGATTTTTTAAAGTCGAGATTTGGTTGAAAGGCGTGTAAAATCGTGTATTTTTTTTGTTCGGCACGCATTAAAAATATGCAAATGTTGCATGAAAAATTTTTGGTTTACATCAATAAACGCACAATGAAATTGTGAAAATTTTGGTACAAGTCCCATCACCATAGCTTTATTAGTTTCGTTGTTATAGTCATCCAAACTCGAGTCTCCAAAGTTTTGTTACGGATAGTAGGCTAACAGCGACCTGCCCGGCTCCGTTGTGTCTTTACCCTAAGGCACCTACAGCTTTACGCGGATTCCGAACGACATAGAATTGGTTTGATTTTCAGCTAACTGACAAGCCTGACCCTCAAGTTCTCTTCCCTACAAAAGATCTGAACATGGACACCCCAGATTTCTCTTGTAGTGCCCACGTTGACCGAGTATAGAACCTATCGCCTACAATGTCCACAGTACTTTGTCCCCAAGTAGTCGAGTTAGCACTGCGCCACTATATAAAGGCATACAAAAATCAAACCATATATCTCATGAAAAACATTTGGTCACAATTTATACATATGTTACTTAGAAATATGAGAATTTGCAGAGTGGGTTTTAGAGAAATGTGTTGCCGTCTTCAAGACAATGTCACCTGGAATATGTTTAATGCATGGACTGTCATCAGTGAATGATACCCCTCTTAACTAACTGTACATTATAGATTTGTATTTACCTTTTTGAGTCATGGTGTTGCTCATAGCCATGAGTGTACTAGAACGAGATTACTATAGTTTGTACACTCCCAAAAAAGGCTATTACAACAATGATCTGTAAATCTCAACAATATCTGTGCAGGAATATTAATTAATAAATTCATATTGTGATATTTCCGTCACTATAATGTTTAGGATCTTTTCCGTTAATTCACTACCACTTCTTTTTTCTGTTTCTATTGCTCTAAAAAATGTTTCTCAATCGTGTTTACGTCACTTTGGTATTCCTTATCCGCTATCAATTCGTTATCGCTCGCCTTATCTTATCGCTCTCCAAGAACCTTAAGGAAGGTGAGAGCACTCGGCGGTCAGTCAATCATTGGATTTACCTAGGTAAACATGAATCTGCTTACTCTAGTTAGTGAATGCGATACAAAGAATAAAACAGTGAAGTTTTTACAAACCCGTGGCATTTTGCATAATCCGAGATTATGTAAAAATCAACATGAAATGATTTTGCAACTCCGTGACAAACAAGATCGTTGGTGTTGTTCGAAACGTGAGTGTCGGCAATACGCGCCAGTGCGTGCAGATAACTTTCTGGTAGTTTCTCGTCTCGACTACAGAACAATAGTGTTCTTTATCTATTGTTGGAGTAAGAAATACTATTCAATCAAGTTTTGTAAGAACGAACTAAACATGAACCACAACACAACTGTGGACTGGAACATGTGCATGCGTGAAGTCTGTGAATACACTTTAATAAACAACAGTGCTAAAATAGGTGGTCATAATACAACTGTTGAGATCGATGAAAGCTGTTTCAATAAACGGAAATTTAACAAAAGTAGGTTATTACCAAATCAATGGCTTTTAGGTGGTATTTGTTGGGAAACTAGAGAGACTTTTCTAGTTCCTGTTCCCGACAGATCAGCACGTACATTGTTGCCAATCATCATTGCACATGTTGCTGAAGGCACGACAATAATAATTGATGAGTGGCGCTCCTACCGCAGTCTTCATGAAACTTTTCAAGACATGACGGTGAATCATTCTCTTAATTTTGTAGATCCTAACACTTTGGCTCGCACTAATACCATTGAGAGTTCTTGGGGCAAGACAAAATCACGGAATAAAAAAAAGTGGGGAACCCACCGACCCACGCTGAACGGCTACTTTGTGGAATACATGTGGCGTAAGCGTTACGGCCCTGAACATTTATTTGAAACAATGCTACAGCACATAGCAGAATTCATGCCCCCCGAATATAAATAATGTGTGTGGGTCATTTTGCTAACAATGTTGTAATCTAGCTTAATTTTTCTTAAATATCTGTTTACATTAAAGGTTTGTCAAATCTGCATTATGTTTTTATTTTACCCTTTTTAGTGACGTTTAAGCGTAAAAAAGTATTGATAGTGAATTAACGGAAAAAGTATTGGTAGTGAATTAACGGAAAAGGTCCTATATTTGAAAGTGTGAGGTTTGGTCTTGAAGTATGGTACAGTTGTCACTAATAAAACTACACATGAAATTTTTTTGTAGATTTAAATTCCAGATCCACAGAACTACTTTTTTTTAAAGCCAACTCATTTAAAATAGTGCAATTCTATTTAATCGCTTTTCAGTTAATTTAACAAAAGTACGGCGATTTTCAGTTGAAAATGTAGAAAGTATTTTATTTATTAAGATTTTTACAGTTTGGATATATATATATATATATAAATGATTGGTTCAATAATGTATAATTTAATGATAGTAATGTAATTCCAGTTAAAATTTTTTCAGCACAGTAAAAATATCAAATTCTATTCAATCAATTTACTTATAAATATTTATTGAGTCTAAACACAATTCATGCAGTTTTGTAATGCCAATGAAAATAAAGAAATCAAACTTGTATATTGATTTCATTGTTTCATTTGAAAATGTCAACCCACAACGCTGAAACAAGAAAAAGACTACCAGGCCCGGATTACCCATAAGGCCAACCTAGGCCATGGCCTAGGGCGCAAGCTTGCGGGGGGCGCAGGGCAAGGGATGGCAAAAAAATATTGTATATTTTTATTTTCCTAGACGAGCGTCAGAAGCGAGCGTCCGGCGCTGCCTTGAAATAGAAGTGAAGTGAGGGTTGGGTGGGGGGGGGGTGGCCGCTGAATGGCTCACGATCACGTGTCACTGCTATCCCACCGAACCCACGCCCTCTGTGAACAGTAGTCAGTAACAAGCTATCAAGTGCGTGTGGTGTGAGGTTAGGTTATCGTGTGATTTTGTTGTGCATTACGAAGTATTCTTCTTGTTGGGTTTTACCCAAGGTAAGTTTTTAAAACAATTCATAATATACCTTATTTATATAATTTGGTTATTGAGTGATGAGAACGAAGTTTTCACCTGCACCTGCTGTGCCTAACCTCCTGCTTCTGGTACAGCGCCACTGTGTCTTGTGTCATTTATAAAAAAAGTTACAAATACATTTTGTGGCTAAAACTGCGAAAAACAATAGTTTGAAATTAAATATTGATGTACCGAGATTAATTGCTTTGCCTAAAAGGGTTTAAACGTTATTAGATGAGCGAACGAAGTGAGCGAAATCCTATCCCTCAAGTACAGTAGGGATAAAAAAGTTACATGTGAGTCTACCGTCTACGTTCAATTTGTTCATTGTTAAGCGTCTTCGCCTGTAGTTCGAAAATTCTAGGTTCGATCCCTGCCATGGACAGTTAGTTTTTTACAAATCATTAGGGATGGACACGAAACGAAACGAAACGAAACTTTGATAGTTTCGTTTCGGTTTCATAAAATGAATTAGATAAGTGCGTGTGACTTTATTGCATGTTTGTATGCGAGCATTTAAAAAAAAAAAAAAAAAAAAAACAATAAATATGTATAGTTTGACTTAGTTTTTGTGACACAAGTGTTTTAAGATTTAAAAAACAAAATAAAAAATCCCACTCGGACCAAGCCTAAGGTAGATTTCTCGAATCGACGAAACCGAAATAGTTTCGGTTTCGTGTCCATCCCTACAAATCATTAGGTTTTTTATATTTCTTTTAATAATTTATAATATTATATAGTATAATACTATTAAGTTATAATTATATAATAGCTATATAATATATAACTATTATTTAGAATTATTACATTTATATAATATTTATAATTATAATAGTTATAAAATCAGTCTTTGATGAATTTATCAAATTTGTGCCTCAGTTTTGCCAACTAAAAAATAATACTGTACTGTGCGTTTATTATGTATGAGTTAGGTAGTCGGTCAGTTTGGACAGGACGAAGCCAAATAGAGTACAGTAAATGAAAATATGAATACATTACATTTAAAGTCAAATCAGTTCCAATTTCTTGTTATATGTGGTACTAATAATGTCGTGGTTTTTATGCAGGTATTAAAATGAGCCAACCAAAAAAACGCCCATCTGGGGCTGAATTCAGAAAAAGAGCTAAATTGAAAACAGAGGAGAGCAAGAAGTTCTCTGGGACAATGAAAAATTGGCTGTCTAAAGAACAAGATAAGACCCAAACCAAAAAAGATGACGGTTTATTTTTGGACACCAGTACTCCTAGTACTGCTAGTACCTCTGTTCATATGCAGTCTTTTACTTCAGGGACAGAAACGGAACCGGACACAAGATCTTTAGCATTTGAATCCGAACCACAGAGAGACCCCGACCCTGAGAGCCCTTCCAATAGCATTGATAAGCCAACACCACTAGAACATGAACCTGAAATTGAACCATTTTGTTTTGATCCTAGTACTGCTAGTACCTCTGTTCATATGCAGTCTTTTACTTCAGGGACAGAAACGGAACCGGACACAAGATCTTTAGCATTTGAATCCGAACCACAGAGAGACCCCGACCCTGAGAGCCCTTCCAATAGCATTGATAAGCCAACACCACTAGAACATGAACCTGAAATTGAACCATTTTGTTTTGATCCTAGTACTGCTAGTACCTCTGTTCATATGCAGTCTTTTACTTCAGGGACAGAAACGGAACCGGACACAAGATCTTTAGCATTTGAATCCGAACCACAGAGAGACCCCGACCCTGAGAGCCCTTCCAATAGCATTGATAAGCCAACACCACTAGAACATGAACCTGAAATTGAACCATTTTGTTTTGATCACGATCCAGCAAACTGGGTTGTAAATAATGAACTACGTGATTATGTGTCTCAACATGGGATAATTCAAAATAAAGGAGGGAATTTCTCAAAGGCAAAGAAGGAATATGGCAACCGTTTTTGGAGTTTTTCAAGTACACATTTTTATAGACATTTAGCAAATGGGGAAAAACAAAATAGAGCATGGCTCGTCTACTCTGAAAGCAAATGTTCAGTTTTTTGTGGCCCTTGCCGTCTTTTCCATTCAGAATCTCAGTCGGAATCATCTTTCGTGAAAAATGGCTTTAGTGACTGGAAAAATGTTACAGCAAGGCTAAAAGAGCATGAAAACTCAGTTTCACACAAAAACAATACAATCACTTTAAAAGAGAGAGGAGAGAAACTAGGAAAGGTTAATTCCCAATTGACTGAAATGATTGATCAAGAAATGAATTACTGGCAAATGCTACTTCAAAGAGTGGTTGTGGTCATAAAAGCTCTAGCTTCACGAGGATTGCCATTTAGGGGGTCAACAGAGTTATTTGGTTCCAACTCGAATGGAAACTACATGATGTTACTAGAAGTTCTTGCTGAATTTGATCCCTTTTTGCGTGAACATATCAGAAAGTATGGAAACCCTGGCAAAGGACATATTTCCTATCTTTCGTCCACTATTTGTGATGAGTTTATTGAACTCCTTGGCAAGAAAGTTACAGACTATATAATAGAGGAGGCTAAAAGCTCTCAGTATTTTTCATTGATTGTCGATTCAACGCCTGATATTTCCCACGTAGACCAACTATCATTTGTAATACGCTATGTGAAACAAAATGGAGAGCCTGTTGAAAGATTTCTCAAGTTTTTACCACATATTGGACATAAGGCTCTTGACATGTTTAACTCTGTGATTGACACTCTGCAGCGTTACGGTCTGGACATACAAAAGTGCCGCGGGCAATCCTACGATAACGCTTCGAACATGTCTGGAATATATTCAGGACTACAGGCTAGAATTCTTGATGTCAGTCCACTTGCATCATATATCCCGTGTGCAGGACACTCTCTAAACCTAGTTGGGACTCACGCCGTAGATTCTTGTATTGAGGCAGTGTCACTATTTACTCTGCTTCAAGAGCTGTATAATTTTTTTTCTAGCTCTACACATAGATGGGCGGTGTTAAATAATTGCAAAAACACGACACTAACAACCAAAAGCCTTTCCACAACAAGATGGTCTGCTAGACATGACGCTTTAAGAGCCTTACAAGAAGAATGGCCTGCAATTATCAGAGCTCTAGAAATATTGGAAAGTGACACAGATCAGAAGGCTAACACTCGAGCAGAAGCTAAAGGCCTCCTAAGCAGATTGAACCGCTTGGAAACAGCTATAATGGTCAAGTTATGGGGTACTATTCTTTTCAGGCTCAATAAGGTTAACAAATATGTGCAAAATGAAGACACTGATGCATTGGCCGTAACAGAAGTTTTCAACTCACTGATATCCTTCTTTGAAGAGCTCAGAAATCAGTTTGATATTTATGAAAACAAAGCACTTGATGTTAGTGAAACCAAAGTTTATGAGCTTGATAACAGACGTAAGAAAACAAGAAAACTTCAAGATGATGAGACTCGAGATGGGGAAGTTTCCTTTACTACTGGAAGAGACAGCTTTAGAGTTAACACATTTATTCCGATAATTGATAAAGTTAAACAAGAACTTACAGCAAGAATGCATGCCTATGAGGAATTTGTTACAAGGTTTGTTGCAATAATAAAACTCTCACATCTCACGACAGAAGAAATTGAAGTTGAGGTTAACAAACTTCTCAGTGTATTTGAAAATGATTTAGAGCCGGCAATCTTTGATGAACTTGTCCACCTGAGGTCGCACATGTCATCAAACAAAATGGAAAATAAAAAGCCGTTGTCTTTGTACAAGTGGATCATAGGAAACAAATTGGAAGATATCTATCCAAATGTAGAAATTTTGCTAAGAATGTTTATTTGTACTCCAGTAACAAACGCATCAGCCGAGAGGTAAGTCAAACAATAACAAACTTTTTACTTTGTATTACAATTTCAATGCTCAAGATTTTAATATAAACTAAAATAACGTAAACAAATACTAAACAAAGTCTACTTTGTCAGCTTCTTGGGATCACACACAGGTTTTCATGGGAAAGTAAGATTCCACAAATTACTCTAACTTTTTAATATACTACGTAATACGTGTTTTTATGAATCTTTAATCACTTCATAAAATTGAATAGTCTACTTTTTTATTGCTTTGTTTTCTGTATAATTTTTTTTTATAAGTGTCACAATTTAATTGTATTTTTAGGTCATTTTCCTGCTTAAAAAGGATCAAGGAATACCATAGGTCAAACATGACCCAAACAAAGCTCAACTCTCTCGCTCTCCTCAATATTGAAAATGATGTAACGAAAACATTGGATTTCACCAACACCATCCAATCGTTTGCCTGGGCCAAAGCCAGAAAGAGGAAATTTTAAAACGATGTTAAAAGTCATTTCGTTAGTAAATACCGTGTTGTGTTAATAAATGTACTTACTTAATTATACAGTATTGTTTGTGTTATTTAAGTAGTGTTTTCAACATATCCTTTTCTGTATTTCCTTTTCACACATTTGGGAATATCGCTATTATTGACTGATTGATTTAAATTATTTTCTCGCAAATGAATGTGTAAGATGACTGATAATCTAGGCCTAAATAAATAAATAATAAACGAGATATTTGTAATCTCCAACACAATTTTTTTTCAGTTTTGCCGGAAAGGTAGGGCGCACCATTTAATATGCCGAAAATGCCCCCCCCCCCCCCGAACGTCTGCCGGGAGGGGGCGTAATGTAGAACTCTGGCCTAGGGCGCAAATAGTTGCTAATCCGGGCCTGAAGACTACTTTCAATTAATCAGCAACTAAAACGCTCTTCATTTAAGTACCATCCTTGATTATATTACATAAAATCAATGGTATTATATTGTAAAATTTCACTGATACGCCTTAGTAAACCGCCAGAACTGTATCGAACTGCTTTAACTATAATCGATTGGAATAGTTTGTATTATCTTGTTCTATCGATTCGTAGTTATTGCAAGTGACTGACCGCCAGCGGCGCCAGCTGGCACTGTTCCCCTGCTCACCACGCAAGTGCGGCTCTGAACTGGACTGGCGCCATGTTGGTTCTCTCATCCCAGTTCTGTGTGAAGTAGCCAGTGAGTGAAGTGTCGGGCCATTTCTTTTGGATTACAAGTTAGAACATCCATCGTGCAGTAGACAGAAATGAGGTGGGGTGAAGAGAGAACTGTCCAGTTTGTAAAACTGTACAGAAAACTAGAATGCTTATGGAATATCCATCACCCTGATTATAAAAACAAACATGTTCGTTTAAGTAACATAGAACATTTAGTGTCAGAAATGGGAATTCCAAATTTTACTGTGAAAGATGCTTGTAAGAAAATAAGAAGCTTGAGATCAACATTCAATCAGGAACTCAAAAAATTTTCTGAGAGTCTTAAATGTGATGCTGGCACCGATAAAGAGTACAAATTGACTTTGAGATGGTTTGAGGACATGGAGTATATCATGAACATGAACAATGCCATCTCAGAAGGAATTGATTCGTTGGATAATTTGGTTAGTACCTTATAACTTTACTTCTCAGACCTAGAGGTTAAAAATGTAGTCAGGAGATTCTTGTAATGATTCAAAACTGTGCGCCAGTAATACTACGATACTATTTGTATACTGTATGTTGCTTATATGTTATCAGTTGTGATAGTATTATTTAAGTACTAATTATTCCAATGACTGCTTCACAATTTCAAACCAAAGATGCATTGGTTGTTTTTACCGCATTATTTTCCCCCCTAAAATTTTACTTATATTAAAATGAAGAAAGGAACACGAATACATATACTGTACAAATATTCTGTAATCAATTTTTGTTATATCTCTGAGTTATTATTGTTGTTTGGTTATTGCCCGAGCGAAACGAGTCCTATACTTTGACTCGACTGTAATGTACCTGTGTAATTTTTGTTATGTCTCTGAGTTATTACTGTTTAGTTATTGCCCGAGCGAAACGAGTCCTATACTTTGACTCGACTGTAATGTACCTGTGTAATTTTTGTTATGTCTCTGAGTTATTACTGTTTAGTTATTGCCCAAGCGAAACGAGTCCTATACTTTGACTCGACTGTAATGTACCTGTGTAATTTTTGTTATGTCTCTGAGTTATTACTGTTTAGTTATTGCCCGAGCGAAACGAGTCCTATACTTTGACTCGACTGTAATGTACCTGTGTAATTTTTGTTATGTCTCTGAGTTATTACTGTTTAGTTAATGTCCGAGCGAAACGAGTCCTATACTTTGACTCGACTGTAATGTACCAGTGTAATTTTTGTTATGTCTCTGAGTTATTACTGTTTAGTTAATGTCCGAGCGAAACGAGTCCTATACTTTGACTCGACTGTAATGTACCTGTGTAATTTTTGTTATGACTCTGAGTTATTACTGTTTAGTTATTGCCCGAGCGAAACGAGTCCTATACTTTGACTCGACTGTAATGTACCTGTGTAAGTGTTGTTTGTCCCACGAGTATAGCCAAATACGTTGTCAGATGTTCGTTAAATTAGGAATTGTGGTACGTCATACCAACTAACTAAACTTTCAATCCAAACCAGTGGATATGAACAGATAAACGTCGTACTCCATGCATTAACAATGACGTGATGTAGTGTCCACGTGAGTCACGACGCTGCGTAACGAAACATTTTGCATTACCGAAGTATGCTATACCTTAGAGAAGAAAGACACAGAGGTCGTATCCAATAGTGTGTCGAGTAGTTATTTCTCTAGTTTGCCGTGCGAAGGCAGGGCCATCAACTCGTCAGTCTCTCCCTTATTCCCTATAAATCCTCAGGGATAAATGTAGTAATTATATTACAGACGTATACTAATTTACATTGGTTAGTTGTAATCAAACTAGCAGGCATTCGCTGTGGTTTTAAGAAAGGGACCTCTGTTTCCCTTTTCCCTGTGGATGTACTGTGAGTTATTTGTTTGGATCAGTTTTTTAATTACAATAAAATTATATAAAGGGATTGACTAGATGTTAACTGTCGGCGTATAAATTAGGTGTAATCGTGTTTGAAGGTTGTTTACTGAGAAACTAAGAGGTATATGAAAAATCCAATCACAGCGTCGTTTAGTTGTTTATGATATTAATTTTAGTATAAGGTTTAATCATTTTTATCCTGGTTGGAAAAAAGTACCGGAATTTAAAATAGTTTTCACTTTACACCAACTTTAATTGCTAAAATCCTATCAATTTATATGTTAATATGTCATTGACAGGAATGTTTTCTATAAGTTTAAACATTTCACAATTTCAACTTATAATAAAATCAATGTAAAACCACTGAATTTACCTACAAATAAAAGTAATGTACCGTATGTATACATTTCTTAAGAATTACAACGTGACTAAGTACCTAATTAATTTTAAGAACTCTGAAGCCAAAAAAACCGTCGTTTCGGAAAATTGATACGAAATTTTTATTAAGAAGTTATAAATCCTGAAATGAATTAAATTTTTATAAAACATTCGTCATTCAAGTATTAAAATATAAATGCGATTAATTAACAGGTTCTTGAATAATAAAAGTATAAAGATGATGTACAGTGAAAACTAGTTAAATATTCCGGTACTTTCCTTGTTGAAACTAGAATAAAAGTTATTAAAACTTTAATGTATTTTAAGAATGTATTTGTCGTAGTGTAAAAATAAAGAGGAACGCACTGGTGTGATTGGATTTTTCGTAGGACTCTTAGTTTCGTAATAATCAACCTTCAAACACTAGTAGGCCTGTACAAATTTCTGCACCGACGATAGAATATTTTCTTTTTATATTATAGTATGTGTGATACAAGTGCATAAAAGAGTTTACAAAATTTAATTGGAATAAAAACTATAGAAATTTGAAAACTCAATAAGATATCTACCATTGTTTGTAAAATTTAAATCGTTAAAATCGGATAGTGAATAAAGGTTTCAAAGTATTATTAATAGAACTATGTTGCTGTTTGGTTCAAGAAATCAATGAATATAGATCTATAGATGTGTGTTCAGTGGACAAACACAACATTAGTCTTATGGAGAGTACATACGTGCTGGCCGGAAGTTACCAGAGGGGAGTAACAGTGAGAGTACATTCGTGCTGGCCGGAAGTTACCAGAGAGGAGTAACAGTGAGAGTACATTCGTGCTGGCCGGAAGTTACCAGAGAGGAGTAACAGTGAGAGTACATTCGTGCTGGCCGGAAGTTACCAGAGAGGAGTAACAGTGAGAGTACATTCGTGCTGGCCGGAAGTTACCAGAGAGGAGTAACAGTGAGAGTACATTCGTGCTGGCCGGAAGTTACCAGAGAGGAGTAACAGTGAGAGTACATTCGTGCTGGCCGGAAGTTACCAGAGAGGAGTAACAGTGAGAGTACATTCGTGCTGGCCGGAAGTTACCAGAGAGGAGTAACAGTGAGAGTACATTCGTGCTGGTCGGAAGTTACCAGAGAGGATTAACAGTGAGAGTACATTCGTGCTGGCCGAAAGTTACCACAGGGGAGTAACAGTGAGAGTAAATTCGTGCTGGCCGGAAGTTACCAGAGAGGAGTAACAGTGAGAGTACGTTCATGCTGGTTAGAAGTTCTGAGAGGGTAGTAACAATGATAGTACGTTCGTGCTGGTTAGAAGTTCTGAGAGGGGAGTAACAGTGATAGTACGTTCGTGCTGGTTAGAAGTTCTGAGAGGGGAGTAACAGTGATAGTACGTTCGTGCTGGTTAGAAGTTCTGAGAGGGGAGTAACAGTGATAGTACGTTCGTGCTGGTTAGAAGTTCTGAGAGGGGAGTAACAGTGATAGTACATTCGTGCTGGTCGGAAGTTACCAGAGAGGAGTAACAGTGAGAGTACATTCGTGCTGGCTGGAAGTTACCAGAGAGGAGTAACAGTGAGAGTACATTCGTGCTGACCGGAAGTTACCAGAGAGGAGTAACAGTGAGAGTACATTCGTGCTGGCCGAAAGTTACCACAGGGGAGTAACAGTGAGAGTAAATTCGTGCTGGCCGGAAGTTACCAGAGAGGAGTAACAGTGAGAGTACGTTCGTGCTGGTTAGAAGTTCTGAGAGGGTAGTAACAATGATAGTACGTTCGTGCTGGTTAGAAGTTCTGAGAGGGGAGTAACAGTGATAGTACGTTCGTGCTGGTTAGAAGTTCTGAGAGGGGAGTAACAGTGATAGTACGTTCGTGCTGGTTAGAAGTTCTGAGAGGAGAGTAACAGTGATAGTACGTTCGTGCTGGTTAGAAGTTCTGAGAGGGGAGTAACAGTGATAGTACATTCGTGCTGGTCGGAAGTTACCAGAGAGGAGTAACAGTGAGAGTACATTCGTGCTGGCCGAAAGTTACCACAGGGGAGTAACAGTGAGAGTACATTCGTGCTGGCTGGAAGTTACCAGAGAGTAGTAACAGTGAGAGTACATTCGTGCTGGCCGGAAGTTACCAGAGAGGAGTAACAGTGAGAGTACATTCGTGCTGGCCGGAAGTTACCAGAGAGGAGTAACAGTGAGAGTACATTCGTGCTGGCCGGAAGTTACCAGAGAGGAGTAACAGTGAGAGTACATTCGTGCTGGCCGGAAGTTACCAGAGAGGAGTAACAGTGAGAGTACATTCGTGCTGGCTGGAAGTTACCAGAGAGGAGTAACAGTGAGAGTACATTCGTGCTGGTCGGAAGTTACCAGAGAGGATTAACAGTGAGAGTACATTCGTGCTGGCCGAAAGTTACCACAGGGGAGTAACAGTGAGAGTAAATTCGTGCTGGCCGGAAGTTACCAGAGAGGAGTAACAGTGAGAGTACGTTCGTGCTGGTTAGAAGTTCTGAGAGGGTAGTAACAATGATAGTACGTTCGTGCTGGTTAGAAGTTCTGAGAGGGGAGTAACAGTGATAGTACGTTCGTGCTGGTTAGAAGTTCTGAGAGGGGAGTAACAGTGATAGTACGTTCGTGCTGGTTAGAAGTTCTGAGAGGGGAGTAACAGTGATAGTACGTTCGTGCTGGTTAGAAGTTCTGAGAGGGGAGTAACAGTGATAGTACATTCGTGCTGGTCGGAAGTTACCAGAGAGGAGTAACAGTGAGAGTACATTCGTGCTGGCTGGAAGTTACCAGAGAGGAGTAACAGTGAGAGTACATTCGTGCTGGCCGGAAGTTACCAGAGAGGAGTAACAGTGAGAGTACATTCGTGCTGGCCGGAAGTTACCAGAGAGGAGTAACAGTGAGAGTACATTCGTGCTGGCCGGAAGTTACCAGAGAGGAGTAACAGTGAGAGTACGTTCGTGCTGGTTAGAAGTTCTGAGAGGGGAGTAACAGTGATAGTACGTTCGTGCTGGTTAGAAGTTCTGAGAGGGGAGTGACAGTGATAATACGTTCGTGCTGGTTAGAAGTTCTGAGAGGGGAGTAACAGTGATAGTACGTTCGTGCTGGTTAGAAGTTCTGAGAGGGGAGTAACAGTGATAGTACGTTCGTGCTGGTTAGAAGTTCTGAGAGGGGAGTAACAGTGATAGTACGTTCGTGCTGGTTAGAAGTTCTGAGAGGGGAGTAACAGTGATAGTTCGTTCGTGCTGGTTAGAAGTTCTGAGAGGGGAGTAACAGTGATAGTACGTTCGTGCTGGTTAGAAGTTCTGAGAGGGGAGTAACAGTGATAGTACGTTCGTGCTGGTTAGAAGTTCTGAGAGAGGAGTAACAGTGATAGTACGTTCGTGCTGGTTAGAAGTTCTGAGAGAGGAGTAACAGTGATAGTACGTTCGTGCTGGTTAGAAGTTCTGAGAGGGGAGTAACAGTGATAGTACGTTCGTGCTGGTTAGAAGTTCTGAGAGGGGAGTAACAGTGATAGTACGTTCGTGCTGGTTAGAAGTTCTGAGAGAGGAGTAACAGTGATAGTACGTTCGTGCTGGTTAGAAGTTTTGAGAGGGGAGTAACAGTGATAGTACGTTCGTGCTGGTCAGAAGTTCTGAGAGAGGAGTAACAGTGATAGTACGTTCGTGCTGGTTAGAAGTTCTGAGAGGGGAGTAACAGTGATAGTACGTTCGTGCTGGTTAGAAGTTTTGAGAGGGGAGTAACAGGGACGGTACATTTTAGTAACTCACACTTCAAGCATCAATAATACAATAAATTTAACTTGTATTTTCTTAAAAAATCAATTAGTTCTAATCCTATCCTAAACTAGTAAGCATCTTTTTCTTAATATATGCTAAAATGTTAATGCATTTAATCCAATACCGTATGATTGGTGTTTTTTTTTTTTTTTTCTATTAAATTTGTATGTGTTCTCATTTAATTTAAAAGATAAATCTCATACCATAAGAATATGATAAAATATAAGATAAAACAATTGTATTATATTGGTTATATATTGCAAGTTGCTGTGCAATAGATTTTTGTAAATCTCAGCCTTTTTCGATCACCGAGTCTTGAAATTCTTGCACTCCTCCTATACTCCATACTACAGAATGCCTTTGAACTAACTTGATGAGTTTCTCGTCATCAGAAAGATTGAACACAAACTCATGTTCTACTCAATTAATTATTAATTAATACAAAACAGTAAATTTTCTATACTTGATTAACTACGATACCAGACATGCACAATTTCGCGGAAGAGAGATAACTCCTGAAGCTGGGGTTTCCTGTATAAGCGCGGAGACTGGTGTCCGCGAGTCTCTCCTCATCATGTAATCAATAGGGCTGTTTTTCTAGAGAGCAGAGAAGTTCCGCGCGGATTGGCGGACTTGTCCGCTCCGTTTCGGAGAACGATCGATGAGGCCTACTGATTGGTTACGAGTCTCGGAGAACAAAGGATGAGTCATACCGGTTAGTTACTATTCTCGGAGAACGAGGGATGAGTCGCACAGGGTTGTTACTATTCTCGGAGAACGAGGATGAGTCGCACCGGTTAGTTACTATTCTCGCCTCTCGGAGAATGAGTCGCACCGGTTTGTTACTATTCTCGGAGAACGAGTGATGAGATGTACTGGTTGGTTACGAGTTTCGTAAAACGAGGGATGAGTCGCACTAGTTGGTAATTAGTCTCGGAGAATGAGGGATGAGTCGCTTTGGTTGGTTATGAGTCTCGGAGAACAAGGGATGAGTTGCACTGGTTGGTTATGAGTCTCGTAGAACGAGGGATGAGTCACTTTGGTTGGTTACGAAGGATGTGTTGAAGCAGTATTCTGAAGCAGGAAAATGTCGGTGTACTTCAAGTGAAGTGCGATGCTATTTTTATTTTTATTGCCTACTTAAAGCCACCGCACATTTCCCGCCGATAGAATATCGTCTTTTCCTCCTTTATTCTGTTAGATGTTTTGGCTTCGCCAACCGCATGATAGGCTCAGCGAGCATTGTGTACTCGTTGGATAGGCGTGATGCGTACTCCATTCGACGGGCGACTCACCCCTTCGGAATAATACTAACACTAATGATATTATAAAATGTATGTTTCGTGATCGATAAATGTAAAGTAGTCTTTGGACCATTATTTAATAAATGATTGGTAATTTAATCTGATACCCATATTAGTTGGGCAAAGTATTTGTTCAAAACTCAATGCATGCTTTTGTTATGTACATTTGTGATAGTTAATTAAATTAAACCCTAGTCAAGTCATAGCATGTGCCTTGTTGCACTTTTGAACATGAATGTAATGAAATTGGTCCTTAATGTTCAAATCAGGCACATCAATTTAATTGCAGCTCTTAGGTTGATTTACTTTTTTCTAAAGAATGTCTGGCTTACTGGTTCGCCCTTATCCAGATAACTAATTTATATCATAAATTATTGCCTGAAAACGGTAGTTGTTTACCTAATTTCAAATATTTTGCATTTTAGAAAGAATATCTTAATTTGTCCAGGAACACGACCAGGAGCTGGAGTCACTGGAAGAGTCTTCTGATCACCTTGTTGGTGATGTGATCGAAGAGGCAATTATAATTGACCCAAGTCCCAGCAGGTCCCAGCCTACTTCGACCACCAACTCGCTCAAAAGACTGAAGCGAGGCTACAAGTTCACCTCGCACCAGGAGGCAGTGCCAGCTAAGTTGGCAATACTGGACAGATCTGAGGACGAGTGTGACGTCATAGCCAAACACATCGCCTTGCAACTGAGGCAGTTGCCTACGTCAGACATGCTACAGGCCAACGTGGAAATTCAACAAGTATTATTGAAGTACAGGCTAGCCAACCTTGATGATCACAAAAAAGAAACATTCGATTGATTTTCTTTTCTTCGTTTGTTTTCCCATACTTAAGTTAAATTTACTGCTTCTATTTACCACCAAAGTGTTTTCTTATTTAGTTTTACACTGTGCCAGTATTTCAAACTGTTGTTGTATTATATGGATATTGTTTGATATTAAAAACATAGTTATACAGTCAGTAATAACTATTTTTATTTCATCAAAAACTGTTTAATCTCAATTAAATGTTTGTTTTTACAAAACCACTCAAATATGTTTAGCCATAAGTGGTTTGTAATAAATTTATAACTGATTTTTTGTTGCTTTTGTTATTAATTTAACTGTAATAACAAAGATGTTATGAAGGTCATCAAATGGGATACAAGGCGCACTGTAATTAATTAGTCTGCACATTTTAATTGCTTGACACGTAAAGAGAACCAATTCTATCATTTTAATTAACAAACTGAATTTTTTCATCGTAAAGAATTGGAAGAATATCGTCCTAATATTGGACAGCTCTCACCTTTCACCACTAAATGCTAGCTTGGTTAGCGGACTGTTTACTGACACTATCCGTCAGTTTCCTTAAAACAGCTGATTTAGTTTGCGTTTGCATAGTTAGTTAGGCAATCTGACGTTAGAGGCAGAGTTGTTTACCTTCAATAACAGTTCTATTTTATTTCTTTAAAAAAATAGAGTTCTATTTAAAAATTTCAAATGTATTGGCAAAAATTTAAGGTGGCCCTCCGCGAAAACATCCCAAAACACGGGTTTCTATTTCATTGATTCGGTCGTTATCATTAATTAAGTGTTATTGGATAGGGAAATAACTGTTGTAGCGGACCTTAACCTGTTTTTTTTTTTTTTTTTTTTTTTTTTTTTTTTTTAATTATGTGATTTACAGGAACATTTTGTCTGTAATTTGGTTAGTTAGTGATGTCCGCAACCACAGCTGGTTTAAACTGCATTACATTTACCTGGGACTACACTAGCGCTCGACAAACAGTTGTTAATTTGGGACAACATTTAACATTGGATGAGAAATCTATAAATAATATTGCCAAATGCAGATATGAATAATGTTTAAAAGAAATTATAAAAATTAACTTTTCTTTAACAGTTTGCCAACACAAATTTGTACTGTAATAAATTTAAAAAGATGTCGATGTGCAGAGCATCTTGGTTCCCAAAAAACACATTTATTTATTTATTTA
This sequence comes from Stictocephala bisonia, assembly GCA_035578905.1. Classification (NCBI taxonomy): domain Eukaryota; kingdom Metazoa; phylum Arthropoda; class Insecta; order Hemiptera; family Membracidae; genus Stictocephala; species Stictocephala bisonia. The sequence continues at coordinate 332,951 of JAQJVL010000702.1, read as the reverse complement.
ATTGGATTCCAACGGTTACACCATTTTGTTAAAACAATACAATATCAATATGGCAAAAGCTGTTCACATTATCAAGCTTCTCATTTGTACCTAAAATGAAGGTTGAATACTGTTACAACACCCTTCAGTATTCAAAGGCGTAGCCACATTTTTTTTACTAGGGTCATAACCCCCCCCCCTTAAAGTCACAAAAAAACCGTAAGTAAAAGTATAATGTCGCTATTATTTATCGAGGGTATGAATTAGATAGGCCTACTACTGTCGGCGCAGAAATTATGGTCCCCTGAGTTTAAGCTTTAAACAAGCGAACCATTCGTGCTAGAATAAAACAATTTACACCATTATTTAGAATGTTTAATTCTGTGTTCATACATATAATCAAATAAATTTTATCATAACTTATGTAAAACGTAGATGAAGGTATGTAGAAAAAAGACCCGTTTTATCACTCCCTTGTATTCAATTTCGACTTTAAACAATTACTGTTTTAAAACCACTGGACAAATCTTTGTGAAATTTTTATAACATATTATACAACTCATAAAGAATGTAAATCTCAAATTTTAAATTTTTATTTCATTTTTTATAGAATCTGCTGTAGATTTTGTAAACGAAAATAATCTCAGCACTCCTTTGTCCGATATAACTGGCTTTCAGCTTATTTTAAAGAATAAATTCTTAACATATCAAATTACTAATAACTGTTTATTTCTTAATTCGAATTCGTTGCGTTATTATTACGTGTTATTTGAAACAGAGTAAATGTGCGCTGAAGCGTGAACTCATCGCGCCACTCGGGGTGGAAGTACAGTCTACCCTGATGACTATGGCTGTGGCCGGTCATCACCCTCTTGCGCTCACAATGAGTCACCAGGAATGTAGAAGTATTTGTACAAGATGAGTAATAAACTGACTCAATAATAACTCAATAACTCGTTTATTAAGCCAGATCAACAAAACAAGATTGCATTAGCCAAGTCATCAATGTAACTAAATGAAATAATTACTCTAATACTAATTAAAACTAATTACAAATTGTTGTCAACCAATTACAATTTTTTTGTCAACAGAGTTAGTGACTACCAGCCAGGAAATTACGGACGCTGTAGACCACTGCATCTAAAAGCATTCTTTTTACCCCCCTCTTAAAAGCCCTGTGATCCTGCTCGATCTTTAGTGATGTTGGAAGACTATTGTAGAGTTTGATGGCATTGTACTGGAACTGTTTTTGGAAAAATGAAGTGGAATGTCTGGGAATTGAAATATTATTGGTATTGCGGAGTGGATATCTGTTACTGGAAGGAGAGCTGAACACAGAAATATTTTTCCTGACAAACAACAAGGTCTCCAAGATGTAAATTGAAGGGAATGTTAAAATGTTGTTGGTCCTGAAAATCTCCCTGCATGAATGGCCTCTAGGGAGAGAGAATATGACTCTTATAGCCTTCTTTTGTAGTCGAAACAATAGTAAGGTCCTCTGGCTTTCACTTCCCCAAACTGGTACTGCATATGACAGATAAGGAAAAATAGTTCCATAATAGGCAGAAAGAAGAACCTCACTGCTCACAAACTTTTTTAAGGTTCGAAGGATAAAGACGCCGGTAGACACTTTTTTGGTTACAGATTCAATGTGTTTGTGGTAGTTTAGATTGTCATCAAGAGTAAGGCCTAGGAATTTAACTTCCTGGGATGAATACACAATTGAGTCTCCAAGAAGAACATTTAACCCATCGTTTGCTCCAAATGTCCTATTTGAGATATAGAAATTTAAAAGTTGAGTTTTGTCAGCATTTAAGATTAATTGATTATTTTGAAACCATTGTAAAAGACTGTTGGATTCAGAGAAGACAATTTGTTCCAATGACTCGTTACAAGGACTAGAAAGTGTGAGGGAAGTGTCATCAGCAAAAAGACATATTTTAGCTAAACTTACACTATTGGGTAGATTGTTTATGAAAAGAAGGAACAAAGTTGGGCCCAAAACAGACCCCTGGGGCACCCCTCTCTTGATCAGAGCCCTGGATGAGGCGGAACGTCGTAAATAGCCAGAATCATCGATATCAGGTATTACAACAAACTGTTCTCTCTTGTCTAAGTAGGAAGCAAACCAGTCCAGTGCAACACCTCTGATCCCCTGTTGGCACATCTTCTTAAGCAGCAGATCATGATTAACCATATCGAAGGCCTTGCTGAGATCAAAAAATAGGCCTGATACACGCTGTCCACTATCTAAATCTGTTACTATGCCGTTTATTAGGCTCAGTATAGCACTTGTCGTCGATCTATTCTTAACAAAGCCATGTTGGTTTTGATAAAGTATTTGGCGTGTTTCCAGAAATGTACATAGTCTATTTAATACAGCCTTCTCGAAAATCTTGGATACAGTTGAAATCAAGCTAATTGGCCTATAATTATCACATGAACCCTCATTACCTTTTTTTAATATGGGCCTGACCATTGTTAATTTTAGGGCTGAAGGAAATTTACCCTCAACAAAGGAAGAATTCACCAGATGGCATAAAGGTGCTGTCACGAATTCGCTGATGGCTTTTAGCATTTTGGGAGATAGTTCATCAACTCCTGCCGAGTTTTTGCTTTTCATGCCAGTTATAATGCTTTTAATTTCATTTTCATTAACAGGGGTGAGGAAGAACGATGAACTGTTGAGCCTATTGTTAATTATTTCAAACTTATCATGGCTGACTGGTTTTTTAATGCCATCTCCTACTCCAACAAAGTGTGCATTCAAAGTATCACAGACTTTTTTTGGTTCAGTTACCGATTTTCCTTCACTGTTCACAAGAGTGATATTTGTATTTTCTTTCCTCGCTTTTGGTCTATGGTCATTTATTATCTTCCAAACAGTCTTAGTTTTATTGTCAGAGTTTTCTATTGTTTCCCGTATTTTGTCACATTTAGCTTGTTGGATCATTTTTCTGTATTTATATTTTAATCTGATATAATACTGCCTTAAAAAATGGTCAGAATTTAGGTGTTTTGTTTTTTCGTAAAATATGTGACATTGGTCTTTTAATGTTTTAAGTTCTTCTGAGAATTCAATCTTTTCCTTTTTTTTAACATTTATTTTTTTTAATTTTCTTGGGAATGCCGTTTCAAAATAATGTCTCAGTTGCATGCTGAACTCATTATACTTTTCCTCCACATTCTGTGCTCTGTATGTATCATTCCACGTTTCTCGTTTTAACAATAACTTAAATGTTTCCATGTTTGTTTTTTTAAAACTTCTGTTATATTTATATCTTGCCACTTTTGCTTTACTTCCGACGGTTATGTTAAAAGTTGCTGTTTGGGCATAGTGGTCTGATAAAATCGATTTTACGACTTCTCCTTTGGCAAGAGCAACATCAGTAAATATGTGGTCGATTAAGGTTTCAGAGCATAAGGCTTCTCTAGTGTAGGAAGAGATTATATTATATAATCCATATGACGACATGTCTGAGATGAATTTGTGACCAGTGAAACTGTCAACAGACAAGTCTATATTGAAGTCGCCCAAGACAAAGACCTTTGAGTGCTTTTTCACAAATCTACTTAAGCATTCACCTAAGTGTTCAAGAAAAACATCATGACTACCTGCGGGAGGTCTATATCCAGCTACTACTAACATTTTATCATGATTATTAATTTCAACTGAAACTGCCGCTAGTTCACACTCTTTCTCTTCACTAAAGGGCTCACAGTCCAAGGACAGACACTTCAGGTTTGAACGACACCAGATTCCCACACCTCCGCCCTTAGCACGAGTTCTGCAGAAGGATGTTACATAATCAAAGTTTTTGATCTTAAGATTTTCAATTTCAAAATATTTCATTGAGTGCTCAGTTAGGCATAATACATCCGGATTTTCATCGCCAAGAAACACTTCCAACAAGTCCACTTTGTTCCTTAGACTTCTGATATTTTGATGTACTATCCTAAGGCTGCCTCCCTGTTGACGCTCATGATACTTTTGAGAAACTGCACCCAGGTAACTCCCGGAGGCCTCTGAGCCTCCCCTAAAAAATACTTTCCAGTGAAAGTACGGGATTGATGAGTCTTTTTGGAAATCATTCCTGAAGGAATTGAAGGGCTGAAGTTGGGAGTATTTGGTGTCGTTTTTGAAGACATATTGGAAGGCTTAACGTTATATTTACAAGACAGAGGGCATTCAGGGGGATTAAAGTTAGGAATGAAATCATTGGATCGGTTTAAGGACTGAAGAAGTAAGGTTGCGAGCAGACGTTTGCCAGTTAAATTCAAATGGAGACCATGACGTGTAAAGCCATATCGAGGAATGGACTCCATAGAGAGAAACTCTACATGATCGTGTTTGGAAGAAATTGTTAGGAGCTTGTCATTTACTTCAGCTACAACAGGATTTAAGGAAGGATTATCATGTCTTGGAGGGAGACCGACCAAGATCACCTTTCTACCAGAGGTTTTACTCAGTTCAGTCTCTAGTTCAGAAAAGTCCAGGGTACAGCGCCCGTTTACAACATCGTTTGAACCTCCCATTACAATAATATTATTACACTTACTTCTGGAATATGATTTAAATGTTTCTAGTACATGTTTCATATTACCATTTGACTCAAACAAACGTCGGCCTAATTACTGATTATTGGTAATAGTTGTCACTCAGCTCTTACCGAGTTTACAGCGACATCAAGATAAAAACTGAAGCAATGTTTAGACCTATATATAACAAACAAAATGGAAGAATCCAAATTAATTAAGGTATTACAGAAAATATTATTTATCTTAAATATAAAGTGATTAGTTTTTAACGCCCCTAAATAAGTGCAAATTTGGCCCTTAAAAATGCTTTGAAAGCGCACATCTGGGACAAAATTTCGTTATTTTACTGAATTTCTTCGGTTACCTTACTGAAAATAAAGTACAAAACGTGACAACCAATATAATGATTGTTCTTCAAATATATATTTAAGTTAACAAATGTCAAGAAAATACTAAATATGAGATTAAGGCTATCTTATCTTATGACTCGTCACTTAACTTTCAACGTAAATCCCCAGTCGTTTCTTCATATCGAGTGACAGTACTGAAATGTATTCAGTACAATTTGTACTGCGTTTAGCTCATTGTACGTATATTTATCGTTCCCAACAAGAGATTGCGGCTCACTCTGTGTTTGACTGACATTGCTTCTGCAATAGCTCCTACAGGTGAGTTATTTTGTGTAGCCTTAATCTAAACATTTAGTTGCCTATTTTGTCTTTATTAGTAATAAACTACATAGTACCACTGTTGTATATCTAGTCACCCCGACCTCAAGGGGACGACAACTTGCAATATTATATTCAATATGAATGTTAGAATAACCCATCTTTGGTCAAGGTCACCTAATGTAAATAACCGTCTATAACCCATCTTTGGTCAAGGTCACCTAATGTAAATAACCGTCTTTACTATTCAAGACTAAGATTATCGAAAATAAATACAAATGAAATTTGTCAGTGTAAATCAAGTAAGTGTCACTTTACTAAAAACAACATAGGCGTAAGTTGGGGATAGGTGTTGATGGAAACTGATTGTCGCTACTATAAGAAAATACCATAAATAAATATTGGAACTCTTTTACTTCAAATCTTAGGTTAGTTCAAATGCCGGTACATAGTCAATTGATAAAGATTTAATCATATGATAAAATGTGTAGCAGATGCTTAAACCACAGAAATCGACATTGCGCAGACTCAAAATTTACTGTGTGTTTAGGATAAACTAATTGGTGATTCAAGGAGAAGTGTGCACTGTGTAGATGGTATGCCATAATGAAAGGGCAAGAACATGTCTATTGAAGCGCATATCTTCCAAGAAATTTCTGCCTTAGAGGTCTTGTGACCCCAGGACAAAAAACATTATTTTTTCATTAGTGGTTCCAAATATTAGTGTCTGTTTTGATATAGATTTTTCGGTCAACATCCGTTATGTGCCCACAACTGTGTAGGCCAATGAATGTACAGTCGGTTAGGTTGGATAGGTTAGCCGTTATTTGTCTTCTCTGTGGACGTGGCCGGTGCGCCGATCCTTCGTTCAACCGTTATTTGCATGCCCAAGGCAGATAAGATAAGAGCGACCAACAATACCGACCGGAATACTCTACATTTTGTCTGATGTACTTGGTAAACTATCCAATGACTAGATGGGTTATTCCTATGAAAACGCATATTATTTATTTTATTTATCTTTAAGACACCGATCGTCAAGATATGGGCGAATATCGAATGAGTTTAGATGAGCGAATGTAGTCATTGTTACAAACTAAGGCCGACTATTCATTATAATAAACTCGAATAGAATTGGTGGGTCAAGGTCAGTTTTCATATAAACAGCTGGCATTATTTGTTGTTCATACACAATAACGTGTAGAGCTCAGTTCCCCTCCAGCAGCAGTGGGCTGTAACTTGCAAGGTACAGTTTATTTATTTTTTTATTTATTTATTCAGTCACGTACAAAACATATTATATCAATGGTAGTAAAATATTTTAACTATGGTTGGAACAAATTTAATTAAGTATGGTGAAACTGACAATTACTCTTGTATTTAAACCATTAAGAATACTTCAATACAATTCAGTCGGCCTTAGTTTGTAACAATGACTACATTCACTCATCTACCCTCATCACACTCATTCGAAATCCATATTCGCCCATATATTGACGATCGGCGTCTTATAAATAAATAAATTGAATAATCAACACGATAGCAGATTCAATGTAAACACCGTAGAAAGTGGGATCATTGTTGTTTTGACAGATCCAACTTCTAGGGCCTGTTTCACGAAAGTTACAAGTTACATATTCACTATTTCACTAGTACAGGTAATTGTAGTTACAATTTCACAAGTACAGGTGTTTCTTGAAAGTACTTGTTACTTTTATAGTAAAAAGTCACATTTGTGACTAATTGTCACAAGTCAGCTGATTACTGTTACAAGTTTATTTCAATGTTTACATTTACATAGCTTTTGGAATTCTATTTTACAACTGTGTTAATAATAATAATTAATTAGTATTTAAATTTTTTTACTATCCTAAAAAAGGAAGGCAAGATTTATTTTTTAAAGAATTTATAGTTCGTAAAGATATTTTATTTGGATTATATTCAAACACTTCAACTAAAGAAGACAAAGTAAAATAATGGCAAGTTTTACATGAAAAAGCGTTACCTTTAGGCTCGGTCCCGGCCAATAAAGACTATTTCCACACAAGAGACACGTACTGGAAAAACTTGAAGATGTACAACGTGGTTTTAAGCGTAAATTGGTAAAGAATATGTAATACCATAATCAATGGTAATATATTGGGGAAAAACTAGGGGTAGTTATATGGAACAGGGGCATTGCCGATATTTTGCTTACATTTTTTTTCATACTTGATACATAGCTAAAAAAACACGTGTATAAGATTTTTCAGTGGAAAAGCCGAATATATTTATTATTTTTTTTAAAACTATTTTTAAAATGTAATAAAACTTTACAGTTATATTATATGTCCGTTCTCCCATCAGTTATCAAACATTTAGTCCCCACGTTTTAAACATTTTTAATACAAGCCTAGCTAGAGTTATACCTCATTGTAAAGGTTGTACAATTCAAAAGTACAAACGGTTCGGCGCTCGGCTCGGTAGTGTGTGGCGGGCTTAAGTGTTAATTCAGATGGAAAGCATAAAAAGTGTTAAAACATTAAATTACTGTAGTATATTGAATTTAATTTTAGCACGGAATACGCCGATAGTTCCTTATTCTGTGGTTTTTGGAAAGCTCAATCAAACTAGATTCTTGTCAATATGCATCAGTATATATTTGGTACCAAACAAGCAAAAACTTCTCTCTCACACATCCATTCTTTTAAAATCAAATCTACAGCAACTATATAGTTTTTAAAGATTTCTTTTAGTTGATTGCTTTAATAATACAACAAAATATTAATCACTTACACTCATCTTTTACAATTATTGAACTTTATATAATGAACTGGTGATAGTAGCGTGCTTTGCCTTCAATAATAAAAAAGATTCTCGTTGCAAATGTGTGCTGCAAATCATCAGACCAAAATTTATCAGGCGTTTTCAGATTTTAATATATCCATTGATTATATACGTATACAGTATAATTTATTATATAGCAAAATATATTGAGCTCTTGTAACGCTGATTAATTGTCATTACATGATAAAGCTACATGCTCTTGAGGATGTTTTAGAGAAAGTGGGTACCATTGATTATATAGGGAATTGGAATTGTATGTAATCTACGGTGGTACCATCGATTTTAGCGATTTCCTGAAGAGTGGTACTATTGATTATTTACGTAATGTAACAAATAAAGTTAATAAAAGATCATGGTATTTGTAAAACAAGAGTTACTGTTGCTCTGTTATTTTCTTGATTACACTCCTTAAAAAACCATTTTCCCACACTATAATTTCATAAAAAGGAGTTTTAATTTGTGTAAACGTTTATTTTTTTACTTTATGGAATAGTATTACTATCAGAAAAATGAGTTTTTAAATTTCCTCAAATGTCTTTTAAAATACAGCATCTTATCATTGATTCTCTGAAAACGCCTGAAAGACTTTGGTCTGCAGATTTGGAGCGCGCAAACGTAATCAGAATGTAGCTTGTAATTGAAGGCGTAACAAAATTCTACTATCACCAGTACTACTTTTGACAAATATTACCCTTATTATAACTTATTAATTTAGTATAGCTTTATTATAACGTATATTCATTTATTATGACGTATAAATAAATCATTGATATTAGTATTTTTGATGAAATTAGGATGAGCTGGGGTGAGCAGACATTCTAGTGACATCCGACCAGTACGAATCTATTCTCAATTTTACCAATGTTAACTTTCTCAAATCAAGCAAAAATATAACTATACGGGAAGTCGTTTAGAGCGTTTGTTCATAATTTTAATGATTTCATTTTGACATTTTTTAAAATAAATGCTTAACATTGATTTTGTGGAGAATAAATCCAAGCTCTTAAATCCAATTGTGATGAAGAGTGGTATGATTTGATACAATCTGAGACAAATTTGGCATCCCCTTTGTAATTTTATGGGTGATATTTGAACCTTGTGTTAATGGACAGATAACTGAAAAAAGCAATGCGTTATTTCAAGAGTTCCTTTGGTGGCTGGAGAATGCACCCAGTGTGCTATATAACATCTAGCTGTAAATAGACGAGTCTGAAATAGGCTAGACACAGACACGCACGTGTGGCAGCGTCTCTCTACCCTTGGCATTGAAGCTGAAGCCAACAACACAAACTGTCTTCCTTTGTTCGTCCCTTCTTTATTTAATGAATGACTTGATTTCCAATTTGACATGAGTGTGCATAGTGGCATTTGGGTTTAGCTTTGACGCACGGTGTTGCCAAGAGTACTGTATTTGACATACATACTACAAACAGTAATAACTTTTTTAGGTAGAATTCCGATTGTATATGCATCTATATAACTCGTTCAAACTATAATAAAATAGAACAATACATGAATAATGCGATAAGAACAATCTATAAATCATAGAAAACAAATATATAAGCCCACGATCATAATATTTTCACTCAAAATCACAATATCAAACAAGTAGTTTCAGTAATAAAACAGGTTCATTCAGAGAACTGAAACGTGGCAACAGTGCAAGACGTACACAGGCTCACACTGTTGGTCCATAGCATAGCATTCTCAAACTCTCGGTACTTCCAGCATTTATTGTTAGCTGCAAGAGCGCTCTGAACTGTGAGTCAAGTCGGGTCACTCAATAAATATCCTCCCAAAACGTATTCTGGTTAGATATTGTTGCAGGGTCTACTACATGTTATTTAGATATTTGTTTCAATTAATTTAGACTGCATATTGGGTTCTATTCAATTGTCGACACGTTAGATAGGTCAAGTTGGACAAAGGTGCTAGTAGATCACGGTGTCCTACCCAAGTTGGACAAGGGTGACCGTAGATCACGGTGGCTACCCAAGTTGGACAAGAGTGCTACTCGATCACGGTGGCTACCTAACGCACTGATTCCATAGAAACAAATAAATATCATAGTAAAATAGACTGTCAGAATACAATCCTTTGACTGTATTTTTCATCTCAATATACATTTAATTAATTTTCTACTTTTGAATAGTATTAAATGTTTTATATATTATATCATTTGAAGTTCTACATATCACACTACCTGTACTCGCCCGCTTCGCCGGTCATAATATTGAGTTTGATTACAATAAACTATAACTAAATTTGGAGCAAGTTTTCAGTTTACACTGTATCAAATTTATATCCAATTTAGATCAGTTTATTAATTTACTACTGTAGTAGGCTACTCAATTATTTTTAATTTTAAAAGTTTAGCCTACCACAATTTTATTCAATTTGTTTTTATTTAATAGTTAATCAAATGAATTGGTCAAATAGCTCCAAAAGAATACCATGGAATTTTTTGAGGCCAGTGGGACAGAGTCCTGAGGTAAGAGAGGAAAATTGTTTCTTCCTCTGGGGGCCAAGATAAACCTATGTACAACATTTCAAGTCAATTAGACGTATAGTTTTGGAGAAATAATGATGAGTGGAAATGGCTTTTATATGGAGAAATAGTGAGGAGTGGTAAATACCTTTTATATGGATAAATAGTGATGAGTGTTAAATGCCTTTTATATGGAGAAATAGTGATGATTGGTAAATGTTTTTTGTATGGAGAAATAGTGAGGTGTGGTAAATGGCTTTTATATGGAGAAATAGCGAGGAGTGGTAAATACCTTTTATATGGAGAAATAGTGATGAGTGGTAAATGGCTTTTGTATGGAGAAATAGTGATGAGTGGTAAATGGCTTTTATATGGAGAAATAGTGATGATTGGTAAATGTTTTTTGTATGGAGAAATAGTGGTAAATGGCTTTTGTATGGAGAAATAGTGATGAGTGGTAAATGGCTTTTATATGGAGAAATAGTGATGAGTGGTAAATGCCTTTTATATGGAGAAATAGTGATGATTGGTAAATGTTTTTTGTATGGAGAAATAGTGAGGAGTGGTAAATAGCTTTTGTATGGAGAAATATTAATGAGTGGTAAATGGCTTTTATATGGAGAAATAGTGATGAGTGGTAAATGTTTGTTGTATGGAGAAATAGTGAGGAGTGGTAAATGGCTTTTGTATGGAGAAATATTGATGAGTGGTAAATGGCTTTTATATGTAGAAATAGTGATGAGTGGTAAATGCCTTTTATATGGAGAAATAGTGATGATTGGTAAATGTTTTTTGTATGGAGAAATAGTGAGGAGTGGTAAATGGCTTTTGTATGAAGAAATATTGATGAGTGGTAAATGGCTTTTATATGGAGAAATAGTGAGGAGTGGTAGCTGGCTTTTATATGGAGAAATAGTGATGAGTGGTAAATGGCTTTTATATGGAGAAATAGTGAGGAGTGGTAGCTGGCTTTTATATATACAGTATAGATTAAAATTGCACAACACACTATTTATACGTATTTAAATATTGAGAAAGTGAGAATTTTTCCTCCTTGGAAAAAAGAGGTGTAAGTATGTAATTATAATTAAGAGAAGTCTGTTGTACTCGCCAGATTGCTCAGTATTGTGAGTGTAGGCTTCTACGTAATATGTGACACATGGTGTATATTTTATTCACGTTCGTTGTTAGAAATATGTCTAGATATGATATAGATAGCAGAATTAACAGAGACTGATGTAGTTACAATTGATAGAATTAGCGAAAAGTATCAAAGATTGCTCAATGAAGAAGCTGATGCCCAAAAATGCATTTTTTTGTAAGCGTATTTCAAATAAATTACATCTTCGGAAATAATGAGTTTGTGCCTTTGTTTATTTTAGTCTGCCTTCGATTAAAGAATATACAAATAATTAATTAAGTTCGTCGTTATAATGATGTTTGTTTACTTGTATGATTAAATAAACAAGCACATTTTGTGGCGTATTTTTTAAACACTGTTGAGTATATTTTATGTAGCCTTGTGGTTGACCGAGTTATTTCAATGAGGGATTGTCATGTGTGATGTTATGCAAGGAGGCTGAGAGGAAGTCATGCCCATGAGTGGCGCGGCGCTGTGCAGGTTGCCTTACAAGGCCAGGTGAAATCGTCCGAGCAGCAACCAGTGGAGTGAACTCCAGTACATACGTGGGCCTGACAAACACTGTAGTCTGACTGATAGTAGGCCTAAAAACGTGGATCAGTGGAAAGGGTTCGACATACTCAGTCTGAGTCAGACGAGGCTGTTTGGAACAATTAACACCTGCTGCCCTGCTGGTAAGAAGCCTCTTCCAACCACCAACCAGCGGCGAGGAAGTATTTACCAGCACTGACAAAAATCGAACATATTTTTTGAACTTTCTTCAGCTGGTTGGCAGCAGTTAGCGGAGTTGTTAGCCAGCGCTGGCTCAGCCATCCCGTGTTACCGCTCTAGAAGTTCAGTAGCAACTAATTTAAAACATTGCTTGTAGTGATTTAGCTTATCTGGAAATTATATCACAATTTTAAATTTGTTTTAAAATGTTCAAGGAATTAAAGAAAAGTGGAGCAACGACCGACAGTGAATTTATAGTTGTAGTGACGTGAAAAATGTTCGCTAGTTTTTTATCTAAGAAAGTAACATTTCGAAACGGCGGTAGGTTTTTATAATTTAAAAGTATACATTCATGTAGAAGTAAGTGAAGTTATTTTTAACGTCGTTTAGTTAGGGTTTAAGAATGTTTCAAATCAGCAAATGCTTATTGGCTAATTGTGGTAATTTTGTTGTCATGGCAGTCATTTCTTTTCCGACCGTCACTATTTCCTTTTTTACAAAATATCTCGTTTCTGTACTACAGATGCCCAGAAATCTGCTACAACAATAATTTAGGATGCTATATAGTTAACAAAAGACAAACAAGGCTAAGGAAACTATCGAAAAAGGAACTTCAATGAGGAAAACATCAATTCAAAATAATATACCGTCACTAGAGCATTTAAAAAAAGACAAATTCACTAATCCTAGTTTAGGTAGACAATTTAATTCCCGTCGGAGTATAAAGGAGATCGGGTGCTCATCCAGGCGCCCAGTTGAGCGTTCCAAGGACTTTAGTACCAGCTACACCGCAACTGTTGCTAGGAGTATCAAAGAGCTTGTCTCACTCACTCACTAACACACATACACCGTGTTTTCCTCCCCTCTATCTCCCTGTCACAAATACTCTACGGCATATGAATTTGCAATTAAAAACAATATTAAACATGCAACAAGCAAAATGTGTTCTTGATTATCCAACAGATGACATGTTCTAGACCGGGTCTGAAGATCTGACAGAAGTAGCCGCTGCCACCAGCTGATAACACCAGCCCAGTATGAACCCCCTTTTCTGCGCCGGTTGCTGGCGATGCCATTCGCTCCTCCTACAGCAGTAGCGGCTTCTGAGTTCTGATCAACCTCATCTGACCCAGGCTTTAGTTAAAAAGTTTTCTTCTAGTACTAGCCTGTTTCCCTGATATCATATTTTTACACTTTTGCTTACTCAAGAAGATACTAGAAAAAATGTCTTCTAACGAACTATATAATATTATTTTTTTACAAACTACCTAATAGTTTAATGTTATTTTGCGTAGAGAATTCAAAATATGCACAATTTTTGTTTTTTAAAGTTGTATTAATTTATATCTTCATCACGCATGCATAGGCTCACTCTTGACGTTGGAATGAGTGCATTTTATTGGAATCTACTCGCTGTACTTGACCCCTATCCTTCATGTTTGGTATGCCATTGGTTAAATTTTATTTTTTTGCACATAGAACTAGTTCTATTGTAGAGTCAGTTCTCTGTGATTCTAGGGATCTGCAGACTGGCAGTATGCCCCCTCCACATCACTGATCAGCTGTTTTCGCGTAGCGTTAACAATACGTAACAGATTATCATTTTGAGGTTATGGCTAGATTACATAATTGAAGAAACTGATAATTTACAAGGTAACCATGTGTACAGTACATAATTATTATTATAATATTAGTGTAGTGAGTAGGCCTGACCAATGATATTGCCTTTGTATGATGACATATTTATGGTTAACTTTTATTATTCTTTTTATTTTTATAACTGTTGACTGATATAATTATTGATGATTTTCATAGAAGTGGTTTCAAAATGTTCTAAAAACCTCATCTATATGAATAATTAACTAGGAGAGACCCCTGCACGCTTCGCATGCTAACCCCGTCTCTCTCTCTGCGCTCGTGACACCTCAGCCTTCGGCCTCGGTATGTGCCTTTTATTAACAAATATTAGTGGTTAAACTCTATTAAGTACACTCATTATATGTAAATTTATTCCTATTAGTTCACTCATTGCACTTGACTTCAATCTATTTACAGTTTAAATACAAAAACCCAATGTTATTACTAAAATTAAGAAAGTTCTATAACCTTCTTAATATGATAAACATCATTATTTAAATTATAACAGCTGTTAAAATGTCGTAAACATCGTTATTTACATGTAAACAGCTAGCTGTTAATTTTTGACTACGGGTAATTAGGGCCCTTTACACGTACGTTCTTTCGCGAGTGCTAAGCGAGCGTGCAGGATTGCTCGCGGAAAGCGCGCCGATTCAAGTACGCGCGTGATTGAGTTTTCTGCTCAAGTTGCAAGTTTTTCGAACACACGTTCTTTCGCGTGCGAATCCCTGTTTTAGTTTTGTTAGAAAGGAAAGATTGTGCGACTTAATGCGATTCGCATGCGATTAAGCGCCTGCTAGTGGAATGTGTTGGAGCGTGTTCAAAACACACAGTTTTACTGTAGCTTCTGTACGCTGTGTTAACGTGTGTTTTAGTTTTAGTGTTAATTAATTTAATTTAATAAATGTTAAATTCGTTTAGTTCAAGTACTTTAAATCAGTTTCGAGAAAGACATGAAAAGAAAAACAATTGCCCAAGTAATTGCATTCGCTGGTCTCAGTGTCATGGGCATTAAAAAGATAAAGCAAACGTCAGTGTGGGTAAAAACTTAGAGACGGTTTGGCCACATGCCGCTTATACAAGGATTGTTTAAACAACCTTCAATAACTTGAGATGTAGGTTCCAGCCCCAACCTTGTGGGTTAGTAACTAACTAATAAAATACAATACAAAAATAATATTGTTAATTTAATCAAAATCGTTAGAGCAGTTTTTGGTAAAATTCCATTTTTGTATTTTTGCCATAAAAATATCAAAAAAAAAAATAAATAAAATTACAAAAAGGTGAAAAAATGACATGGAGATATAGGCTAAATACACCTACATACCAAATTTCATGACAATCTATCCATCCGTGTGGTCTCCAGCGAAGTACACATACACACTCACAGACATAACTACGGACAGACACAAAAACGATTTTTTAACACTTTTTTTGGGTTCAAGGTACTCTAAAATGGATTTTTAGACCAACTTGTAAGCAAATTTGTTCTGACGATCACAATACTTTCTCTATGCCAACGCTATGGGAGAAAGTAAAAAAGGACCTATTGAAATCTCTCCGTGTTATTCCTATGACAAACAAATGTACTTTGAGGGCTTTCTGGGCCCTTTAAGGTAAAAATATTGAAACATGGAGACGTTATTGCACAACTACGAATAGGGGCATTTTTTGTCACTTTAATCGATAAAGAAATGAGGGAAGAGTCGAGGTTTAACGTATTGTGAGGATTGATCGAACGAAGTGTGCGCCGTGGCGATTGGCCGAACAAAGTGTGTGCCGTGGCGATCGGCCGAACGAAGTGTGTGCCGTGGCGATCGGCCGAACGAAGTGTGTGCCGTGGCGATTGAACGAACGAACGGTGTGCCGTGGCGATTGGCCGAACGAAGTGTGCGCCGTGGCGATCGGCCGAACGAAGTGTGTGCCGTGGCGATCGGCCGAACGAAGTGTGTGCCGTGGCGATTGGCCGAACGAAGTGTGCGCCGTAGCGATTGGCCGAACGAAGTGTGTGCCGTGGCGATTGGCCGAACGAAGTGTGTGCCGTGGCGATTGGCCGAACGAAGTGTGTGCCGTGGCGATTGGCCGAACGAAGTGTGTGCCGTGGCGATTGGCCGAACGAAGTGTGCGCCGTGGCGATTGGCCGAACAAAGTGTGTGCCGTGGCGATCGGCCGAACGAAGTGTGTGCCGTGGTGATTGGCCGAACAAAGTGTGTGCCGTGGCGATCGGCCGAACGAAGTGTGTGCCGTGGCGATTGACCGAACGAAGTGTGTGCCGTGGCGATTGGCCGAACGAAGTGTGCGCCGTGGCGATCGGCCGAACGAAGTGTGTGCCGTGGCGATCGGCCGAACGAAGTGTGTGCCGTGGCGATTGGCCGAACGAAGTGTGCGCCGTAGCGATTGGCCGAACAAAGTGTGTGCCGTGGCGATTGGCCGAACGAAGTGTGAGCCGTGGCGATTGGCCGAACGAAGTGTGTGCCGTGGCGATTGGCCGAACGAAGTGTGTGCCGTGGCGATTGGCCGAACGAAGTGTGTGCCGTGGCGATCGCCGAACGAAGTGTGTGCCGTGGCGATCGGCCGAACGAAGTGTGCGCCGTAGCGATTGGCCGAACGAAGTGTGCGCCGTAGCGATTGGCCGAACGAAGTGTGTGCCGTGGCGATTGGCCGAACGAAGTGTGTGCCGTGGCGATCGGCCGAACGAAGTGTGTGCCGTGGCGATTGGCCGAACAAAGTGTGTACCGTGGCGATTGGCCGAACAAAGTATGTGCCGTGGCGATTTTCTGTGCTAAATTTTCTTGCGTTTTTTGTGTCATTAAAACGACATTTTACGTGCTGTTTCAGTTCTCGTATTTGCCCTTGGTTACGACGAGCGACGACGACAAACAATACCATATGACCTCAACTAGCCAACACAAAGTACAGGAGCAAACACGATCCGACACGTTGGCGTGGCCAGGATAATATCAGGGTAATGATGTACTGTAGAGATTTAAATACTGTTTTAAAAAGCAAATTGCCATCGAGGACACTCACGCCACTTCTACGACGTCAATATTGAACAAACTTAATAGTTATTTCGTATATACGTAAAATGATTACTCACAAAAACAAATTTATAAATATGTTTGTCTTAGGATGACAGACATTACACCTGGAGATTGTATATCGATTTTAAAGAAAATTGTGAATAATTAAGAACTGTTTATACAAACCGCACTATTTCAAACTTAAGTATCATATGCCAAACAAATTTTTTATTGTTATAAAAAATTAAGATTTTTGTTATTTATTGGTTATTTATCGACAAATTAAACATCGATCATGTGTATATTTTTATTTACTTATTATATAGCCCTACCCATCAAACTTCTTTACTGTATACAACAACAAAAAATGTTCAAAATAACAACGTAACATTCGGTCCTTCACAGAAATAGCAAAATGTTTAATATTTTGAAGTATAAGCCTGGAATATAAAATAAACTCTCGAGGATTTGTGGGGACAGTCTTTAACTTATTCTCATTTAAAATGATCATATCACGTGTTGGTAGAAATACACAATAAGTGAACGTCACACAATACGAATCTATTACAATGTAGGCCTAAGTACAAAAATGAACAAATATGGTGATCGATTTATGTAAACCACGTTTACCGTCCTCAGATTCACAGTGGAAAGTAATTTAATTTATACCCCTCTAGGATTTAAACACGTAAACAAAAAATCAAAAGGATGTGATTTTTTGTTTCGAAGCTAAATCCAAACCACCCATGCTATCTGTATTCTGACCTGCTGCTTGCATGTTCAAACGAATTACATTTTTCTAACCTGCGTGTTATATTTAGCGGAATCGTTCCACCGCTGAGATATCTTATTTCACGGGCGTGAGTAACTTCCACCTTCTCGTGTTCAACTTTCGCAACAGTATGTAGTTTTAAAACTTAACTGTAATGAACTGTGTAATTTTGTTTAATTAATATTTATTATTTACATTACTTTTCATTATGTTATTGCTATTATTTATTGTTACGTAAATACTAAATGATGATTTAATTTAATCGTTCTGTGCTTGATTCGATGGTGTTAATCAAACCAACCAATGATCACAGATGCTAATGACGTAATGGGTAGGGCCTACAACACGCTTCCTTCCGTAATCCTGTTCGCCATTTTTTTTAATTAAATCACTGTGGGGAAAGATAAGTTCTCTGTTTCACTTCCACCACTCAGTTTACACACTCGCACCAGTGCGTTCAGAAAGTCGTTTTCTAAGCAGCCTATCTATATTTGGAAGCACGATGACGAACTTAACGAGCCTATAATATATGTACCTTATCAGGAACTATAATAAGGGCTGGCCAACCCCACCTGAGGCCAGAGGGCAATCTACAACTATGTGATCTATCGTTTGGTTGTCTTCTTCACAGTCATATGACGAATCTTGTATCAATCCCCACCAACATATCCAGTACTGTAGTTAAATTTTCTCACGCCAGTTTGTAATCGATCGAGTAAACAACTTACCGGAATGATTCATTCCGCCAACACAATTTTTGGATTGGAAAAGACAATTATTTTGTCCAGATATGTTCAGGAACACGTCCAGTCGACATTGGACAAGTAATGTGATTGATTTAACTGAGAAGCGGAACAGCGGATGTTTTTCGAGATCCGGTCTTCCTGTCGTGAAAATTCTTATATAATGGGGAATTGCAGGGTGTCGTTGAACTCATTCTGCAGAGTATCAGTATCGTCTATAATAGACTTATCGTGGAGACACTGCACCAAAAGCCAAGGCACAGGAGTTGCCACTTATTATTGCATGAACACTATTATTTAGGCACGCGAGAGTGCAATACCCAGCAGTTGAGTAAATCAGGGACAGCTGTTGTAAGCAGAAGCGTTGTAAACGCTGGGTCCACAATTTATTACTGCAACATGATTTTCACAATATTTACCCTTGATTTCACTTTACTGCGTTTTCATGTGGCATATAAAAAGTAGTACATTTATTTATATTTCTTTCTTAAACATTTTTTATTAACACGTTAGGTGTGTAGATACAATGATTACGTCATAATACCGTATAATACAATCAATTATAGTTCATACCGTGTTGTTAGTAGAACTCATCAAAACAGTTCTCACTGTACTTCACTGAGCTCCAGTTGGATCCATACTTGAATAATTAATATTTCTGGGGGACACTCCCGCACGCTTCGCTTGTCAACCCCGTCACTTACTGCGCTCGTTAGTTTGGGGTGAAATTGATCGAAAGATTAGCAAAAAACGGCTTCTCGTATTCTACATAAGTGTTATTATATATATATAAACATTACAATTATAATCATATAGAACATACTACTGTTGTATAACATTTTCTTACAATTTCTTCAACTTGCTCCGTCATCAGGTAGGTGTATGTGGAAGCAGATAATTTACGATGCCTTATCCAAGGATGACGTAACGCCTCTACGACCGCCTCTGTACGTCCTCGGCCCACTCACTTCCTCTGACCTCCAGGACAGTCCGAGGGTAGACAACAGACCATATATCCTGTTTTGCGATATATTTGGTATACAGTATCGCTAATCGCAATTTTTATTTCCGTATAATGCAGTCCGTATAATACTAAATCAAACACGTTTTATACTTAGTATCACTTCAAACATACATACCTTCTCTTAGAACAAAGATATTCTGTTTTCAGACTCGGCTAAGAAGGAAAATGTTTTTCTTTATAACAATATTCTATGTAAACAAGATGACGATCTCGTCACAAAAAAAGTCCTCCTCCAGAAATTCGGAGAGAGAGAAAAAACAAGCACACATTCAAAGAATGGAAGCAATTTGGGAAACAACAAGAAAGAAAAAATCGTACAAAGAATAAATGCTACATTAGGTTACTCGTAATCCGTAGTGACTGTATCGATGACAACAACAATAATTAATTGAATTTAATTTCTCTTTACTTTCAGTAGTTAATTAATTTGATTGTAACCCCAAGGACGTACAATATTGGGTTCCATTTTATTTTTTAAGACATCAACAATTAGTAATAATAAATTGTATACTATCGATTATATTAAGTACCATTATTAAGGAATTTTAACTGTGTGTTGTTTTGTTATTAAATCTGAATAAATGTCCGACATAAAACCTCAAACTCGTACAAACTAGCATTGTGATGTTGTCCGACATAAAACCTCAAACTCGTACAAACTAGCATTGTGATGTTGTCCGAGATAAAACCTCAAACTCGTACAAATTAGCATTGTGATGTTGTCCGAGATAAAACCTCAAACTCGTACAAACTAGCATTGTGATGTTGTCCGAGATAAAACCTCAAACTTGTACAAACTAGCATTGTGATGTTGTCCGAGATAAAACCTCAAACTCGTACAAACTAGCATTGTGATGTTGTCCGAGATAAAACCTCAAACTCGTACAAACTAGCATTGTCATGTTGTCCGAGATAAAACCTCAAACTCGTACAAACTAGCATTGTGATGTTGTCCGAGATAAAACCTCAAACTCGTACAAACTAGCATTGTGATGTTGTCCGAGATAAAACCTCAAACTCGTACAAACTAGCATTGTGATGTTGTCCGAGATAAAACCTCAAACTCGTACAAACTAGCATTGTGATGTTGTCCGAGATAAAACCTCAAACTCGTACAAACTAGCATTGTGATGTTGTCCGAGATAAAACCTCAAACTCGTACAAACTAGCATTGTGATGTTATCCGAGATAAAACCTCAAACTCGTACAAACTAGCATTGTGATGTTGTCCGAGATAAAACCTCAAACTCGTACAAACTAGCATTGTGATGTTGTCCGAGATAAAACTTCAAACTCGTACAAACTAGCATTGTGATGTTGTCCGAGATAAAACCTCAAACTCGTACAAATTAGCATTGTTATGTTGTCCGAGATAAAACCTCAAACTCGTACAAATTAGTATTGTGATGTTGTCCGACAGCTTTTAGGTTTTTTAATCAGTTAAGTATTGTGTCTAACACTGATAAACATACTATTAATGATTCATTTTCCTCGCCAACTTTAATTTTGAT
Organism: Stictocephala bisonia; assembly: GCA_035578905.1. Classification (NCBI taxonomy): domain Eukaryota; kingdom Metazoa; phylum Arthropoda; class Insecta; order Hemiptera; family Membracidae; genus Stictocephala; species Stictocephala bisonia. Next base: position 311,888 of record JAQJVL010000702.1, on the reverse strand, counting down.
AGTTTTTTAATAGGTTTATTCATATCAGGGCACCGAGCTTCCCTTATATTTTTGAGCTGACAATGTAAGTAGATATTCCAAAATAAAAACATTCAATAGAGATAAACATTTTAGGTCAAAGTTAATTATGAATGGTATAACTACTCAGGGTTGGCCAACACGCACATTAGTAATGTTCTATGTACCCATGAGTGAGCAACATGTAAATTAGTAATGTACCTTGTACCCATGGGTGGCTAACATGAAAATTAGTAATATTCTGTGACCCATGGGGGACCAACGTGTAAATTAGTAATGTTTTGTAACCCATGGGGAACCAACGTGTAAATTAGTTATGTTCTGTGACCTATGGGTGACCAACGTGTAAATTAGTAATGTTCTGTGACCCATGGGTGACCAACGTGTAAATTAGTAATGTTCTGTGACCCATGGGTGACCAACGTGTAAATTAGTAATGTTGTGTGACCCATGGGGGACCAACGTGTAAATTAGTAATGTTTTGTAACCCATGGGGGACCAACGTGTAAATTAGTTATGTTCTGTGACCTATGGGTGACCAACGTGTAAATTAGTAATGTTGTGTGACCCATGGGGGACCAACGTGTAAATTAGTAATGTTTTGTAACCCATGGGGAACCAACGTGTAAATTAGTTATGTTCTGTGACCTATGGGGTGACCAACGTGTAAATTAGTTATGTTCTGTGACCTATGGGTGAGCAACGTGTAAATTAGTAATGTTCTGTGACCCATGGGTGAGCAACGTGTAAATTAGTAATGTTCTGTGACCCATGGGTGACCAACGTGTAAATTAGTAATGTTGTGTGACCCATGGGGACCAACGTGTAAATTAGTAATGTTTTGTAACCCATGGGGGACCAACGTGTAAATTAGTTATGTTCTGTGACCTATGGGTGACCAACGTGTAAATTAGTAATGTTGTGTGACCCATGGGGGACCAACGTGTAAATTAGTAATGTTTTGTAACCCATGGGGAACCAACGTGTAAATTAGTTATGTTCTGTGACCTATGGGGTGACCAACGTGTAAACTAGTTATGTTCTGTGACCTATGGGTGAGCAACGTGTAAATTAGTAATGTTCTGTGACCCATGGGTGACCAACGCGTAAATTAGTAATGTTGTGTGACCCATTGGTGACCAACATGTAAATTAGTAATGTTCTGTGACCCATGGGTAACCAACGTGTAAATTAGTTATGTTCTGTGACCCATGGGTAACCAACGTGTAAATTAGTAATGTTCTGTGGCCCATGGGTAACCAACGTGTAAATTAGTTATGTTGTGTGACCCATGGGTAACCAACGTGTAAATTAGTTATGTTCTGTGACCCATGGGTGACCAACGTGTAAATTAGTAATGTTGTGTGACCCATGGGTAACCAACGTGTAAATTAGTTATCTTCTGTGACCCATGGGTAACCAACGTGTAAATTAGTAGTGTTCTGTGACCCATGGGTAACCAACGTGTAAATTAGTTATGTTGTGTGACCCATGGGTAACCAACGTGTAAATTAGTTATGTTCTGTGACCCATGGGTGACCAACATGTAAATTAGTAATGTTCTGTGACCCATGGGGGACCAACGTGTAAATTAGTAATGTTCTGTGACCCATGGGTGAGCAACGTGTAAATTAGTAATGTTCTGTGACCCATGGGGAACCAACGTGTAAATTAGTAATGTTGTGTAACCCATGGGGGACCAACGTGTAAATTAGTAATGTTTTGTAACCCATGGGGAACCAACGTGTAAATTAGTTATGTTCTGTGACCTATGGGTGACCAACGTGTAAATTAGTAATGTTGTGTGACCCATGGGGGACCAACGTGTAAATTAGTAATGTTTTGTAACCCATGGGGAACCAACGTGTAAATTATTTATGTTCTGTGACCTATGGGTGACCAACGTGTAAATTAGTTATGTTCTGTGACCTATGGGTGAGCAACGTGTAAATTAGTAATGTTCTGTGACCCATGGGTGACCAACGCGTAAATTAGTAATGTTGTGTGACCCATGGGTGACCAACATTTAATTAGTAATGTTCTGTGACCCATGGGTGAGCAACGTGTAAATTAGTAATGTTCTGTGACCCATGGGTGACCAACGTGTAAATTAGTAATGTTGTGTGACCCATGGGGACCAACGTGTAAATTAGTAATGTTTTGTAACCCATGGGGGACCAACGTGTAAATTAGTTATGTTCTGTGACCTATGGGTGACCAACGTGTAAATTAGTAATGTTGTGTGACCCATGGGGGACCAACGTGTAAATTAGTAATGTTTTATAACCCATGGGGAACCAACGTGTAAATTAGTTATGTTCTGTGACCTATGGGGTGACCAACGTGTAAATTAGTTATGTTCTGTGACCTATGGGTGAGCAACGTGTAAATTAGTAATGTTCTGTGACCCATGGGTGACCAACGCGTAAATTAGTAATGTTGTGTGACCCATTGGTGACCAACATGTAAATTAGTAATGTTCTGTGACCCATGGGTAACCAACGTGTAAATTAGTTATGTTCTGTGACCCATGGGTAACCAACGTGTAAATTAGTAATGTTCTGTGGCCCATGGGTAACCAACGTGTAAATTAGTTATGTTGTGTGACCCATGGGTAACCAACGTGTAAATTAGTTATGTTCTGTGACCCATGGGTGACCAACGCGTAAATTAGTAATGTTGTGTGACCCATGGGTGACCAACATGTAAATTAGTAATGTTTTGTAACCCATGGGGGACCAACGTGTAAATTAGTTATGTTCTGTGACCTATGGGTGACCAACGTGTAAATTAGTAATGTTGTGTGACCCATGGGGGACCAACGTGTAAATTAGTAATGTTTTGTAACCCATGGGGAACCAACGTGTAAATTATTTATGTTCTGTGACCTATGGGTGACCAACGTGTAAATTAGTTATGTTCTGTGACCTATGGGTGAGCAACGTGTAAATTAGTAATGTTCTGTGACCCATGGGTGACCAACGCGTAAATTAGTAATGTTGTGTGACCCATGGGTGACCAACATGTAAATTAGTAATGTTCTGTGACCCATGGGTAACCAACGTGTAAATTAGTTATGTTCTGTGACCCATGGGTAACCAACGTGTAAATTAGTAATGTTCTGTGGCCCATGGGTAACCAACGTGTAAATTAGTTATGTTGTGTGACCCATGGGTAACCAACGTGTAAATTAGTTATGTTCTGTGACCCATGGGTGACCATCGCGTAAATTAGTAATGTTGTGTGACCCATGGGTGACCAACATGTAAATTAGTAATGTTCTGTGACCCATGGGTAACCAACGTGTAAATTAGTTATGTTCTGTGACCCATGGGTAACCAACGTGTAAATTAGTTATGTTCTGTGACCCATGGGTAACCAACGTGTAAATTTGTTATGTTGTGTGACCCATGGGTGACCAACGTGTAAATTATTAATGTTCTGTGACCCATGGGTAACTAACGTGTAAATTAGTAATGTTCTGTGACCCATGGGTGACCAACGTGTAAATTAGTAATGTTCTGTGACCCATGGGTAACCAACGTGTAAATTAGTAATGTTCTGTGACCCATGGGTGACCAACGTGTAAATTAGTAATGTTCTGTGACCCATGGGTGACCAACGTGTAAATTAGTAATGTTCTGTGACCCATGGGTAACCAACGTGTAAATTAGTAATGTTCTGTGACCCATGGGTGACCAACATGTAAATTAGTAATGTTCTGTGACCCATGGGTGACCAACGTGTAAATTAGTAATGTTCTGTGACCCATGGGTTTTAGAGTGTTTTAGTGTTAGACTGGTATCATTGTTTTGCTATCAAAGCAAGAACTTATTGTTAGTTATATATTAAAGTATGACTTTACAAATTCATTACTACCTCATATTCTTTACAAAATCAGGGATGGGGTGGTGAATAAGGGACATCCAATTAAGTACAATAAGTTTAGCCCCTGAAGACAAAATATACCACAATCTTTTAATTACAACATTGTACAAAAGTATGGAGAACGTTCGTTTAAAGTTCATTAAAAAATTAATAATGAACCGATCGAAAATACTTATAAGTTTAATTGTTGCTCAATTCAAAGGCTACATTGTATTAATACAATATTGAATGTAACATTATATTACACTAATAATAATAGAGAAATAAAACGCCCACACGGGCAATCGAGATAAACTGCTCGATTGTTTAGTTTTAGTATATCTGTAACTCTCTTATTGAGAATAACTTTCACAAATCACTTACTTGTGTGGTGCAGTGAGGATTGAGTCTACTCCACTTGTATAAATATTGACCTTAGATCTATTTTAGGTCTGGAGAATCACTGACTAGTTGATGAGTTTGTGGATTCAAGCTACCAACCAGTCACTTGTTAGGCTGCTCATTAGCACGTTATTCCGGCAGTGAGTTGTTTGTTAGTTGCCTCCAACGGTGAGTACCGATCACCTGACCGTGATTTTTCTAATTAAATATTTACGTAAATGATCGTCCTGACATCTTGTTAACCCAGATTTATTATCAGTTCATAACTTTCCCTAATGTGAACGTATTAGCTCTACATTTGATTGTGTTAGATAGAAAACTGCGTAAAGAAGTAATGAAATTGTGTGATTAAATATTAATTACAATTATCAGAATAAATGTGTTATTGTTATTCCGTTTTATGACCAAGCGGAGTAGACCAACATTTACTCCATTCACATTCAATAGTTCATAATTTATTGGTATTCAGCTATATAAATATATTATCTTTATCGGTAAGCCAAATAAAAGTTGTCTTAATTCGTAGAGTTTAAACAACCGGCGCCATTCATTACTAACAACAAAAGCATCCGGCTCAGACAAAAAAGTAGACGGTTATATTCCTTCTCTGTGTTTCCGGTAACGACCGCTTCAATGTGTTATTTATGAGTCTCGGAATCACCACTGAGGGTGCCACATCACAATATGGGCAAAACGTTTGGTGATGTAAATAACGCTTTTACAGGTCGTTACCGGAAGCTTTAGTTTTTGGCTCGTAACTTTCACTAAAGTAAAGAGTAAAATGAATGTTGTAATCGCTTGGAGTGTTCCGTATGTCAGGTCTCCTAGACTAGACTCCTAGGTCTCCTATGCCTGTATGTACAGTATTGATAGAGGTGTATAGCTGGCCCATGACCTTGTCATGTTGGGTTATGATTAGGTGAGGAACGCGGGGTTCAATCAAAGCATTCCTAAAAACATGAAGTTTTTTAGCATTTTTGTACACTATGGAACAGTCTCAGTTATGGAACATGGTTAGTACAACCACAGAATATAGACAGATATTCTGTGGTACAACTATAAACAAATTAAACGTCACACGCACAGCTACACGTTTCCATATATAGGCCTCAGGTTTGGATACTTTGTTGGAAATATTACGACAACTCATCGCTCTATCGCTGCGCTGAGTTTGAACGTCTAATATTATAGAAAATATTGATGTGTTTGAACTTTATCGCCCATTATAACCACTATATAATCATATTTATTTTAATAAAAATTCGTTAAACAGTTGGGAATGAATGTTGCAATGTTGCCTTATTACAGTATTTAATAAATAAGATGTAATACCTTTGTAATACATTTTACACGACAGTTTGGACTCGGTCTGTGAACTAAAGTCTGGTCGTTAATTTCGTTAGTGATCAATAACTGATCTCTACAATCTCCTTTAAATATTTTGTTTTATGAATGGTGTAAATTCTACAACTGTCAACAATATGTTATGTCGCTGCTTTACTGTTTGCGATATTGTAGTACACTCAATGTTCATTACTGTGTCGAGAGCTTAGGGGAAGAGAAATTACAGTATTGTAATGTTCTAAAAAGATAAGAACAAATCAAAATTATATTAAGTACATAGTTTTTATTGAATTTTCAAGATATATCAGCGTGTAAAAGGACGTTGCCTTTCTTTATTGTGATGTCGATTCCTCCAGGGCACCTTTCTCTCACTTGAAAGTCCCATCATGGTAGAAAGCCTACACTATTGAGGATATATCTTCAGAGGACCAAGGTCAAGGTTTCATTTCATCTCTACAAGTGAACCTCTCCAGAAGTAGACGCACCAGCATCACGAACCAAATTGTGTTCTTCGCTGTAATGACGTGTTTCCGTCTCTTGAGTTCGGCATGACCTTTCCGGTTGCGGTCCCGTTACTCACAGCGCGCTACTTTCTGCTCCTTTCGCCCGTCAGACCGGCAAAGTACCAAGGGGAGGAGCCGTGGAAACATTCCCATCGTACTTTCACAGCCGAGCTTGCAGGCTGAGGCCATCGGAGCGACTTTCTTCCACGCCTTCCCCATTCCATTTGCCTTACATTCCTCGACAGATGTAATTAATTGAATCTAGTCTTCATAGAAAAGTTTGTAAATTGGAGTATGAAACCTAATCCTTTCCTGTCTGGCTTCTTTGGTGACTCCAACGTCTTCCCTGCCGGGCTGGTTTAGATGTGCCTATCCCTTGAATGCCTTGCCAAAATAAGACATTTTGTGGAGGTTATCTTTAAAACTCTTTGGAAACTTCATTTATAAAAGTACAGATATGATACTTTCGTTGGTATTTTCCTAATAGACTGAAGTTTATGTAAAATATCTAAAGTTTACAAATAAGATCATATTTATTTGTAATTATAATAAATGCAACAGAAAACGTTGTAATTTAAAAAACAATTATTTATAGTACCAACATCTTTTTTAATCTGCTTAATTTTTATGTATGTACAAATTGTTGAATATAAGAAATATGTGTAAAACAGTAAAATACATATTTTAAAAGCATGATCATTGAAATCGTGGAAAAATCTGTCCATATAAAAGCCTTAAATTTCATGTACTACTTGATCTATGCTCTCACTTAAGATTTTCTTGTGAATACTTGAGGGTCATTTTTTAAAACTACCAACCCACTGACCCCAAACTGCCCCAACGTTGGCAGTTTGGGGTCAGACCCACAACGTCATATTATTATGACGCTGGCAGGGAAAGGGCTAATATTTGTGTTGACATTTGTTTTCGATTCTTTAGATCCTAAATATTAGTAAATTGTGGTATTCTGGTTTCGATATTTTCAATTGTTTGCAGAATGTATATCAGCACATTCAGTAGACTCAAATGTCGACCTATTTCAGGCTCGTTAACTATAGAAGTTCTCAAGGTCAATAAAGAGATGTATATTTAGATCGTGGGTTATACCTTTACAGGACAACAGGATGAGCCAAATTCTAGACACTCCATATTAACGTTTTATCTATCGCATTAATTAAAACCAAACTTAGTAGGAATGTAAAACTGCACTTTTGGCTACCATACAACATTTTTACCTGTCCTCTAAACCCCCCAATTCGGCGACAAGTTTTAAAAAATTTTATTTAATGTAAACACATGTAAAGGAGCACCTTAATTTAACGGTGTTTTCAAAGAAAACGAACAGAGACTAGTCTCAATAACTTGAATTGAAATACTTAATCAAAGGTGATTTAATTAAAAATATCTTGGTCTAAATAATTAAATAGTCATAATTAACGACACAAGTCAGACAACAGGCCTCTCACAAATTATGGCTTGCCGCCCTGCTTCCACAAAATACCGGTCCAAAATTACATTAATCGCCTACCTACCTGTTCTAATAAAATTGGAAAATACAGACAACATTTTTAAAAAAATCAATAAAGGAATTTCTATTAGAAAATACTTGTTACTAATATTCGAGTTCAACAATAGATGTCAATAAATGAGTTCTTACATCTATAGCACTCTTGAAATAATGCTTTTGTTAAAATTGTTGTATTATATATTTGGATGTGCATTTCTATATTTACATTAAGTAGCACAGTGACTGAATTGAAGTTTGTAATACAATGTCTTGTATGGTCAACTACAAATAACACATTTTGAATTAAAAAATTTAGAGTATTGAAATACAACTAAAATTATTATTTATTAAAATAACACTTTTTTGGAATGCAAAACCTATTCGTTGTTGGAAACCCCCACAACACACTCATTGGGGTACCCAGACATTGGACTCGCCTCTAGTTGGAGTGCTGCAATTGTTTTCATGTTTAACCTTAAATTAATTTATCAGTTAATGTAGTGTTTTTTTTCGTTTTTCATCTCAAATTGATTGACCACAATGGTAATGGGCTATGTAAGTCGTGTTCGAGATGTCCTAGTAGCGAGGAAGTGTTAAAAAACCTTAACACTAATGCCATAATAATACTAAAAACAAACAATTAAAATATTAACAAAACTCATTTTTAAAACTACACAAATCAAATATATTTATTGTTGTGGACAATCTAATTTCATAACAGACGTAATTACAAAAAATTTAAATAAAATAAGCTTATGTATTCCAAAAATAATTAAAAACTAGTAATTTCTATTCAAACTACGTATTTCATTGAAATAGTCTACTAAACTGTAGTCTAAGGTTCTTTATTAGTGAGAAGTGCTTTGAAATTCTTTTTCAATGATAGTAACCTTTTCAATCCTGTTGGAAATTTGTTAAATAATTAAGATGAAAACCAAACCTTTTATTCAAATAAGCAGATGAATGATCTGGAATAGTTTTACTCCATTTAATCAAGGGTTTGATTGTAAATATGTACCAATAACACCATCATTATCATACTTTCATAGTATTTTTCAGCCATTCATTTACTTTCGTTATGTAATTTACCTTCGTTTGCCTGCCATCATTAGTTTGGCCTCTTTAAAGAGCTACCGAGTTTTCTTCTTCTCTATTCAGACATTTGATCATGTGTTTAATGTTTGGTGCGGTTTACCAAGCAAGTTATTGATTTGTTGTGCCAGCCTTGGACGGCGCCGTCTAACCCAAAGACCAGCCGACGTGTCGCCCATCTTTCTAGAAACAGTAAGCTTGCGACCACACTGATGGGAAAGGATTGACTATTTAAACTGAGATGTCATTTAAACGGATTTTTGTTTTTTTATATGCTTCATTTGGTACTTGGTGGAATAGTGAGGGTTTGAAAGTAAACGTATTTAGTAATTAATAATAATAATAAATCGAGTTCACAAATTTTACTGTGTATTTACAAGTAAATTATGAAAATTTTAACCACCATAATCCTGTAATTGGTGGGTGTTTTACATAATATGAAAATGATACAGTAAATACGGTCTTTATTCATAAAACTAAATACATGGGCAATATAAAAAACGGTTATCTAAATCTAAAAATATAAAAAGACAAGTCCTGACTCACTCACTGATTGATTCAACATCGCCCAGCAAAAACCATAAAAGATAGAGACATGAAATTTAGTACATATGTTTATCTTATGCCCTAGAGGAAAGGATTTTTCGAAATTCAATTCCTAAGGGGTACAATCAGCCCCTCAAAATTTCCTTTTTTCCTTAAGAATAACATTGGATTGATTTTACTAAATTAACAACAGCTGTTTTGTAAATAAATAAACATGTTTATTTTGTACGTTTGGCATTATACTATTGGTGCATTTAAAGTTTAATCTTCAGCTGTTAAACAAAATCAAATTAAATGTTTGAAATAGGCTAAGTAATACCATTAGGTATTATTTATATTAATAAATAGGTAGCAACGCAAGTAGTGTGAGTGAGATACTGTAAATACCTTTAATATTGTGATTTAAATTTATAATGTTAATCTACTATTATTTTTACTCAAAAGTCACATGCCGAGGCCGAAGGCTGAGGGGTATCAAGCTCAGCGAGAGTCGGGTTTGGCACGCGAAACGTAAAGGGGTGTCCCCTAGTTCAGTTATAATAAGAATAAGCGTACCCAAACACAATAACTATCCGTCCTTAAGTTATTACGTAAAACAAAAAATCAATACTTAGTAAATCAACCAACCAGTTGTTCAGTTTGTTAGTAGAAAGTGAAGGCAAGGAAGGGGTTGTTTTGTATCGTGAGGCAGGAGATTAAAACATTTCGAGCCTAATTAAAGGAATGTTTTAGCAAAAATCGTTCCCTGATTGCCATTCCTTATGTAAAATGCTCGAAGTACCTTGAAAATAAAAAGATTTTTCACTGCTAAAATGTTTAATAGCTTGAATAGTTGTTGTGTAGCCTATGATCTCCTTTGACGTTTCAAACAAATGATACGCAAGACTAACGCAAACAAATTCCACGTAATACTTTCAAATCGAAATTTTAAAATTTACGATTAAGTGTAATACTTAAGTAGAACCATTATTTAGGTCATGTTGATCAGTAACAGTACATCCGTTGGGAGGTTCTATTAATTGGGATTTCAGAAGACTCAATTTAAGTCCGTAGGTCTTCCAGGATTGCAATGCATCTTTCATACTCAGAATGTTTATAGACCTTTTCTATAATCGCCTTTGCTTTAGCACAAAAAGTTTAAAATGAGTTAGTTAATTAAGTTTGTCCTATTTTACCAGGTGAGTTAGGCCTAAGAAGCCCTTTCTGGGTGTAGAATAAGGCGAATTATTATTTTTATTATTATATATTACTATTTACTCTGTGACCTGGGGATTCCGAACCACTAAGATATTTGATCTTTATTCTTCCTGATGTATTTTCCTGGACAGTATTTATTTGATTATGGCAAAATAAAGTTATTTTAGGAACTTGTGTAATCATTTACCAACGAACTATGGCCACTGTATACAAGATAGGAAACAGAAAAAACCCTAACTACATCATTAAAATAAATTATTTGATATCATATCGTGTTATGTTATTTAGTATTTAAATGCCTAGGGTCATGATCTTTCGGCTGTTTCAGATAACGGCGTAGATTTGTTGGGAAGATAAGCATGGCGGCGTCAGTACGGCGAGTAGCAAGTGCTGCGGCAAGTATGGCTGCTGCAGCAGGGTCAGTGCCGGGGGCAGGCACAGTCAACTGCAAGTTGCTCGTTTGTGGAGGAGGTGCCGGAGGCTGCAGCATCGCCGCCAAGTATGCCGACGTCATGGGACCCGGGGGTTGTGTCGTGGTTGAACCTGCAGACACACATTACTACCAGCCCATGTGGACGATGGTGGGCGGAGGGATGAAGACTTTAGAGCAGAGCGCCAGACCAATGGCGTCTGTGCTGCCAAAGAAGGCGACGTGGATCAAAGACTCTGTCGCTGCATTCGATCCACAGGCGAACAAAGTTGTGACTGCTAACGGCACGGAGATCAAGTATGAGTTCATGGTAGTGGCCTTGGGCTTAGACCTGCACTATGAAGCCATCCCAGGCCTAGAGGAAGCTCTGGCGACGGAGGGCAGTGGGGTCTGCTCTAACTACAGCCATAAGTATGTCAACCGGACTTATAAATGTGTCGAAGACTTTGAGAAAGGGAACGCCATATTTACATTCCCCAATACACCCATAAAGTGTGCCGGAGCCCCTCAGAAGGCGTGTTACATATCTGACGCCCTGCTGCGGAAGATGGGAAAAAGAGACAAGGCCAAAGTAAAGTACAGGACATCATTACCGGCCATCTTTTCGGCGAAGAAGTACGCTGATAGGCTGTGGGAAGTGTGCAAAAATCGAGACATCGATGTTGCTCTCAGACGAGAACTTGTGGAGGTAAAGTCATCATCGAGAGAAGCCGTCTTTAAGAATTTAGAGAAACCTTACGATCTATGGACGGAGAATTATGAGATGCTCCACGTGTGCCCTCCCATGGGTCCCCCTGCCGTGTTGAAGAACTCTCCAGACCTAACTGACCAGGCAGGGTACCTATCCGTCAACAAAGAGACTCTACAACATACTAAATATCAGAACATCTTCGGTATCGGTGACTGCACTAACCTGCCCACCTCCAAGACAGCGGCAGCTGTTGCTGGACAGAACGGTGTTCTCTCCAAGAATCTGTCTGCGGTGATTAGGAGACAGACTCCCACTGCCAAGTACGACGGGTACACATCCTGCCCTCTAGTCACCAGCCTCAACACATGCATCCTGGCGGAGTTCGACTACAATCTGGAGCCCCTGGAGACGTTCCCCTTCGACCAGAGCAAGGAGAGATACACGTCGTTCTTCCTCAAGAAGGAGGTGATGCCGTTACTCTACTGGCACGGACTCCTCAACGGCCTGTGGAACGGCCCAGCTTTCTTCAGGCACTTGTTTCACCTTGGATTTAAATAATATGTTCTTTCTGGATCACAAGTGTAGACATGTAAATATAACTCCATGCTTAACAATCTTGCTGCTTATATAACATATGGTATTCATATTTGTACATTATAGTTACAAATCATAAACTATAGGTCTTGTAAACATTTCATAAGCATTGCAACACAATTAGTTTTGGTAATAAAATATCTGACTGTGAATATAAATCATTATATAAAACCTACATCACTGTTATTCATTATTTTATACCTTTGTGTATTAATTATGAACTCAGCGCCAAAATGTGTTACTCTTTTTACACTATTTATTGGCCATTTGTGCGTCTCTTGTAACATCTAAAAAAACTTACTTACCCATATTTCGTGCTAGTATTTAAATTTATTTAACCACCTTTAGCACTTTGATTGTTTTTAAGTAGTCAAGTGGTTTTTCATCGCGTTATCTGCACTCTGACACAGTGCCGAGGCGTCCTTTGTATATAAACTAACATGCGATCTAGTTTATCATGGTTACAGTATCATCAATTTAGCTATCTACACTGGGGTTGAGGGTGGTCTCTAACCTTTCCATTTATTATTAATTTATTTACTAAATAAAATACAGCAAATTTATTTATTTTATATGCCATTTTAAAGCTTAAAAATTAGCCTTGACACAACGGATCGGTAAGTTAAATTAAAACAGTAGTAGGTTTCACAAATTGGATATTTTAACCCCTGATTTTATGTTTAACTACGCAACAGAGGGATGAACATTTTATGGAATAATAAAACAATCTCCATACAAAATGTTCTCAATATTGATTTTGATTTACAATTAATTATTCACATGGGCGGTCACAGGATAATGTTGGCTTATGTGTAATTTGAGTTCTTCTTTAATAAAATATTGGCTTTATGAATACAATCTTCAATTTATTATCAATTAATTGTTGTAAAAATAAGTTTTTTTTTACACACACGAGCACGCACACGCACCCATAGTCTATTTATTTATTTGTTTGTATTATTGAAAGTTACATTGTTTTTGTTATTTTGATCTTTTGCATTTAAGTATAATATATTTAATATTATTTGTATAGGTTTTATTACAAACATAGGCCTATATTTGCAATCCAAACTAATTAATTTTTGAAAAGTAAAAAATGAAAGAAAAACGACAAACCATTAATTTTATAATATTTTTTTATCAAATTATTTGAAATTGTTCAATGAATTTCGTTTTAAATGTAAATTCAGGGTGTAACAAAACTCAACACAAACTTTAAAATATTGTTCCTTGTGTGAGATGAAACAAAAGCAAGAGCCTCCAGAGGCTGTCGGCCATGTTGGTTTTAATCCCATAAGAACAATGATATTTTCGAACCGGACATACGATCACGCGTATCCAAACTAAACAGTTATTTTTAAACGGATTTTTCCAAGCAAATTGCACTTGATCAAGAATGAAATTGCACGTCGGAATTGCTTTGCGAATTCCCAATTGGTTTTATAGAAAAAAATATAAAAAATAATTAGTTTTAAGTTTTTGTTTTCACATATTTTTTAAAACTAGGCGTATATAATCAAAATATTAAAAGCTAACCCGATTCGCAATGTGATAACGTTTAAAATGACACCTCATACACAACTTTTGGTCAGTAAATAACGAAAAAATACAGATTCTCAAATAACATTGTTCTTATGAGATAAAAACCAACATGTCCTCTGCAGACCCCTAAGTTAACGCTTCATTTCAAACAAAGGACAATATCCTAAAGTTTGTGTACAGGTTTTGTTACGCCCTGTATGCATTAGTAAAACACTGAACATGGAAATTCATATCAAGAAATTTCATGTAAGAAAAAAATAATAATTTACTAGTAGGCCTACATCATAATCGGTATTTTTCATCTGAGTTAGGGAAGACCCCTGTAGCCCACCGGCAATGTTGCCTCAGTCAACCCTATTGACAAAACAAGGTGCATAGAACCTTCCAGCAACCAAACCATTGGGGGAGAAGCCCTAACGTCTCGACGGAACCGGAAGTATGTGACACGTGCGTGTCAGTATTGTAATTGGAGACATCCGTGCCGCTTTTGGGGTTTCTTCACTTCTACTTGCTCCATCAGTATTTTGTATTGTAGGATTGTGGAAACAGTTGGGTATTGCCAGCTTTAACAGGTCCTATTAGTAAGTAGGCTTTAGTTCTTCTCAATATCTTACTGCACCAGATCCAATACAAGGCAGGAATTTGCTTACACGTACATGAGTTTGTGTAGATTCATATTGAATTCATGTTCAAAGATGCTTAATCAGCTACCTGGTTTCTATCACAGATATTTTAATGATAAATTTGCCACTGTAAGATAATAAAATAATCAAAATTCAAAAATTTGGAAATGTTAATCAAACCGAATTTATTTGAACTTTGCTAGTTTGGACACTTGAAATTAATTACTATCACTGTACACAATGTATAAACCGTGCCTAAACCCCGTTTGATACATACACATATTTACCGTGATGCAAGTGAAGAGCATGAATGACAAAGTGCACACGAGTATAGTTGTAGTTTAAATATTTGTACAGTTTAAAATCATTAACAATATTAATATATTTAATTAATAATGTTACATTAAAACAAAGCTTGTGCGTGTTTTAATGTAAATATAAATGATTACATGAGTGTGGATGACCTATGTTGTTTGGTTAGTGAGTTCGACTTGTACTAAAAAAGGGCCATTATTGACAGTCCAAGAGTCAGCCAGCACAACTGTTTGGCGGAGCGTATCGTATTTTAGAGCACCGAGAACAGAACTCATCTGCCACAATCTCCACAAAACTTTGCTCCCAAGTAGCTGGATTACAGCACTACGTCACGAGGAAATGTTATATTCTGTCAGATAATGTTGATCTGTTCAGTTGGTAATATTGGCAAATTCCAATAATAACGTCCCCAACCTACAAAGGGTATCTTACTCTTGAAATAAAATTAACAATAATAATTATCGTAATAATCAAACAAATAAAAAAAGTACGACCATCTGGTAAGTACTGTACTTATTTGGTAACAGAAACTTAAAAACTTGTGGTGTCATTTTATAAGGTAGGCCTAAGTGAAACAAACTTTCTTCCATCTGTGGAATCCTTGAGGGGGGGGGTTATCCTGCACAGCTGACCGTATAAGGCCAGTGACTGTGTCCGATGACGTCATGCGGCTGAGGGGCCCAGGCTGGGTGAACAGCTGCAGTGCAGGCAGGCCAGGACTGTGGGTCGATACCAGAGCGAGAAGGAGGGTAGACCTGTCTGCTTCGTCCTCTCTCACTCCCACAGGCGAGGCAAGGTCCTGCCCACACCTCACCTTCATACTATCTTGAATACACCTACCTCATTCGTTACTGTTATCTCCTTAGCAAACAGAAAATAATTAGTATTTTAACAGTTTGTGCTGGTAAATTGACAACGTGCAAGGCTACTCTATAATTCTTATTGGTATAAATGTCTTTTTGAAGTTAACTGAGCTCGTGGGGTTTTATATGCCATACAGTGCCCCCCCTCACTGCATGAAAACGATAAAGAAATAATATTTACCATTGGCCCAATAAGCTCTTGTAGAAAACCAAAAGTGTTCTTCTCTCGAATCCTAGTATAAATACATGGCGAGTTTTAAGTCAGGTGCCCCCTAATTTTTTTCCACTGTTTGTAAAATATTTTCTTTTTGAATGTTTTTCCACTGTATGGCATATTAAATGTCCTACACTACAATTAAGAGTGTTTCGATTTTATTAGGAATCACTTGGAGTCTAAGATCTAGGAGTCAACTTAACAATTTTAATTAGGAACGTAGTCATGAGATGATCATTTTAATACCAAAATGTTAAGCTTGAAATAATACCGCATTCAGAATTTGAAAAGAATTAGTCGTTCTTTAGTTATTAATTATTTTGTTATTTTATTGGTCATCGGCTGTGCGTTTTCCTAATTAAAACTGATTTGTAATGAATTACGAATTAACAATATTATGACGAAAACACAAATATAGTTTTCTTTTACCAATGACAACGCTTTTATTTTCCCCTCTCTGTGACATTCTCTAAGTGCCACTGCGTTTTAAGAAAAACACCCAAAAACTAAATTAAATATAATTAAAACAACAATTAGTAATATTCTCGAAAATAGTAAATTTTATGCCAGATTGGCCATATGAGATTTGTTTTATTATTATAAATAATTCGAAATAACCAAATATACATTTATGGTCACTTTGTTCAAAGTAAAGTGATAAATATTCAGTAATTTGAGAGTAGTACTATCAAATTTAAAAATATTAATTAAAATAAGTGCAAAAGGTATATTCTGAAAATGTTCAAGATTTTTATTGTCATAAAAACACATTTATTGAATTGCAGTACACATCTATTAATTGAACTTGTACCTTTTCCGTATCTATAACCAATGAACTGTCTCGATTAAAATTACAAAAATTTCGCTCTTTGAATTTGCTATATATACTGTACTCTATACACTACCAAATATGAAAATACCCTTCTTCTTACATCTTGCAAGGAACCACCAAATTTCACAAATGGCATTAATTTTGAAAAATCTTCACTGCCAAAATTATCCATAAATTCTGACAGCTTCAAAGATGAGGAACGTTCAATCACCGATTACTCCAAATTAGCCCCCAACCCAAGTGGCAGGTCTATGTGGATGTAGCCTACGTTATGTCACTGGTAATCAGAATGCGTTTTTTTCTAAAGTAAAAAATTGTCAAATGAAACACAATTTTAATACAATTTTACTTGTGCTGCCTTTCAATAGCAATGCTTCACGTTTTTTTTTTTTTTCTTTGAAAAACTGCTATCCTATTCATAAGCAGAATTTTATAAATTGGTTTAAAATTGTGTTTCATTTTACATTAATGCACTATGTATATACATACCAATACAGCTACATCTTTAACATACAATAAAGTAAACAAAATTGTTATTTCTGTCCCACAGGGGTAATAACAGTATATTTGTTGAGGTTTTCGTTCACAATCATGAACTATTATTTCTAATTTACTTTAAGAAAGTATGGAATTGAAGATCAACATAGGATATTATTTGAAGAATGCTGTCAAATCATTATTATCAATAATAAAACAACTGGTCTAATATGCTACACCAAGTCTGACGGACAGGAAATACAAATGAATTGGAAGGCTGCATGATGAGTCATGTGGTGGCGTCATGGCCCGAATCTCCTCCTCCATTATCGACTTAACAGCTGATAACATAATATAGTGACTGGGGTCATAACTGATGACTCATTTCCTCGATCTGGCAGTCATACCTGGCAGGTTGACGACAAATACGTTACATTGACAACTGAAAATAAATAAATACTTTTGCTATCCTAAAAAGATAAAATATATATTCCCATGGTCGCTATGCATTTTGAGCTCGGCCTAAACTATTTCTAAATTGTACACTACTATTTATTTATTTAGACTTCATAATATTATAAATACCACCTATAAAATACCAGTAAGTGGGTGGGCGGGTAAGTACCACAATTCGTGTATGAGTGGTCGGGTGGGTCAATACCACTTTACCTGTAAGGGTGGGTGGGTGGGCAATATCAGTGTTCCTTTAAGGATGTGTGTGTGTGAGTGAATACCACTATACAGATAAGAGTAGGTGAATGGATCTATACTACTGTACCTGTAAGGGTAGGTGGGTGGGTCATTATAAGTTTTCCTATAAGGATATGTGTGTGAGTTAATACCTCTGTACATGTAATATTGGGTGAGTGGGTCTATACTACTGTACTTGTTACGATGGGTGGGGGGGGGGCATTACCACTGTATCTGTAAGGGTGGGTATTGTGGGTAATATGAGCTCAAAGGCCTTTCCTCGCACATTTATATGCCAAAATACTTCTTCACGTGCTAAAGTACTCTTCCCTATTCCCCAATGTAGAGGTACATAGTTTAAAGGTAGTGTTTTCTCTATTATCTGTAGTAGATGGCAGAAACTTGCGTTATTTTAATTTAATAGTATTAGTTAGCTAAGAGAAATAGTGTGTATTTCGTTCCAATTTTAAATATATGAATATATTTTACTGAAAACCTTATTTGTTTTGGCCTCAAATTCCATTGAATTTAATTTAATAATACTCTAAATTGATTTTGCTCTTATTTTATAAGTTTATAATCAAAGATTATTTTTAATATACTGTACTTTTTATATGGTGGAAATCAAATGCATTAATGATCAAAATAAAAATGTAAGCTTACACGCCGTTTTGTGAAAACGTATAGAAGCGCAGAAAAAATTTAGAAACCAAAATTTTAGAAAAAGTAGGTACCCATAGAATGCTTTCCTTATATCTGGATTCTGGACAAGTAAACTTTTAATTACTCTTCCAATCTAGCATTTTTCTGTAAGTAGTTTTTTACTTCCAGAAAAACACTGGAGATTAATAAACACAGTTTCATATTGTAAACTGCGTTTCAGTTCCAATTAAACGTTTTTATATTTTCAAAAATTTTAATTTTAATTTTTAATGATTTAATTTTGGAATGCATTACTTGCATATTATTAATTGCATTCCAAAATTAACCACGGATTGTAGATTAATAATGTTTACTACACGAATTCAATGTTTGTAACGTTTACTCTTGCAGTTTTGTAAACAGAGACAGGTTTATAAAATGTTTATCATACAGAGATGTTAAATGACTGTTTGCCTCCAATGCCTATAAAACAAGGATTAACCAATGTTTGAATGAATTGTCTTGATGATTTAAGAACAAGGCCGTCTACATGCCCAAGTAGGCTGTCGAGTGACGTGCGAGTCACTATTCCTAGTATTATAAAGACAATTTCTAAATGCGAGCTATACCACAGAGAAAGGTCGTGACACAGATAACTAACTCTACCAGAGTAGAGGTATAGTTAGGTAGAGTTAATGGTCTGTGATTTTATGTAAGACTATAATGCTGTGAACATTAATACAATGGAGAAAACAAAGAATAATTGTATACAAGTTCCTAATTCTCTCACTATACAGCGTGTTTCAGACCACCCGACATGAGCCAAATGCAAGGGTTCAGGACAAGGGCTTAGAATAAGAACACAGTTCAAGGGTCCAAGAAAGGGCCTCAATACAAGAGTTCAGGACAAGGGTAAAAAAATGTACCCAATTCAAGAGTTCAAAACACAACCTCAGGACAAGGACCTAGAACAAAGCTTAGGACTAGGGTTCAGGACAAGGTCTCAGGATAAGAACACAGGACAATGGTCCAAGAAATGGGCTCAATAAAAGAGTTCAGGATAAGGACAAGGGTCTAAGACATGGGCCAAATACAAGGGCTCAGGACAAGGGTTCAGGATAAGAACATATGACAATAGATCAGGACAAGAGTTCTGGACAAGGGCTTAGAATAAGAACACAGTACATGGTTCCAAGAATTGGTCTCAATACAAGAGTTCATGAGAAGGGCTCAGGACAAGGGTCCAAGACATGGGCCCAATTCAAGAGTTCAGGACAAGGCCAAGGGCCCAAGACAAGGTCCCAATTCAAGCTTTCAGGACAGTAGCTCAAGAGAAGGGTTTAGGGCAAGTGCTCAGTACAAGAACCCAGTACACGTGTCCAAGACAAGGGCTTGATACAAAGGCTCAGGCAATACTGTTTGACAAGGTTAAAGGACAGGGACACTACTATAGTCAAGGGCTCAGTTCAAGGACAAATAACAAGGACCCAGGACATAGTCTCGGAGCTTCTCACTAGAGTAGTTACACATTGAACATCGGGTCTTTGAACGACCAGACACCTTTACAAATTGAAAGGGAACAGACAAACACGAAGATGAAGGTAATAATGTATTGCCACGAAGGCCGTAATAGCGTAGCTTATCGATCGGTTCTCCATGAGACATCTACAGTGGTTGCTTCTTCGATTCTCACAAAACCATCGGTAAGAAGTGAACTGCACTTTTTGCATCCTTGTAGAATGAATTATACATACTGTATTTAATTTTTTTCAAGCAATACTCAACAGAATTTTATATTTACAATACTTTCCCGGTTTTGAGAATCCAAATTGAAAACAGATACGAGAAGCGTATTGTCAACTAGCATTTTTTCAACAGAAAACAAAAAACATATAGCCCTTATAGGTGTTATGTGTTTATAAGGGCCCTATTTAGTGCGGCAAGTACGTTCCTATTGTCAAAGTAAAAGTGTGTATTATCCTTGATCACATACACCTACAATGTGTGTATATCATTGATGGTAGTATCAAATAAACAAGGCCGTACTTCTAAATAATATGAAAAACCTAATGAATTGTGCACCCTCAATTCAGATATATTCACGGAATTTTATTCCAAATAAACCTGTACCGAGCCCTTCATCCTCATCAAAGCTGCAGGGCCGGACTTTAGGTCCGAGTGAAACTCTTGGAGTAACCGCCCGCCCTCTGCACGGGAGGATCACAAGGGTAAATGAGGGGTCTATTGTTGTTACACGTACGGTATATTGAAACTGACTTGGAGCTGAATCGAGAAACATTCTATCCTAACCTAACCTTAACCTAAGCTGATCACGGGTGCTACCCAAGCTGTTCATGGTTGCTACCCAAACTGATCACGGGCGCTACCTAAGCTGATCACGAGTGCTACCAAAGTTGATCACGGATGTTGAAGCTACCCAAGCTGACACGTATGCTACCCAAGCTGATCACGTATGCTATCCAAGCTAATCACGCTTGTTACCCAAATATCTCAACATATTGTGTTTGTCATTATAAAGCACCCAGAAATCCCCAAAGTTAACAATAAAAGTCCTGTTAAGAAAAAACTCTCTGCGGGTACCTATATAACCGATTTTGACCAAATCCCGTAAAGATTCAAAGACTTAGTCCTAATATATACCTGTACATAGCGCCTGGTACGGCGGGCGGTAGCAAACAATTGAATCTTTATAATCAATCTTCCAGTGCCTTGGCCGGACATTTGGTCGGAGCGAATCTGTCAGACAAACAGTCCACTTCCTGCAAAGAAGGTAGAATATTTCCATTGACATTTTTATGACTTGGACCAACAATCTGGTTACCTCTC
The DNA here is from genome assembly GCA_035578905.1 of Stictocephala bisonia. NCBI lineage: Eukaryota > Metazoa > Arthropoda > Insecta > Hemiptera > Membracidae > Stictocephala > Stictocephala bisonia. Next base: position 290,652 of record JAQJVL010000702.1, on the reverse strand, counting down.
AGATAAAGGTTGGGGTTAATATTGACTCCTCCATCGTGGCAAAAGTGAACTCGACTACGGTTACGTATTCTAGTCACAGTTTAAGCTGAGTATACAGAGCTACTGTAACAACATCTAGTGAATGGTTGCCAGAGGCGTATTTGAAGATTTGCCGCCCTGTCTTCCTCTACCCCTCTTCCCCGGACCCGCCTATCAACAAAAGTACACAACTTCTGCAGCTCTCGCTCTATACATACATTCGTAACACAGTAGATGACAGCCGTAACTTGATAATATTTTGTAAAGAACAGTACTTTGTACTTGACATTGACGCCCTTAATTTTCAAATATTCTCAAAATACCATTACATACCTGGTAACTTCCAACTCCTTTGCCGCCCCCTAAATTCTGCCACCCTGAGCTACAGCCCCTATAGCCCCCGCCTAAATACGCCACTGGGTTGCAAGGATGTATACCTCGACGAGATGATTTAAAATAATACGAATTATTTAATCAGATAATTATGAAAATCTTGTTTAAAAACCGTCTTCCCTAATCTCAGTAAACTGATTTACCATGTGATTAAAAAAACAGGTTTTATTTTAAAATCTGTGTAATAGACAATTTTAGTTTGTGGTACTTAAGAGTTTAAATTTTTAACATAGGCCTACTGTATATACTAACTGTTCTTTTTTATAGGCAAATACTATGAAATTTAGGTTTCAAAATGACAACTTTCGTTCCTAACTAAAACCTAACTATAACTAGGGTTGCCATACGTTCGTATTTTGTTCGGACGGTTTGTATTTTACATTCAATGTCCGTGTCCATACCGTCTAAAGGAAAAACCTGGTAGATGTCCGTATTTTTCGTTCTTTTAGGGTATCAAACATATATTTTAAATATTTAATATTGTACAAAAAACAAACATGTTCAGTATTAGCCTACTATTACTTTGAGCAATCGACAATCGTGCCAGGCTGTGTATTGTATGATGACTCATATATTATACATTATTATATTATCATACATTTCCTTCCCCTTAAAAAATATATATTTTTTTCAACATCTGAACTTGGTCGAAAATAAGTGTGTAAATTTTGAAAGAGTGTTAGAGTTTGCTCTTCCTCTAACCAGTAATTCGGCACCAAGTGAACGAATTTTTCTCTAATGAAAAATGCCTGGACACCTGATCGGAATAGATTGTTAGGGGAGAAGGTTAAGGTCTGTCTGAGCATCACAGTAGTTATCAGTGATATGTCATGTACTGAATTTTTGAAGCCATTAAAAACAGTGGTTCTTTACTTTAAAAAAGTAACATCTTCAGGAAAATATGACTGGTTTCAACCTTCAGCCAGTACAACTAGTACAAGTGATTACTAAACATTTTAAAGGAGATTTATGACAATTTATTCAGTTCGGCAACTTAACTTAGACTAACTACTTTTTTAAAGTATACAAAAAATGTTTGTTATTATTATATTACTCTGAAATCTTGAAATAAAATAGAGTCGTAATATTAATATTAAATATCACAATGCCGTTAATATAATTTTAGCATTCATAAAATTCATAAAAGACAGTTTACAAACCCCCCCTCCCAGACCTCCAAGTATATATGGTGTCCGTATTTTACCATGAAAATGTATGGCAACCCTAACTATAACCATTGATTTTACTATATAATGTATAGTAAAATCAATGCTATAACCAAACCAAACCTTATACATAGAGAGCGTTTTGCCTAATAATACCTCAATATTAACACAAATTGTTGAGAGTAAGAACAATCAATTACATCGGACCCAAAAGAACTGGTTGTATAATACGTACTGACTAATATACCATTAGTCAATAAAATATATTTTACAATTTCTATCTTTTTGCTTACGTGAGTTAAGATTTTATTTAATCTAACATTAATTTTAAAACTCGTTTCCTACTTGCATGAAATAAAGAAATTTCTAGGGAATACTTTGATTAATGGTCATATGTAACAATGTCGGAATCTGTACACCCCACTATCGTTGTATCAACTTGCAGCCGACACGCTGGTTACTACGTTCCTATTTTAATCGCACTATAGTATGGGCAGTTGTTTATCTGTGGTCTGAGGCTGGCGCCGATAATCCACTTCCTGTTTTTATCGATTCACAGGATGCAAAACTCTCTGTGAGTTGGCAAGAGAAGTTAGAATAGTAGGAAAATTAAATGAGAAAGATCTGACGGTCAATACCGTTACTGCCACGGCTCGGTAACTCTTCCGCTTGGTAACGCTGCTAATAGGCCTGCTCTTAATTAGAGTTTCCTTCCTTGTCAGTCGCAAATCGATTGTAATACTGTATTTAGACTTACTAAATGTTACATTTCATGTTCACTTTTTCAATGATAGGTCTATTTTAATACAAAACTTCGTACTACAATAGTAAATAATTGATGGTTTGGGAATGATTGTTATGAGATCAAATGAGCTAGTGCATTGATTTTATACACACACATTGATTTCTCATCCAATGTTAAATTTTGTGTCTAATAATCAGCTGTCTTTGTGGTCCATTGTGGAGTACTAGAGTAGTCCCATGTAAATATAATGCAGTTTAAACAAGCTGTGGTAGCAAACCTCACTAGCTAACTAAATTGCAGGAACAAATATTTCTATCAGATGAGATAATATCTATTGTAGGATATATAATCCTTTTGTATCAAGTGGCTTCGGCAGGGTTTAAGAGATCACAAGTGAATGTTAAAAAAAAGAAATGTTTATAAAAATAAAGAGTTTATCGAAACTACTGTCGACTTTTCACCTAATAAACATAGAACAGCCGGAAATAAACAGTCGATAGTTTAAATACTTTATTTACGTTAGTAAACCAAATTTAAAATTTTTGAGGGTGGTGGATAAAGTGATAAGTAATCCTGGTAACTTCCGGCCAGCTCGAATCTTCTTTCCAATGTTAAATTTTCTTATATAAAGAAAAATCTGATCACTAGCCGATTTTAAGGATTAAAAACGTTCTTGAATATACTGTATTCTTAATGTTCATTGCGTTTTGGTTTTTACAGTTTGCTGGTGTTTTCATGTCACCTAATTTTTGAAATCAGAACAGCGTGCATCACAAACTTTATTTATTCATTACAATACCTATAAATTTAACAATCAAACATAATTTTATCGCAAGAATACGTAAAGCATATTCAAGTTCATTTGGTCTTATACAGAAACTATCCACGAAGGCCAACTGTGGCAGCCTTCTGTTTACCCTTTCTATTAGGCTATTCTCCGTTGTCAAAATAGCCAGCTTGATAACAGAAAATTATTCTAGCTTTTTAATTAAAAAACTTGTTATTTTTAATTTATAACTTGTAATCCACTCGTAGAGAACACGCCTTGCCACTGAATATTCTGGACCTTTAAAAATTATTGAATTTAATTGTTTTTATTCATTCAAAAAATTACTTTCAAAACTATTAGGCTATTCATAATATAGCCTAACTATTATTGTATAAATATATAATAATAATGATATATATATATATATATATATATATGTATATATATATATATATATATACATTAATTACACACATGTTTGTGTGTACATAAACAAATGAAAATTATGCAGTCTAAGAAGTACTGTATATAGTTTGAATGTAAATTACAAATAGAACTATAACTATGGATAAATTATACCACATATAAGCTAATGTTAATCCGTAACATTGAAACAATGTCATTGTTTAACACCAATGTTCAAAGTTCTTGAGTCAAGAGAAACACAGTTCCATTGGTTGTCATAGTGTTTGTTCATTAGCAGATCGTCGGTCTAATTAACAAACCTCGTAACTCCAAAAAATTCAATTTTCTGATTTTTAGGCTAATGTGTAGCTCTATGGTTACTGCACATAGTATTAAATCCTCGTAACTCCAAAAAATATTTTAAGGGCGAAAAAAATAGAAAAACAAACCTCGTATATTTATGGAGGGAAATTTGTTTTTGCAAAACAAGCAACTCCCATTAGTGGCAGCCTGTCTCATTGCAAATGCACATGTGTGGTGGACACTGCAACGATTCTTGTTTTTAAACATTTGTGTTACATTTTAGCGATCCAGTGATATACTCAATGACATGTAAGTAGTATAATAAGTACTATTCAACCTTAAAATTAATTCTAATCTGGTTAATATAATGATGAAAGTAACATTTTAAAAACTCTGTCTGTTACGTGCTTTGTTAAAGTAGTAAACTTTTAGGTTAGGTGACTGTAAAATTGGAGTTACGTGATTTGTTTTAGAGCTCACGTGTATTAAAGATTTTATGTTTAATTTCATTTACTACTGAATGTATTTGTTTACCAGGTAACTTGACACCATGTAGTATTGTTAGGTACCGACAAGTTTCAATTTTTAATTACCTGTATTCTGGTATTTTGGAGTTACGGTGTTTGTTAATTTCCTTTTTATGGAGTTAAGAGGTTTGCTTTCAAAACGTTGAAAGGAGTTACGTGGTTTGTTTTAAATCAAAGTTTGGAATCTTTGGAGTTTGAGGAGTTAAGTGGTCAGAAATATTTTTTTGTTTCCTGACCACTAAATTAGAGACCACTAAAGAATTAAATTCTTCTTTTTTTTCTCTTTCAGCTCAAAAATGTCTTCAAGAACAAAAAAGATATTACAGCTAGCAAAAAGTGTAAATATTATCCAGAAAAATGAAGAAGGAAAGTCTGACTCTGCTTTATCACTTGAAAGTGAAACAACTCATAATAGACCGATTGGCAATCTAATAAAAACAGGAACATATTTGGTTAATGAAAATGGTGATTTACTTGAGATTTCGGAAACTGATTTAATCGATTCTAGTTCCGGTAATGCTTTTTCTGAAAGCTTTACCAATATTCCTGAAAATTTAAATGTTTCAGAGGCTGAATTATTAAATGCAATTGAAAACTTAGAAAATCTTAATTGTTCAGAAATAAGGGAAGGAGATCTTGATAATAGAGTAAATCAGAAGACTAACTTTTTAGAAGAAGCTACAGCATCTGAAAACTACAGTGTTTCCAAAGTCAGTGGAGAAATGCACCACGACATAGCTGGGGAAACCGTTCCTGAAAATGGTGCAGAATTTGGAGAAGGTCCTGAGGGTTTAATATTAGAAGTTGGATCTCCGGAAATTAATAAGAGTACAAGCCTAGTAAACGAAAATACAAACGTTTCAGAAGAAGCTTTAGCACCTGAAAACTATAATGTTTCCAAACCCTGTGAAGTAATGCACCATGACATAACTAGTGAAACTGTACCTGGTATAAATATAAACGTAGCAGAACCTGAAGAAGATATTAGTCCTGAGGATTTAGTAATAGAAGGTCGATCTGAAGAAATTAATAATACTGGCCTATTGAAAGAAAATACCCTGAAACGTAAAAGAAAGAAAAGACATCAAGTGACAGAAAACGAATGGGAATGTAAAAAAGCAAAAATTTTGCGTGAACAAGGCAAAGAATATAAAGGAAGAAAAGTTATTGGAGGAAAAGTGACAGGCTTTGTCAACAGACCGGAAAGAAAAATGGGAGCAATTAACTGCAAGTGTAATGGCAAAACTTATCATTGTAAATCATTAGAAGAAACAGAAAGACATAAAATCTTCGATGAATTCTGGAAATTAAGCTGGGGAGAAAGGAAGATATTTGTAAAAACTATGACTGATATCAGCTTAACTCAAAGATCACGAGATAGAAAAACAGAAAATTCTTCTCGTAGGAAATTTTCTTTTAAGTTCTTTTTGAATGTAAATAGGTCAAAGGTCAGAGTCTGCAAAAAACCCCTAATGGCAACGTTAGGAATTGGTGAGTGGATGACCATTGGCTGAATGACAGTGAAGACCAGCGTGATGAAATAATGGAAGAAGACGTAGAAGTCTTAGGCTTAGAAGAAGTAACTGAAAACAGAAGACTCTCAAAGAAGGTATCGAGACAAGAGGAGCTAAGTAAACGATTAGCTACATTGAAGGAATTTTTACTCTCCCTCCCAAATGTCGAATCCCATTACTGTCGGGCATCTTCCCAAAAACTATATTTAGAGTCTAACTTGACCTCTAAATCTCAGCTATACCAGTTCTACTGTGAAAACTGGTGCAAACAAAAAGGCTGCACACCGTTATCCTCCTGCACATTCTACAAAACATTTGAAGACCTTAATCTATCATTATATCGCCCAAAGAAAGATCAGTGCGACGTGTGCAGGGCATTTAAAATGAAACATATTAGTGAAGAATTATACAATGAACACATTCAGAATAAAGAAGATGCAAGACAGGAAAAAGAAAACAACAAGAAGAATGAGGAACATGTTTATACGGTAGATCTTCAAAGTTTGTTGTTATGCCCGAAATCTGATACGTCTGCCCTGTACTATAAGAGAAAACTCTCAGTTCATAACATATGCATATACGACCTTAAGACTCACGACGGATATTGCTACCTATGGAATGAGTCAGAGGGACAACTAACTGCAAATGAGTTTTCGAGTATTTTAAGCAGCTTCATCGAGTCCCAATTACCCCTTCGAAACAATTCCAAAAAAATCGTATTCTTCAGTGATGGTTGCAACTATCAAAATTGAAGTGCAATCTTGAGCAATGCACTGTTGCATTTAGCTGTCAAACATACATCACTATCGAGAGTAAATACCTCGAAAAGGGTCACACTCAAATGGAGTGTGACTCGATGCACGCTACTATAGAGCGTTACATGAAACATAGATATCCACGTACCAGCTGACTATGTAGACATTTGCAAAAATGCTAGAAAGAACCCTAGACCATATAAAGTGACCTATTTGGAGCATTCTTTTTTTAAGAACCATACCAAACCAATAATGTACAAATCAATACGCCCTGGGTACAAAAAAGGGGATCCAACGGTTGTTGCTCTTTAAGATACTCAGATGATGGGAATATTCATTACAAATTAAATTTCAAAGAAGAGTACAAACTTTTACCGGCTTGTGAGGAAAGATCCAAACAAACAGAGGATGCCACAAGAAAATCAAAACGAAAAAGCAATGTTCAAAAACCAGAATTAAGAAACTCATCTGACAAGATCGAAGAAATCAGAGAAGCAAAGTTTCTACGCTTATACGACAACAGGTTAAGCATCGATGAAGGAAAATACAAGCACCTTCAAGACTTGAAAATGTCAATCCCTCAAGACTACCACAGTTTCTATGACAATTTATTGTTTTCATCTCTTAAAAAATGAAAAATCCATGTTAGGTTTGATTGTTTGAGAATAAAAGGTTTCTTAATAATTAATTAATATCTTTGTTTTTTACTACTTTTCCTGTTTCTAGTCTATTGTCATCTTAATTAACATTTAATTTTTAGATTTTTTTTTGGTTTATTTAATTTGATCTGGGACCACTTAACTCCAATTGTGGTTCTAACAAACCACGTATCTATCATAGACACAACACGTAACTCCAATGCAAGGCTAGTTCAAACCTCTTAACTCCACTATATATAATAAAATGTTAAAATAGGCAAAAAGTTATATTTCAGTTATGTTACAATCAATAAAAATCATGTTAAGAATATTTTATTGTAATAGTACAGCTTGTAAAACAAAAATAAATCAGTTTTTTGTTCCCCCTGTAAAAAGTGGAAAATGTGAGTTACGAGGTTTGCTAATTAGACCGACGAGATATTAACGTTTTTAATTTTGACGAATTCCTAATTAATGCATAGTGTTGATTGCTTATTGGATTTAGTTTTTATTGGGCTATACATTTTTTAGAATACTACCAACAAAATTAAACTACCTCAACATTAATGACAGGTCAGTAAAAAAGAAGTTAAAAGAACAAATTACACATTTCAGAAGTATTTTATTTTTGTCTTATTTGTGTTTATATATTTTTATTGATTAAAAAAATCGTTTATACATATAAATAATATTGTTCTTGTTGTACGGGTTTACTACACCCTAAAGTTAATTTTTGGAAACAATAATAATTATTATATAGATATAGATTAAATGGTGGAAGCACTAGGCATATAGGAGAAATTAGATTAAAATCAGTTAATCATCCTAATAGATTGAAATTCCTAACTCAGGTTGAGTACCGCGGGGTGAGGCCGTTAGTGGAATGTGACACACAAGTTTTACTCACAGAACACACAAAGGTGTTCAGTGTTTTCCTCAAAAATGTAACGAACTTTACGAACACAGAAAATGACCCATAACGGGTTGAAAAAATTATTTAATCAATATATTAGAATTTGGATGGTAGACTGATGTACACATATATAAACAAGAAAGAAATATATATGTAACTAAAGAAACAAATATGTAACTAAAATAAAATAATTATTATATGAGGGTTGCTATTTATTAGCAAAATCCTTAAAAACCATTATTTATTAGTTACTGCCTAGTTAATGGATAAAATTGCACACATTAATTCAATATATATTAATGATTAATTCATAAAATTTATCAGTACATTTTTATTGCAAATTTTCTTTTCAACACAGAATTTCTTTAATCATATTAGGAAGTACAATTAGAACCACATGAAGAGACCACATTTGTCTAGAAATTATTACTGTAATTACAATCTTATTTCTTTTATTTAACTGACACAGCTTTATTTCGAAACATTAAAAGATCATAGATTCTAATGAATTTGTACTACGGTTCTTATGACCTGTCTATATGGTATTGGTTCACCGAGAATATTAATGAGAAAAAATAATTTTATTTTAATTTATTTGATTCAAAATGCATCGCTAAAACTTGTTCATCAATTCTGATAAAAAAAAATATATATACTTAGTGTGACAGATTGATTACCGTGCAATATTAATGTCATACACTTAGAATAATGAATAATAGAGAAGAAACTACTAGAACTAGTTTGAGATATTCAGACGAAGCCGACACTTTTAATTTGAGTGAAATGAAATATGGCAACGCTGGAAGAGTGCGGTTTTGCAGTAATGCGAATGTTCTTACTTGAATATAACACTTTAAAAACAAAACTGACGACCAAGAATTGTACTCACTTAATAAATAAATAATTATTAGATCACAATTGTGAAATAATCAACAAATTGTGATTGATACCATGTAATTTTTAAATAAAAATTTAAACTAGCCAATAAGGTGATTTCCCGGTTCTTCTCACAAGACCGCGCCCGCATGACGTGTCATCGCCCACGACCGACCAATAGGAAGCCTCCTACCATCAGGAGTTGGAGAGGTTATAAAAGCAGCTCCTGCACTTGTAACGGTCATATTTTGTGTGGAGAAGCCCCGTTAACGGCCTGTCCAACAAAACTCTGTGCTCTTATTTATTTTTGTGTGCTCTTATAATAGTATTTAAATCACAATGGTAAGTTTGATTGCTATACAATTGTCTAATAATTATTGTTATGATTAGTTGAATCAATTCAGTTAAATTAATAGTTGTTGCATCATCTAAGTTATTGTGTCGTGGCATGCAATGCGAGGCCTTTCTCATTGAACTTGATTTCAGTTTAAGTGTTGCTAAGTCAAATAACCACCCTTATTACTATTTAGACTAAAATTTAGTTGTATAAACTTTGGCAAATAATAATTTTATCTTCCACATGTTTTATTGTATAGGTTTGTTTAAAAGCTCTCAATATTAATAGAATATTTCTACTAGGGGGTGTTTATTGCTTTCCTGCAAGAAAGTTTTCTGCTGAATATAAACTACTGTATCTTCTATAAAAGAGAAAAAAATCGAGGGTCTAGTTGAGCTCCTACATGCATTGAACTAACAAGGAGGCCTAGGCCTAATATGATTTTTCTAGGTGCTTGGAAAGCTGTTTAAACGGTAGAACTGATTTAAATTTGAAATCATGATGACTGACTCACTTAGACCAAGGTTTATTAAAAAGACTGTATATTGTACAAAGTTGTGTTTATTTTTTCAAAATAGTTAAAATTATTACTAAATAGTTATTTGACTATTTTAGGTAACACAATACATTACTGTATAAATGTATAGTACTGTACAATTTTTGTTACACAAGAAAAAAAAACATTCAGTATACCTACCGGAATTAAAACATTTCTAAACTAAGTGTAGCTTAGTAATATTAATTAAAATATATACTATTGAATATGCATTATATGTTAAATATATGAAAAATGACAACTACTCCCAATAAAGAACAAATATTTCTATACTAAATTGATATCAAAATCAAGCATGCCGGAAAAAAGTGAAATATAAATTTAAAAAAAAAGGTAATATTAATTGGTTGTCCATTTTTAGCTTTCAAAATGATAATGCATTCAGCACAGTTATGTTTTGGAATGCATAGATCATGGTCATATATCATTGATTCATCATCCTAGACACTGAAAAATGTTACTTATACCCATCTACTGTGTGTTTATTTTGATACATAACTACAACTCTTAAATAGCAACAATATATTAAGTATTCACTAATCACTCCCGCAAGAACTGACTCGCTGTCGAACACACCGGCAATTCCCAAACACACTGACTCATTGTCTAAAGCACGATTCCATGGAATTGTACACTGCAATACTGAGACAGTAGAGGTTGGAGAAAGGCGAGACATGTCATGCTGTTTCTTGAAAGATGCTCGTGAGGTGCAGTGATGGCCAGTATTGCAGACACCAAATAAAGTTAATTTTTATTGGAAAAACTACTAACCTGGTCTTTTTGACATTATAATGAAGTAAATAAGGGTATGTGTGATTTTGAAATTGTAAGTTGGGCTAAACTTATTTTAAACGGGGTGGGACCATGCTAAGAAAATTAGTAAAAATGAATAAATCAATATTCAAAAATAAACAAATTGGCAGAAATGTTGTCTATATATAATGTTACATTATTAGAAATGTTCATAAATTAGACTTTTTACCAACCTAAAAGCACAACAGCGCAAGAAGTATCTCCTAATCATGGAGGGGAAAGGGATCACAATGATATGGAATGTCTCTCTGAATTAGATTCTACTGGTAATATATCGCTTGAAAAATCCTTACCTATTTTCAAATCTATTTAGAAAGTCCAAATATATACAATTTTATAAAATACTAACCTCATATGTCTGAGTAGCTTACAAATTACATAACTAAACAAATGTTATTTGGCTTAAACTTTCAAAGTGCATTTCATCATTGAATTGCATAATACATAAAACATTGTATAGTTATTACATTTTATCATTGTTATTACACTTAAAAGCATTAAAAACAATGTTATTTGACAGCACAAACAACGTAATAAAACAAGACGCTGACGCGAACACAACGGTAATGGCGAAACTGAAAACTTAAGTACAGTAATAATTCTACTATTATTGATATTGCTGATTGACCTTTGTGGTAGTTGATTTCCTTAGTTTTATCTGAAACATTGTTCATAGGGCTTGATTTTGTACTTTTTCTTTATAAATAATGAAGGAGTGACAGTTTGTTAGTTGGACCTATATTGCTCATTACTTTTTGAAGGCTCTGTTGCGCTTAGCTTTTTTTTAAATTAAAACTTAGCTTTTTTAGTTGGCTATTTTAGTTGCTTTTAAACACTTCTAATTATAAAGAAGCATATCCTTCAGGGCTATCTTAAAAGTGTCAAATACAAATGTTGAATTTAAAAGTAAGTTTTTTTTTTACATTTTGTTCTTTGGTGGGGATGCTCATGAAATCATTGATAACAAGTTTTTAAAACAAAAAATTATATTATTCAGATATTTATAATTTGATTACTTAATAGACTTAAATTAAGGACTAACAACTAGCCCTCATTAAGATTAAAAACATCCATGCATTGCAAGTTGATGCAACTAATAATGTTTATCATTTTCTTATATATATCTTTAATTTGAGGCCCCAACATGTAATATTTTTTAATGGAAGTCACTGTTATTTATAGCGTGAGTGTATTTCTATCCACGTTGGCCAAGCTGGAGTCCAGATCGGTAATGCCTGCTGGGAACTGTATTGTCTGGAACATGGCATTCAGCCTGATGGTCAAATGCCGTCTGACAAGACAATTGGTGGAGGCGATGACAGTTTCAACACCTTCTTCAGCGAGACCGGTGCTGGCAAACATGTTCCTAGGGCAGTCTTTGTTGATTTGGAGCCCACTGTAGTTGGTAAGTAGACACGCTTTTAAAAGTAATGGTGTAGATTCACATTATTTGAAAAATTACAGTTTATTACTTAAATGGCGGCCATTACTCTGTTCTGTTGCCAATTTAAGACTGCACTTAGTTTTAGCAGCAGTTTTTTTTTTTTCACATTGAACTGTTTAGCTGTTATTCAGCTATCATCAGCTGTTATTCAAGTACATTGAGTATTTTACCCTGAAAGCCTATAATGGCTATACAGTTATATTCAGTGATCTCGTAGTGTTGTCAACACAAAAGTATATTTAAGACTGCGATTTAGTTAGTTCTTGAAGGTCAACAAGACTTCCAAATAGTCATAAACCCACAGGTGCACACAGGCCTCTTCGATGCTCCCACTGCCAAGGAGAAGTCGTGATTTTGATTGTGGGCCAGAAGTTCGGAGAGATATTGGTCTGCACATAGAGATGATTGGATAGTGCTAATGATATACAATACCCACTCATGCTCTGCCGTGAAAGAGATGGATACTACATAAATATCCCTTGAAGGACGTGTGTTTGTCCTTTTTTATGCATTATTAAACCACTCGTCGGTTCATGAAACATGAGAAGTGTACAGTTCACACCCTTGAAGGTTTCTTGAATGTTTTCATTCACTTCCAACTAAAGGGCTCCACTCCAGTGGCCTTAAAAGTTTCTATATATTGTAACGGAGTTACTTTTTTATTTGACACCATCAGCTGTTAAATAAAAAGAACTATTTTTGAAATAGGTAAAGTGATGCTTATTGAAATTTAACATTTAAAATAAACTGAAATGTTAATGTTATGTGTTAATCCTGTAGCAAGGCACAAGTAAACAGGATCACTTTTTACTCGACAATCCTCTTATCTTAAATCCTCAACAAAATTTAGTAGTTTGTTAAAATCAGTTGCTCTTGCTTAAATTACCATCGCTCATATGACTGCTTTACACAATTTGTCGCAAAAGAAGTTTTTCCATTGTATCTCAAGTAACTTAGCTTAACAGAATGGGTTTCATGTTCGTATTCAGTTTTAACAATTGAGTTAACAAACTCATGTTAACTCGTCGCACGCGGCAAACAAATTTATACTCGGCCTCTACTTTGCCTCAAACGCAGTAAACGAAGGAAATGAAATATTTCTGTTAATAGTATAAATAATAGTTAATAAAACTTCCGCTAGAGTGCAACATCAACTTGGACATATCTTTGGCCAACTCCCTCAGCCTATCAAAAACAAATTGTCTATGAATGAAAAGGGGCGGAGCAGCCAATTGGAGCGTGCTTAGGCGCGGCTCAGTCTCTTGCCTTTGCACACGCGTAAGGGTAAAAACAGACAGCGTAGCGTATCCGAGCGCAATGTAGTCCAATACACACAGAGAGCGTAGCGTAGCGTAGCGCATTGCAGGTTAATTCTATTAATATACGAACCATTTTGGTTGGGCGCATTTCAACATAACTGTGATAACTACAACAAAAAGCACCTATTTCTTCTGTGTGGCATACCGTACTGTACAATCAAATAACTAACACGTATTGTAATTTCTCTTACTTGAACAATTTAGAGCTGCTGATATCTCGTCCCACATCTTGTCTATCATGCCACGGTTGTGGTGTTGTTTGTGCTTTGTTTGCCAGATCGGGGTCCTGACAAACACCTCGGAGATCAGTAGTTCCATGTCCATTGTACACAAACACTGACGGGAGTAATGTCTTCATTCGAATACGCTCTGAGAAAAACAAAATAGTTTGTTCCTCCGGTATACGCTGCGCTGAAAAACGCTACTAGTGTGTCTTGCATCGAATCAATGCATGATTTTGTTTTAAAAAATACGCTGCGCTGCGCTACGCTGTCTGTCTGTTTCTACCCTAAAACGAAAATATCCTCCTTCTGTCGCTCTACCCAATTACATTGTTTTCAAACACTTGTCGTTCTTTTTCTTTGTTATCTAGTTTCAATTTTGTTGTTGTAGTTATTATTGTATCATAAATGAAAGATAAAATGTTAAAAGTTTCAACTAAAATGTTGACGGTTTTTTATATATATGTACTTGTCATTATAGTTGTACATCTACAAAAAGATAGTGTTTAAAGTTGTAATTGTTACTTTAAATAAATTTATATTTTTTATGTACCTTTGTTTCTAAAAAAAAAAAAAATTAATTTCATATTTTATTTAAAGTGTTACTTTAAAAAAGGGTAAAATAATTTCCGCATGCGTAGGGTTAAATAAGTTTTCTTAACAATGCACTCATAAAACCAAAACAACACTTAACTGTTGATTAAAACTGCTCCTATTTATCTCTTGTAGTGTAATAAAATTCTATTTGTCTAAATCAAGAAGGGTGAAATTTGACTATTGTGTTTTGTGTAAAGAGGATGATTCAAATGGAAGTCTGGATGTTATTCCATGAATTGCCTTTTTTAATATTTTGTTTTAGTTTATATTTTAAGTATTTTTGTCAGCTATTAATTTTTTCCTCGGTGGGTGACAAAAATTAAGAGGGCGGGTGTTGGTGATATTACGTAATTTTTGGTGGGGATTAGTGTTATCGTTACATGGGGGGGGAGGTTGGTCTGAAAAGGCCGATTTTAGTGTACTTAATCAAGGGATGGCCTCTTAGCTGGAATGCCTATCAGGAACTAACAGTAATATGTTAACATGTTAAAAATATGAAACATTGAATGTGCTCTAATAAACTAACAGTACTTTTTATCAATTAAAAGTTTTTCCATTAATTATAAAAAATAATGCATCGTAATAACAATTAGTATTTGACGAGGCCTATAAATTTTCATATATATTTATATACTTACATATATGTTGTATATAATATGGTTCATAATGCATGATACGAAAGAAGCATGCAGAAAGCTTCTCTTTTTTAATAGATGCAAAAGGGTGGTGCGTTGTACCCACATTGTTTTGAGGATTGAAACAGGCTAACTTAAAATCTGAAGTGAACTTATTTTATAACAGTTGCATATGTAAAATATAGAATATTAATTTAAGTGTAGAAGAATAGCAATGTGGATTCACAAAAGGCCTATAGAAGTCCTCAATCTCATTGTCTAGTTATTTAGCTTTTTAAAGGTTAATGTTACTCAAGTCCAAATTGAAGTACTATTTTTCCTGTACAAAGCTCTTGTATTTCCTTTTGAAATTATTTTATGTTTCTATTCATTTTAGACGAAGTAAGAACTGGCACATACAGACAACTTTTCCACCCTGAACAACTCATCACTGGCAAGGAAGATGCTGCTAACAACTACGCTCGAGGTCATTACACAATTGGAAAGGAAATTGTTGACTTAGTACTGGACAGAATCAGGAAATTGGCCGATCAATGCACAGGGCTTCAGGGTTTCCTCATCTTTCACTCCTTTGGTGGCGGCACCGGCTCCGGCTTCACATCTCTTCTAATGGAAAGACTGTCTGTTGACTACGGAAAGAAGAGCAAACTGGAATTCGCCATATACCCTGCCCCTCAGGTGAGTTGTAGTGATTTTCCTCATTTTTCCATGCATATATTTGAATGTAATCACTGGACTTCCCCAAGCCAACAGTCCAAATCCATGGCCTAGGCCTAAGTTTCATTGTTTTTGTTTTTATGAACTTTTTAAGAAACTAATGAAAAACGAAAGAATTTTTTTTATACTTTTATTACAATATTTGTAAAATATTATGACATGGTGAATATCATGATGTTTTGATTTGAAATATTACCATAAAATCTCATAGGGCTAAAAAACAGAAAACAGCCTATCTTCTTTATTCTATTAAAAGTAATTGTAGCTGTTTAAAAACAGGATTTGCACAATTTTATTCATTTTTCAAAAGGAAACTTATTATATTGATCAATGGAACTGTTTCCTTCATTCTGTAAATATATGAGTGCTGTAGACGGTACATCTTTGGAATTCACCCCTAGGGTTCCACCCCTTAGGTCTGAAAAATGACAGTTATTTTTACACACATCATAATTATAATTTTAAAACCAGAGATTTTTTTCAATCAGGCTGACTGAGCTGGGTATCTAAGAAAACTATCACGAACTAAAGAAATTTTTTAAAAACCCACTGCCGCCAAGTTTAATTAACTGATTAAGAGAAAAGAAACTGCATTGTACTTTTAACGATTTGTTAAGTTGCTAGTGAATGCACTTTATGAAAATTGATTTCTGATAAAATAATAAATATTAAATTTTAGTTAAAGATTTTTATGAAGATAACAATAAAATTTTAAAAAGTGGACTCTCCTGTAACTTTACCACTGTTTAAAATTATGTAAAAGCAATTAAAAAAAACCATTTTCACAGTGCTTGTATGGGAATAAATCCAATATCACGTTTACATCTGCAGATTTGTTGTAAAAATGGGACATGCTCTGCTTGCCAGCCATTGTTGTTCTCCCCTCATTTCTGCTCACATTGATATCATACTAAAATGAATATAAACCTCATATGGGACATCAACATTCAGCTACAAGTCCCACTACTAGTAATATGATGTAACATTCATTTGCCACATTTTTAATATGACGGATATATGTTTATCTTCGTGAAAAGGCCTTTGCAAGATTAGGGTTTTATATAATCAATCTGGTTTATCATGTTGTAACAGTTAAAAATTCAAAACAACAAAATGTTTTGAATTTAGAATTGTTTTATTAGTAAGCAATAAATTTCTATTTTTTCATCATTATTATCATATAGTAATAAATTGAAGTTAAATTACAATTTAAGATTTGAATGTGTTGGTAGGTATCTACAGCTGTTGTTGAGCCCTACAATTCCATCCTGACCACTCACACCACTCTGGAACACTCTGACTGCGCTTTCATGGTTGACAACGAAGCTATTTATGACATCTGCCGCCGCAACTTGGACATCGAACGACCCACCTATACCAACCTGAATCGACTTATTGGCCAAATCGTCTCTTCAATCACAGCATCCCTCAGGTTTGATGGCGCTCTCAATGTGGATTTGACTGAGTTCCAGACCAACTTGGTGCCTTACCCTCGTATCCACTTCCCTCTGGTCACATATGCACCTGTGATTTCGGCTGAGAAGGCTTATCATGAGCAACTGTCTGTAGCAGAGATCACCAACGCCTGCTTCGAACCTGCCAATCAGATGGTAAAGTGTGACCCCCGGCATGGCAAGTACATGGCTTGTTGTATGCTTTACCGTGGTGATGTTGTTCCCAAGGATGTGAATGCTGCCATTGCGACCATCAAGACCAAGAGAACCATTCAGTTTGTGGATTGGTGTCCCACTGGTTTTAAGGTCGGTATCAACTACCAGCCTCCAACTGTCGTCCCTGGTGGTGATCTTGCCAAGGTCCAGCGTGCTGTCTGCATGTTGTCCAACACGACTGCCATTGCTGAAGCCTGGGCCAGACTGGACCACAAGTTCGATCTGATGTACGCCAAGCGAGCTTTCGTTCACTGGTACGTAGGAGAGGGTATGGAAGAAGGAGAGTTCAGTGAAGCTCGTGAGGACTTGGCCGCCCTGGAGAAGGACTATGAAGAGGTTGGAATGGACTCCGTTGAAGGCGAAGGAGAGGGTGCTGAGGAATACTAAGACATTCTTCACACACTATCATTTTAGCTGCTGTATTCTGATATTTTCATGTTCGTTCAACATCATAATTAATGTTTTTTAATGTATATTTTTGTACTTTTTTCATACCAACTTTTTTTACAACCATTTTATTAAAATTATTTGAGCAGCACCAACATGCTTCTTTCTTTCCTTTGAATTATTCCTTACAATTTCTAAATTAAAATTGCAGAGTTATAACTAAACAAAATCTTTGTATTTATTAATTAAATCTGTTCTTACAATTTGGATAGACCAATGATATTTTTATATAAATCTATCTGTAAAGGAATGATATGCTGTGCACAGTGACCTTTATTTATTTATTTTTATTAATTTTGTAATGGTTTCTCACAAGTAATACTTATGATAATAGATTGAATATGCAGACTAATTAGTAAAAATGTGCTGGAAGTTAGAACAAATTCTATTTAAAATAGCAGGTAATTATTAACACCATTAATTTTTTCATGATAAAATTGTTGAAATATCCTCAAGTTAAAACTATTAGGTTTTTAATTTTTCTTTCTTCTAGGATTCTTGCTTGTGAAAATAGGCCTAGTAAATTTAAAATGTAATACATATCGCAAAATTGAACACACACTTGTTGAACTAAATATTCCTGAATACTTATAAGCATTATAAATAAAAGTAAATTTTAAAAATAGGATTTTATTCACGAAAAATAAACTCGACAGATTATTGCTTGGTATTTATTTCCTCTCAGTTTATATCAACAATCAGCTGATATAATTATTTTCAATGAAAATTGCTCAGCCATAATGGTTTCAGGAATGATCTGATTATGCCCCATTCCTCATCTTGCTATTCAGTATATAAGGTCATATATAGGCCTTTATCGATGTATTTGTAAAAATTGTTTTTAGATTTCACCCATGACTAAATGTCGAACATAAAATGCAAAAAGGTCATCTGAAGTATGGTTGGTAATAAATTAAAAAATTTATTTTAAAAGGAATCACTAAATAGTATGACATACTTAACTTCTTTTGGCTGTATCTCCAAACCAAGAACGAGACAAAAAGCAGCAGGATGAAGGAGAGGCCATTTAATGTTGTACTTTAGGGATATATTAAGCCCTTGCAAATGTTGATACAATACCAAATATCTCTTGCCTAACTAGCTTTGCTAATTTGATTTTAGGTATAGCATATTAAAACAAGATATATTCATTAAAAACACTGAAAATTAGAGATGACAGGAAAAACAATTGCTCATGCTAAGGGTACTGGCCAGAATGCATAATTATCTAAGAGGAAAAAGTTTTAGGCGGGATTAGAGGGAGGGAACCTGGTATCCATCCACCCAACTGATTCTGTTTTTGTAGTAGTAGTGCTCATTGACCTTGGAGTCCTGATTTCCAATCCCAACCAAACCTTTCCAATGAAGTTGTGTATTTAGCTTCGTGAGAAAACAAAAAGTTTGTTCTGTATTTAAAATATTTTACAATGGAATCACAAAATTTTGTATGTTTTTGGGACACTTGTGGGGGGGTGGGAATATATTTTTAATCGACACTTCACGTAAATTTAGTGGAAATCAGTTCAAAAAAGAACTATGAAAGGATTTATGTGCTGTAAATAATTGTGCATGCATTGCCTGGACCACCCTGTATATTAAGTAAGACAGAATATCGTTTTCGTTAGTCCTTCAGACCTCAATCAAGAGGTCAGTGACATAAAGCAGAGATATGGTGTGTGAGCTTCAGCTAAATACCAGTGATTGTAAATCTGATTGATTTCGATAATTCTGAATACACAACTTGTGAAGTTAATGTCTTAAACCTAGCCTCTAATAATATAGAAGGAGA
The DNA here is from genome assembly GCA_035578905.1 of Stictocephala bisonia. Classification (NCBI taxonomy): domain Eukaryota; kingdom Metazoa; phylum Arthropoda; class Insecta; order Hemiptera; family Membracidae; genus Stictocephala; species Stictocephala bisonia. The sequence goes on along the minus strand of JAQJVL010000702.1, from coordinate 271,085 downwards.
TCCAACTTGTTTTTCTCCAAATGCTGATGAGTTTTTTAATACAGAGCTGTACAATAACAGAAATAATTTAATACAAAGGGAAAGCATTTTAACTTAACTTATGGTATTAAGAGTCTAAATTTTGTGAATTCTAACCGCAGCTCTTCAATTCAGAGTATTTTTTGTATAGCCTGTGGAAATTTTATGACAAGCTTAATAGTTGTAACTATTGTAAATATTTTGAACTGAAATCTTCAATGAAAGAAATATTTATTGATTGCAGTAACTTGTGGCTAATGCACCTTAACCTGCAGGGTGGCTTAACTAACAAAATTCATGACCTCCAAATACTTTTGGATAAATCGAATATTAACGTAGTTTGCATAAATGAACACTGGCTTTCAAAAGACGAAATATTTATTCTTGATACTATTTCAAACTTAAACAAGGTTGCTGTATATTATTGCAGGGAATCTGGAATAGGGGCGTCTTGCATATTTATTAACAAAAGAAAAGTATAAATGTTCTGAGATAAATGACCCTAATATTAATAGTTATAATGAAGTTTCCTGTATCGAAGTATGCTCCTTAAACACAACAGTAATTTCTATCTACTGAGTACCATGTGATCTAAATTTCAATAGTTTTACTCATAAATTAGTATCTGCTTATTTTAGTTCAGAAATATTTTAAGACAAAAATATAGTGGGGGACTTCAACGTTGACACTTGCAAATCTCCTCACCAAAAGAATATGATCTTTAATACCTTCAAAATGTGCGGGTTTATACCTAACTGCTTTACCCCCACAGGAGTAACAGCAACAAGCAAAACCTGTATAGACAATATTTTTACAAAGATAACCTCAGGCTATCAGAAATTAGGGCTAAATATTGAACTGGGCCTCTGATCACAGAGCTTAATTCATTTCTTTAGATAGTAGGTTATATAATAATAATATTAATGATAACAAATATAAATTAAAAAAAGAATATTATCTGCTAAGTCTATAACTCAATTCACTACAGTGAATTGAGTCCCACCTTAACAGTACACAACAAAACTTCAATATTTTTTACCTTATCGTTAAGAATCAATTTGATGAGTGCTTTCAACTTGAGTTTTAAATTTCAACTTGAATTGCCATAGTGTCCAAGAAATGGGTTACTTGTGGGATAAAAATATTGAGTAGAAAAATACAAGAATATGTAAAAAAAAACAAATGATATTAACTTTTTAAACCACCATAAAACCTACAAAAAGGTATTTACATCAGTATGTAATAAGGCAAAAAAAAGTTCAATAGGACTATAGGCGGTATGTGGACTCTATAGTTTAACTTAACTTCGCCTCCAATAAAGCCAATTTTCATTTCAATAATAATAATGAATATCCTTATTTTATTAGCACGTTACATTTTTCATTTAGAGAAAACTGACATTTAAAGATGGACACGGTATCTTTTTATATTTGCTTCCATTTAATATTTTAGTTAATATATTAATATTAGGTACGCTCAAGTCCATCTTTTTAATTTATGAACAAAAACTTTCTTCAAAATTACATTCTTTACATTGTTAGGCAACTGATTTGAAATATAAGGAGTAAAAAATAATTGTAAAATTTATAAAGCATATTAATAGTATTGGAACTGATTTTTTTGTTGGCTTCATTTTTAGTCATGCTTTGATTTTCTAATTAGAAGTTTTGTTCTAAAAAAGGCATCTGTACACAATTGTATGGTGTGAATATGGTTCGTCCAGATTTGGGTGACAAAGGAACATAAATTTCAACAAACAAGTTTGATGGATGCATTGTACAATCGAATCAAATGTTGGTGACATCTTAATAACTGAGAAGAAGCACTGTCAGGAAGCGAATTCTGCACCCACTCAGTTGAATTAGCTCAGAAGTCCTAACTTAGTTTCACAACAGGTATTGGTAAGAACTGACCATTGCAATGACAGATTTGCTGTCCTATTTAACTAATCCTACTTAAACTTGAAAAATATCTCGTTTTAATTTGTTAATAAATATTTTTTGAAATAAAGAATAGCATATCAGGGTTGCACATCATATCCTGGCTTATTAAGTAAGGATTGATTGAGATTATTTCAAATATGTGATACAACATCAATAAAAAATAAAAATAGAACTAAAGGCAAATAAATCTTTTTTGTAAAGGATTTAAAGCCTACAACAATTCTGCTAAATGTTTTGTCAGTCAATACCTACCTCCTAATTTCAAAACAGCATAACTTTATTTTGAACATTATATGAACAAATATTTACTATGAAATCAAGAGATCCAGATACTTTATAGTTGTATATATGGATATTACTAGTAGTTGTAATGAAAGTTATAATTAAAACACAGCGTTAAATTATTTTTAATCTGATATTTAGATTCACATTATTTTCTTTCCAACTACAAGTCTGTGTTGTAGTACCTACACTCCCATGTTCACCTGTCAGTACAGGCCTTATAGAAGACGTCTAGCTACTACATACATTACAAAACCGAGCATGTGTTCAGCAAGTTGCCGCTACACGATGCAGGCTAATAATAACCTTCAAACGGCTATAAAAATTATTAATAAAGTATATATCACTTTATGACCCAATACTTTTTTATTTGTTATGAATTAATTATTCTTTCAATGTTAAAGCTAAATTTTTATTCCTAAATTTGTATAACGAGCATTTTTACTGTGCATTTATACATTAGGGGTTCTGGTTTTTATACGTTAGTTACTATTACTACTAGAAATAATAAGCATAATATTATTTAAAGTAATACATATTCTTGAATTAACATTTTCAAATTTTTATGTGGAATGAATTATGTTTTAGAGAATTAATTGTATACATAGTAAATATCTACAAGTACTAGTTGTTATTTTTTCTACATATTTCAGTTGTGTTTGGCATACTTTTATTCATGTCGTCTTAATTATTTAAAATATGTCATAGTATTTATTGCCACTATTAGGTAAAAAAAATACTGGTTTTTAAACTGTGTACACTTTGGTGTTATTTATCTGTGTCCAGAATGGGATTAAATTAATTAATACATTAATTAATGTATACCTCAATATATTACTATATCATTCTTAAATTGATTCCACTTTAATTGGAATCTGTTATGCATAAAAAAAAACAATTGAAGTAAATTTCCACCAAACGATTGAAGTAAATTTCTGCCAATTTGATTGTACGAATAAGGACAGAAAATTATTTATCTACAAATACAAAAGCATACAAATACAAACTATTTCCATGCTCATAATGAAGTGCGAGGCGGGCTGATGTTATCTTGGTGACTACTACGTGGAAACCGCATTTGATTTACATTGCTTACGGCAGCGCCGTACTGACTGGTAAACATAGAACTGACAGTAGATACTCATTTGTTTCTGAGTTGAGACTCACGATTTCTGATCTTTCCATCTCTCTTGGCGGGTATATGAATCAGTTACCACATAACAAATAATTTGCATATATTTTCAATTCATTGACAACGAAGGCACCTGAAAGGTATTCGTCATCACCAACTGTCATGAAGTTCTTAATGTAGTAGTTGTTACCAAATAATCAGTGAGCAATCGATTTATTGCATCTGGGAGGAATATATATATATATATATATCAACAAAGTAATATTTTGTACAAAAAGTAAACGTGTCAAAAAAAAGAATTTATTGTAAATAGCTGGACACAGAATAATAAATAATATAGAATATAAAAAGAAGAATTTACATAATTGTAGTTTATAGTACCAAAGAGGTTGTCTAATGAAGAGAACTGTTCAGTGTTCAGTAGCAAACAACATGATGATGAACCACAATTTGCTGAGGATTTATGATCACCATAAATCTCACAATTACGGTTGGCGCATAAATTATTTGTAAGTTTGAAAGTTGTTTACTAAGAGGCCTATAACATTCAATCACACCATTGTTTTTCTCGTTCAATTGTACATTGTGATATATACTCTTTAACATTTTATGTTTTATTAATTAATTGAAAAATCTCCACATTTACCTAGACATATAAAATTAATGTATCGAAACTAATACATGTCATAAATATTACTTGATCAACTAATTAATTTTCCAACCTCTAGAAGCCAAAAAATTTCTTTTTTAGGTTGTTAAAAAGTTAAAATTCTTAAATTTTATAAACTTATAGACAACATTTTTGTCAAGCATGTATTGCAATACAGTAACAGGTTTTTGAGTAATAAAAGTGTGAAGTTGATGCGATGGGGATACCATTGGTTTGATTGGATTTTTCATAGGCCTCTTGGTTTCGTAGTAAACACGAATAACACATAATTTCTGAGCTGACAGTAATGATTATAATTTAACATGGTGATTAATTTAAGTCACACAAATAAAATCCCTTTCCGTCTCTTGCACTGTGAGTGATGATGAAGGGGGAGGGGTGCACATCGCTAATGCTGCTGGCCTGAAAACATTCGTTAACTTTCATTAACAAGTCAATAATCTACCTTCAAGCTCTTAGCCGTAGTTTAAACGGTAGGATTTAGGCTGCTCAACTGATAAGTGTTATTTGGTGACCTTTTGTGATGTGGAAGTAAGAAAATACTAATGCCATGTTTTTATTTTTATTGTACTTATTCAAACAGAAATCTTAAAGGTTATTTCTCATGGAATGGTATAAAGCAAGTTTTACACAAAGCAACATTACATGAAGTACAAATGATGTTACTTCTTTTCGGCTTCTTCTTGGTAGAACAGCGAGCACATCTTCTCGATGTGCCTTTGCGAGGCAAGTGGTCGCCTACATTTGACAACCTCACGGAGCTTTCCACTCTAAAATCTGCTCTGTTTGTTCTCAACTTAAAAAAATGATCTGCAACAAATAACATTGTCAGAATGTTAGTTTAAGAATAAATAATGAAACTAACCAGCTCCAACAATCTGTAAGGTTTGAAGTAGTATTAATTTTGTTGTTAGTTAAAAAGAAAACTACAAAGAATTTTTTCAGAGTTATTTATTCTAACAAAATAACAATTTTAATCTGTCTACCTTCTTATAATAAATTAAAATGAAACCATATAATGGAATTTATAATTTTATTAAGGCTTTCTTTTTACTACAGAATTTTGCTGCTAATCTATATATATGTGATTACAATAAACTAATTATTTTTCCATAAAGCTTAACTATCCAATTATTTGAGATAGTGCTGATTAGACAAGAATTTAACACAGTTATTCCAGTTGACAGAAAAAAACAAATCAAATCAATCTTTATTGCAGAAACTTCTGAGTACATCAGTAAGCATTACAAACGTCAAGTGAACTTAAAAACTAATAACATAATAAACAATATTACTACAGTGTATTTACAAAAGTACAGAAACATTATGGTACAATAATAAATTATAAAATATCAAGATCTAGAATGCTAAAAAACAAAACAAAAAAAAGAGACATTTTACGAACGTTATGATAAGCAGTTAAATTCTATACAAAAAATAGCTATAAATATATTAAAAAAACATTTGTTCAACCAGTAGGCTTAAAATATAATATGTGACATACATAAAGTAAAAGCTATACATATTCAAATACCACTCCAAAACAATATACATTTGCTTTACATTTCTGTAATAATTAAATCATAAAATTCGCAAACAAGATAGATTGGATTAAGAAAAAATTGCTTTATAGTTTTCTTGTATAAATCAAAAGGCAATTTTCTAAATACCAAGTGGTAGCTTATTAAACATTTTTATAGCTACATTGGTGAAACTTTCTTGTGTCTTTGAATAATTGCAAAAATGTATCATTACATTGTTTTTCCCCCTTGTGTTATATCCATGTTCATAGTATTTATTATAAATTTCTTTTATATATAACAAGCATTGAAATATAAATAATCCAGGAAGTGTCATCACTTGAATTTTCTTAAAACTATCCCTACAATGGCCCCTGGGAGGAAGACCACAGATCAATCTAATAGCTTTTTTCTGTAATCGGAAAGGTTTGAGACTATAATTTAACCGCCCCATAATAATGTACCATAAGACAGATTACTATGTATATGTACAAAATAAACTACTTTCAATACATCCAAACTAACACTAGACCTTAACCTCCTAAGTATTAAAATACCTCTATTCAAATTATTACCTATCTTATCTATATGACTAACCCAATTTAACTTAGAATCTATATTAAACCCAAGGAAATTTACAACCAATTTTATCTTTTTGGATACCCAGTGAAACTGTTATGTCTTGAATTTTGTTCATATTTAAACAGAGCAAGTTTGCATTGTACCAATCCTCAATCTTAAGGGTGATGCTTTCTACATCTTCTAATGGGTTTAATCTAGATTTTTTACTAACACAAACGCCAAAATCATCTGCAAACAAGTAACCCTTAGCCTCTGAGCCAATAACATAAGGCAGATCATTTACATATATAATAAACAATACAGGGCCCAAAATTGACCCTTGTGGTACACCATATTGAACATGTAGATAACTTGACTCTGAATCGTTAAAAGCAACTTTCTGAAACCTATCTTGTAAATAAGATTGTATAAGTTTAATAGCACTGTTTTCTAGACCATAATGTTTCAATTTCTTTAAGAGCAAATCATGAGACACAGTATCAAATGCCTTGGACAGATTGAATAATCTGGTATGAGTACTGTTTCTTGCTTCGATTGATTCAAAAAAATCAGAATATAATGAAACAGCTGCTTTGAATGTTCCCATACCTAACCGATATCCAAACTGACAATCATTGAAAAGCTCATTACTTTCAAAATATGTAAGGAGCTGATTATTAACACGTTGACTGCCAGCGTAGATAATTTATTGTGTCATTCTGAGGCCGCCATAGTAAAACTGTATGTGCGCCTGACGCCATGAGGGCCACCGGTAGCCCACGTCATACGTGCCGCTGTGCGCCATGGCCCGGTGGCCCTCGCGTCTTTTATAAATCAAACACAAATTGTAGCACCATTTTTAGTATTATGTAATTTTTAATGATATATTCTGAAAGCTCATAAAATGTAATAGAAAACAGTCGTCTGGTTTTTAAATAAAGCAACCCTAAATACGTTTTTATATATTTGAACTAGTTTTTACGACATTTAGACAGACTGGTTTCTGTCAAAAAAAGAATCAATGTCACTTACTAAACACCTAACCTCAAAAGCTGATCAGTGCGCGGGAAGAAAATATAAAAATCACAACAAAACAGCTGAAACATAATATCATATAGCATATGTAAAGTTTTGCCGCCACGCCATGAGGGCCACCGGTGTACCTCATCAATAACTTCACAAAATGGCGGCAAAAGACCGGATGTCGGCTATTTCTGTACTCGGGGGGGTCATTTCCGGTTGCATAGAACACAGAATTCGGAACAATGAATATTGAACTTTACCGTAGAAACAGCTGTGGCGCCAGGCTGAAAACTAGTGAGGGCCACCGGTGGCCCTCATGGAAGTCAACGTGTTAAGTAATTTTTCATATACTTTAGAAATTACAGGGACTAAAGAAATTGGCCTAAAACTATTACACTCAGATTTACTACTTTTCTTATGTATAGGGACAACTTTAACTAACTTAAGAGAATCCGGAAATACATTCTGTAAGATACAGGAGTTGATAATATTGGTCAATATCCCTACCAATGACTGTCTACCTAACTTCAGCATCAATGTGTTAAAGCCATACACATCAGTACATTTGCTGGTTTTCATATTTCTCACCACCTTATCCACTTCACATTCACTTACCAGCCTAAAACTAAATGAACAAGATGGTTTTGGCATGGAATTTTAATAGTATAGTGAATTCTTACTGCTACCTTTAACTGATACTGCTGTTACTAACTCAAATATTTTATCAATGAAAAATGTATTGAACTGTTGTGGTAATGGGTTACTTTGGTAATTTATTTGCTTACTTTTTTCATTACACTCCCTATTCATAATTTCCCAACAGCATTCTAGATCTTAAGAAGTCAGATAACCAGTTGCCTTGCCTATCAATGATTCAGCAGCAAACAAGACTAGCCCAGTGCCCACCAGAACGAAAATATAGTTTGTTTATTTAACAGAAGCAGAGGTCTTTAAAACTAGTTTGTATTAATAAAGTTAAACTTGTTAAATAATTTGTATATTACTAGATTTAAACAAGTAGAGAAGAACAGCATACTTAATAAACGGTAAACTGGAGATAGACACATATAATAGATAGTAAAACAATTTGGGCCAACTGTTCCTGAAATATTTATTTATGTTATATAAAACATTAATTTATTTTGGCTTTGACATTTATTATTCAAATTGTTTTCTTTCCAATTAGAAGTCTGTAAGGCTGTGTTGGAATTCTTCCTAGATACTCGTTTGTTTCTGAGTTGAGACTCATGATTTTTGTGATCTTTCCATCTCTCTTGGTAGGTATATGAATCAGTTACCATATAACAAATAATTTGAAACTATTAGCATGGAACATGCTTTAGTCTTGACCTAACTGCCTGAAAACGTTACGCGGGAGGGTGACGCGGGAAGGTGACGCGTAACCATGAAAACACAATGACATATCAGTGTTGACTTCAATAATGATTTTATTTGCAAGCGTTCATCAAAGTACATCTTTAGTTTCCATGACAACTCTTGTTAAAAATATACAAAATTAAGTCCTAATTAGAGAATCCATTTTGTGTCTATAGGATTATATAAGATAATAATTAACTTCCTTTCAAGGTGGTAATGAGTCATCGCGTGAGTAAGAACCTGAGCCGCGAAACAATAAAATTTAAAAAGTAAAGATATATTTATATTTTTAAGATATGTTTATATTTTTTGTAATTCCTTACATGAAATCTAAAATTCGTTGTTTTCGGAGAAATACATTTGCAGAAATTATTAAAAAGGAGCCAGCAAACAGAAAAAGCGCAGCTAAAGCATGTTCCATGTTTCTTGAATTTTAGCCGTAGGCTCTAAGCAAAAAGATCCGGGGGTCCAGGGGGCTTGCTTTTCAATTCATTAACGATTAAGGCAACTCAAAGGTATTCATGTTACGTATATAAAAATAAATAATCACCAATTGTCAATGAATGAATGGTTGCCAAATGAAGTTCCTAATGTGTTAGTTGTTACCAAACATTCAGTGCAATTGATTTATTGCATCTGGGAGGAATATATATATCAACTAAGTAATATTTTATATAAATTAAATTACTAAAATAAAAAGTAAACATGTCAAAAAAAGAATTTATTGCAAGTAGCTGGACACAGAATAATAAATAATGGAGAATATAAAAAGAAGAATTTACATAAATGTATAGTAACAAAGAGAACTGTTCAGCAGCAAATAACATGATGAACCACAATTTGCTGCGGATTTATAATCACCATAAATCTCACAATTACTGTGGCGCAGAAATTATTTGTACCCGAGTTTGAAGGTTGTTTACTAAGAGGCCTACGACATCCAATCATACCATTGTTTTTCTCATCCAATTATGCGTTATGAGACCCATCCCCCCACCAAAGCTGGAAAGCGTGCCAACTGGGGGATGGCTCAAAACAAGTCAAGCGATGGGATCACGGGTGGCAGTTGGAGGGTCAAAATAAAACTCGGCAGCTGAGCGAAACTAATTTATCACCAAGAAAACAAAAAAAATATTAATCAGACTTGGCAGAAGGCCACAATATAAATTCGCACTTAAATAAATAACAAACACACTAAAATTAACGAGATAAAGACAAAAGCTACAAAAACACTTAACGCTACAAATACCAAAATTAACCACTCCATGGCATATCTGCAGCCTAGCCTGAGACACCCAAAACGTAAGAAAAATTTAATGCCCAAATTAAAGTGAAAATTTAGAACTTTTGGATCACAACAATTAAACCGGCAATTTAGCCCACATCCCATGATTTCACCGGGGCCAGGGAGTAAGCGGAATCCCTGGGCAGCTCCGAATTGAAAATAACAGAATGGTGCTAAATGCGTCCAAAACAAAATTCATAAATTTCGATTTAAGGGGATATAAATTCAATTCCCTTTTAAAATTCCATAAGTTTGATTGTTCGCAGCAGTTGTCTTGTAGTTGTGAAGTCATTGAACAGGTGGATAAAATACAATATTTAGGTATATGCATTGATCAAAGCTTAAGCTGAAACCACACATTAATAGACTACAAAGGAATTTGAGAAATAATATTAGACAGTTTTATTTTCTTAAAAGTTTTATAAATCAGAATTTAATGAGAACATTATATTTTGCGTTAATTCACTCGAGAATGAATTATGGGATAGAAATCTGGGGAGGTTCAGGTACCGTAGCAATAAATTCACTTAGAGTGACTCAAAACCACTTTGTAAGAATTATCACTAATAAACAAAAACGTGAATCGGCTCTTCCCATCTATAAGCAATTAAAGATTTTACCGGTTAGATATTTATTTGTTTTTAAAGTATTGAAAATTTTTTTTAATAGTAGTGGCAATAATGACAACGATAACATTTACAAGAGAACAAGAAGGGAAACTTTGGGTATATTAATCAAACCTAAGGTAAAAAAGGCAATTTTCAAAAGAAGTTTTTCCTTTTTGGGTCCAAAATTTTTCAATGTCCTGCCACTTCAAATAAAAAATTGTGTTAGTTTTTCTATATTTGTAAATAAAATTAAAAGATGGATTTTTGAGGTAGAAGATATTGAACAATTATTTTTGGTTTTAGTTTAAGAAGTATTGCTAAAGTTTCTTAGTGGTGCTGTTTTTGGATTGTGCACGCTGTAGTCGACCGGTAGATTAAGTTTTAATGTTAAGTTCTGACTGTACTTGTAAATTTTACAGTAATTTATGTTGAGCTAGCCACACCTACTTGAAAAGTGGCTAGTAATTCCTAAGAAACCAATTTGTGAATTTTGTAACATTCGAAGGAATAAAGATTATTATTATTATTATTATTAATTAGAAGTTAAGCAAAGCACAATAATCCCCTTTTGGTGAGTTTAAAAATTAAACAATTTTAAAAAAAATATAACACGGTACCGTTCTATCATCCCCGGACATCAATAATACAAAACACGAACTAAATAAATAACTAACTAAATCACTAGGCCTAAAGCATAAAAATAAATAACAACACAATTTAACGGTAGGGACCTAACAAATATAAACTCTAGAAAAATATAACAACAAAATAAACTAATTAAACTAAATAACAATAAGTATTAACACTAAAAGTTCTTTTTTGTATTTTAAGTTTTTTTTTTCTTTCACAAAAATCCATATAGGTCCCCATGGCTGTGTTGCATACATCACTGTTCAAGTTTAGGCCTAGGCCACATAAAGTTCCACAAACATTTTTTTTCTTCTTTTTTTTTATTTCACCTCCCTTTTTTTTTTTGTTTTTTATAAATATAAACATCCGCATCAAAAACCCCCCCAGCTCAGCCGCCGGGAACAGAAATGGAACGCACTGACCTGAGGACAGAAGACTTCTACCCCAAAGATGTAGAGAGGGTAGCGGGCAACTCTAGGCTCCAACATGGTCCTCAGGCCAGGCTAGCAGTTGGGAAGATTGAAATTCCACCGGATGTCAGGCTGAGGGCTGAAAGTCCCACTCAAGGACCCTGGAGTTTTAGGAGCCTCTAGCCTCGCATGGTAAGGTTTTTCGGCCGCAGAGAAACTACTAGAACAACGGCCAACCTGACAGACAAAGGCTGGAACACGGAACGAACGGATCCGAGCCAACGGCTACCAAAGTAAGCGAAACGCCGGGCACGAGCGAATCTCAGGCAGCCCGGCAGACTACGACGAAGAAAGAAATGTACCGGTCAAAACGACCCGGTACAGTTATGACATATATATGCACTTTAACATTTTATTATGTTTTAATAATCATTTGAAAAATCTCCACATTTACCTAGACGTATAAAATTAATGTATCGTAACTATACATATCATAACAATTATGTGACCACCTAACTAATTTTAAAACATATAGAAGCCAAGAAAACGTTCTATTTCAGGAAATTGTTAACTTTTTTTCTTGAGTAGTTAAAATTCTGAAATTTGTAAAACTTAACAGAAAACATTCTTGTCAGGCAAATATTAAAATACAAATTGCAATACTAGAACAGCTTTTTGAGTAATAAACGTGAAGTTGATTCACAGTGAAAATAGTTCAAATTCTGGTACTTTTTTGTTTCAACTGGGATAAAAATAATTAAAATTTATAAAAATATGTATATCATAACACAATTAAACGAGGCAAACAATGGTATGATTAGATTTTTCGCAGGCTCTTGGTTTCTTAGTAAACAACCTTCAAACATGAGTACACTTAATTTCTGAGCTGACAGTAATAATTATGATTCAGTAAGGTGATTAATTTAAGTCACACACACAACTTCCCACTCCCCCTCTTGCACTGAGTGGACATGCAGGGGGAGTTACTGCTGGCTTGAAAACATTGGTTGACTTTCATTCACAAGGCAATAAGTTTACCCTCAAGCTCAGGTGGAAGAGAGACTATAGGGAACATGTGGTTCCTTTAGCCGTAGGTGAACTTGGCTAGTAGAGGCCGAGCCACAGCAGGATTTAGGCTGCTCGACTGATTTGGTGACCACAAAAGATGTGGAAGTAAGAATATACAAATGCCATGCTTTAATTTTTATTGTACTTATTCAAACACACAACTTAAAGGTTATTTCTCATGGAATGGTACAAAGCAAGTTTTACACAAAGCAACATTACATGAAGTACAAATGATGTTGCTTCTTTTCTGCTTCTTCTTGGTAGAACAGCGAGCACATCTTCTTGACGTGCCTTTGCGAGGCAAGTGGTCACCTACATTTGACAACCTCACAGAGTTTTCCACTCTAAAATCTGGTCTGTTTGTTCTCAGCTTAAAAAAATGATCTGCAACAAATAACATTGTCAGAATGTTAGTTTAAGAATAAATTATGAAATTTACCAGCTCAAACAACTTCTTTTAAGGTTTGAAGTAGTATTAATTTTATTAATACTACTTCAAAAAGTAATATAATGACTTATTATTTAAATGAAACCAGATAAAGGAATTTATATTTTGATAAAGGCATTTTCTTTGGCTATAGAACTTAGCATCATATGATTACAATAAACTAACTATTTATCCAAAAAGGTTAACTGTCGAATTATTAATGCTAATAATAGTTTAGTTATTGATAACGATTGTTGTACATTTAAAACAATGTTAATGACAATAAAGATATTGAATTGAATTTGAGATAAACTTGATCAAACAATAATTTACCACAGTTATCCAGCTGACAGAAAAAAAACACAGCATTCTTGATCTTTAGAAGTCAGATAACCAGTTGCCTTACCTATAATTGATTCAGCAGCAATCATGACTAGCCTGCCCAGTGCCCACCAGCTCAAAAACATAGTTCACTTAATTGAAAGAAGTATAGGTCTTTAAAAATAGTTTGTATGAACAAAGTAAAACTTGTTAAATAACTTTTATATTACTGAATTTAAAAAAGTAGAGAAAACAGCACATCTGAAAAATGGTAAACTGGAGATAGACACATATAAAACACAAAGAAGAGATAGTAAAACAATTTGGACCCACTGTTCCTAAAATATTTCACTAACTTTCTGTTCTTTCTGTCGTGACTGTGTCTGTTTACAGTCTACCATTTTATCAGTTACGCTTCTCTCCTCCCCCTATTTACTAATATTCTAGACATACTGCCCTAAAATTAACATTAATATAAATGAACAAAATTTTCTCTTTTTTTCCTCTGCCAGTAAAACAAGAGCTAAAAGTACATAGACAGAGATAGACTTGATATAGCTAACTGTTAGGATAGAACAAAAAAACTGTTTTTTGACCAATTAAAATACTATAATGTTTTCAGTGGCTAGTGTAGCAGGTCATCAAAAATTTCATGGCATTTTTCTATACTTCTCAGGATCTACTTCTGACTACTAGAGCTAGTCATATTAACCGAGAAACTTGTATGAGATAACAATTCTGATAGCTATAAGTCTATTACTACTCATTCTGGCTAGAACCCAGTTAGTAAATAATTGTAACTCGTCCAACCGCAAAGGGTTAGACTAGTGGCAAAGAAATTAAATAAAATTTAAATATAATTCAGAAACAATTTAATAAAGCATATAAATATCCAACAATACAAAATTGTCATACATGACATTTATTCAAATTTTATAAAACATATAAAAAGTACTCTAACAAGATAATTCATATTTTTAACAATGCTTTGAAATATAAATATATATGTATACCTTGTAACAACTAATACTATATGATGAAAGTAGGTTGACACGTTAAGTTGTTCCTGCCTACCCGTACGACTTGTGAAAATATTAAGTCAGCAGAATACAGTCATAAAATGGGGTTAAGTAACAAAGAAGAACTAATAGTCCTAACATCACCCTTAGTATAAAAAGACATTTTTCATAAAATAGAACAGCTTCACAAATGAAATACTCACAACTTAAACATTTTTTAAAAGGTAACTTGCTGAATCGTCTGTTGTTCTCTAGTTTTAGTTCCTTCCTATAATTGTGATTACTTTGATTTTACTTATTTGTATCCTCGCTGTATATGATACACTAGCAATAATTAATTGTTCTGAGACTATGTTAGTAAACACTACATATCAAGACCTAAAAAATACTTATGTTAATACTAATTTTATAAATAATACTAGACTTCTTCTCTTTGGTTAGCTGCTATACTGATAGCACAAAAATCTTAGATTACATCTGTTTCTTTATACGATACATCATTACTCAAGATCATTGATTGTTGAGTAATAAAGGCACTGTGGTAAAGCTACAATGTAAATGAGAAGGCAACTGGACAAGAGACAATTGTTGGGGCAGTGTCACTGTATGTTACTGTGATGAGGAATGACAGTGTTTTCCGGGAGCAGAGATTGTTGTGGCAATAGAACATCTGACACTGTGGTCTCAGTTGAACGCTATCCAATGACTCGACAGTTGGTACTTTTAGAGTCCAGGTCTTCTCTAGGCTTCCTCCACTTTCCTCCTCGGCTTTCGTCTCTTGCCAGCCTTCTGCACAAAAATAACAATTTGTATATTGTTGACATTTGGTGTTTCTTAATTTTATTGAAAATATGCCAATATTTCCAATAATATGAGTATCATTTATTTTTTAGAGTAAAAATCTAACAATGACAACAATCCAGAAACATTGTTGGTCATTATATTTTACGAGGGGTATCCAAAAAGTAAGTTTCCATTAATTATGAAAAAGTTAAAAAGACTCAAAAAATAACTGAAACACATTTATTCAACTTTTTACATCATACCTTATTTTTCTACATAGTTACCATCCCTTTCTAAACACTCTTGGTATCTAGGAAGTAGTTTTTTTATTCCAGCATCACAAAATTCACCCGCCAAATTTTTAAGCCAAGTATCCACCTCATTTTGAAGGTCATCGCTGTTGGCAAATCGCCGACCGCCAAGGTGTCTTTTGAGCTCCGGAAACAGATGAAAATCGCTAGGCGCAAGATATGGTGAGTATGGAGGATGACCAAAAACATCCCACTTAAATTTCCTCAAAAGTTCCATTGTTGCACGAGCAGCGTGTGGTCGGGCGTTATCGTGAATAAGCAGAACCGTGCGCGACAAAAGTCCGCGCCGTTTATTCTGTATTGCCCGCCGAAGTCTGGTGAGAACTTCACAATACCTTTCTGCATTTATGGTTTCGCCACGAGGAAGATAGTCAATCAATAACACTCCACGGCAGTCCCAAAAAACTGTAGCCATTACCTTTCCTGCTGACTCAAAAACTTTGGCTTTTTGAGGAGCTGCCTCTCCTTTTTTTTTGCCACACCATACTCTGGCGTTTGGTTTCTGGAGTTGAGTGGTGAATCCATGTTTCATCACCAGTGACTATTCTACTGAAAAGGTTTTCATCTTCATCGTCAAACAATCGCAAGAAAGACTGGGCAGCAGCCATTCGTTGTTGTTTATGGGCATCGCTCAATAAGCGAGGCACCCATCTTGCACACACTTTTGCAAGCTGAAGATCTTCTGTTATGATATTGTGCACAGATGACCGGCTAATTTCAAAACTTGACGGCAGTTTACCCATAATTTCATCGAGAGTCACTCGCTTATCATTGTCAATAACTGCTCGTACAGCATTAATGACGTCTGGTTGCCGATAACTGGCCGGTCGGCCATTACGCTCATCGTCATGAACATTTTCTCTTCCTTCCAAAAGCATTGCACGCCAACGACGGACCATCTGAACGGACATAACATGTTCACCATACACTTGACACAACTGACGATGAATTTCAACGGCAGTTACGTTTTTGGCGGTCAAGAAACGAATAACACTACGGACTTCGCAACTGGCGGCAGAACGCAGTGGAGTCTCCATAATGTTTGGGCAGCACCTGACTGAGCAGCGTGACAATGCGTCAGTGAACGGCGCACCTGTTGCCAACCGAACCGTGCTAAATATCCCCGCCCACAGCTGCACGCTGTGTTACGCACGCGTCTTTTTACAGGACAGGGAAACTTACTTTTTGGATACCCCTCGTATATACTAAACATCCTGGTAGATACTCAGATATGATCAATAATGCAATTTAGTGATGTTAGAAGAACTTACTTATCTAATAATTTTAACGATCAATTCATCCATAGTTTCTTAATATAGGACTTTTAAGTTTTCTATATTATTATGTCAAATTGGATAACAAATTTAACAACAAGAGAGTAAATATTAAATTTGTTTACTAATACATTCTGAGTCTGTTCTAGAAACTTAATTCCCAAATACTGATACATATAATAAGGGATGTACATCACACTTAGATGAGAATATATGTCTACTGATCATAAATAACTGAGAAACTATCCCAAACTAAAATGTTCAGTACCACTGGAAATTATTTTATCAATAAATATGTTTTAATAATATATTTTATAAATATGATCAGGCCATCACACAAATTCACATTGACAATCCATTTGGTTTAATTTTTATTGTCTACAAAAGTTTATTATTTTATTACCTGGCAAAGCCAGGGTCCATTTGGCAGGGGATTCTGGCAAAGGTTTGATTCCATCAGAAACTGAAATCGACACACTCAACTTAATCATTCCTCCTCCTCTGTTGATGGACACTTGTTCCTCCTTCACTGGTGCCACAATACTCTCGTTTTTAATCTCACTTTCCTTAGTTTTTATAGACAGCTGGAACATCAATGTTAAATTATAAACTGAACTATAAAATATGAGTGCATACTCGTTCACATGTATGCAAACCCCACTAACCCCTACCATTGCGTCTAACTTTGCAACCGTCCATTATTTCTAACATCACTCATCATATTACACCAACATCAGCTTTTAGCCAAATTCACTCATTTGGATACATCAGCCTGGAAAACTTAAAAAAAAAAGACTGTGATTTATTTCTAATTTGACAAATATAGGGGAAGATTTTCAAAAAGCTTTTTCAAGGTCAGTTTCCTAACAAAACATTCCAGATGGAAAATTCATCAAGGGAACCAAGTTGAAAAACATTTAATTCTTGACTCATATTTCTTTAATATTAGGAATTTTAAAAATAATTTTCAAGTTAAAGTATAGAGGCCGTCCCTAAATTTTGTAACTTCTAAAGGGAGGAGGGGGGGGGGTTTGGCAGCGTTATGCACCGTTACGGGAGAGGGTGAGGGGATTCTATGTAGCATTAGGTAACTACTAAACCCCAGCAATTTGTTTAAATTCATTCACAACATTTTATTATTTTCTTCAAAATACAAGATTATTTTTAAAGATATTAAAGTTAGATATATATTCTCTCTCCCCCTCCCCCCACTAGAAAACAAAGGGAAGAATGTCTAAACAATGACTTTATCATAAATAAAAATATGCATGAAAGTGGATGAAAAAATTAGAGGGGGGGTCGGTGACAGTGATACGTAATTTTTTAGTGGGGTTTAGTATTACTTTTACAAGTCCGTTACACAGAGGGTCTGAAAAGGCTGATTTAAGCGTTACGTAATTTAAGCATGGCTCCATAAAAATGTGAACCATGCATGGACAGATTTACGGCTTGGATGATCTAGTTAAACATTAAAAAAAAAAATCCTGTTTTATGAGATAATGATTTGAGACAGTGGAAAAAAAAAAGTAGAGACCAAAGTTGTGGACAATTTATTCCTCACTTTCATATTTTCACACGGATTTAATATTTGATTAACTGTTTTATGTTATGATCCAAATCACAAGAGATGTAAGGTCCATTTACGGTTTTCATCTTGTTTAAAAACAAAAAATGTAAATTTTTCTGGAGGTTCCACAGAGAAGTGTTTATCAAAGAATAGATGTGATGGGATTTGAATGCTGGCAAGTGCCTAGTAAATTTGACGAATGACTGGTATTCTGTAGTTTTATATTATAAATAAATGAAAAAAATATTTGCATAGAGAATGTACTTGAGTTTCCAAATATGTAGAATCGATTACATCTTAAATATTACTACTGTAATGCGGTCTTGTTTACAGACTTAACACAATCTCTGATTAGTAAGAGAGAGTCTCTTCAATTTTAATATAAATTAAAACTTTGGTACAAGTATAATCTCGCTCAACTGGTCTTCGGTTGATTGGACCCTCTATAATTTGATCTAAAACAGTACTGCATAATTTTGTGATTTCATTGTACAATAAACAATTTAGCAAAATTAAAAAAAATAACTTGGTCAGTATTATCAAGTGACAGCTTATATACACAATGCAAAACTAAAGTAGAAATAGTTTTTCCGTGGCAATGACAAAACATTATTTTCTTATATTCAAGCTAAATATAATACAACTGCATTGGAAAAATTTATTTGGGATTGAAAATTGGGACTCACGACAAAAGATCAACAAGTGTTCTACTATAAAAATATAATTACAATAGTTAGGTAAACAGATATGACAACGATTTCCTGCGTTTGGCATCTAAAAAAGTTCCGTCAAGTGCTACTCAATCAAGAAAAATTTAGTCAGTAGTACACAATAGCTTCAAAATTGACAGAATGAGATCAATGTTGGTTCTATAGTATCTTAGAAGGAATCTTCAAGCAATATTTATTCTAACAAATTGGAAAAAAAAGAAAAAGATTTAGTGACCTCACCTTTTTAAAACATATAGTTACTTATGAGAAATCACGTTTTTTATTAAAAAACACAATTAAAGCAAATATAATAATTCAAAATCATGGAGATCTTTTTGATGGATGGAGTTATGCAGCTTGATAAAAAAAATAAATTATAAAATAAAATAGTATTGCTACCTTGGCATTTGAATATTTTGCTCACTTTGGACAATTAAGTACTGTCACATTCACTACTTGTTGGGGATGAAGAGGGCTCGGTCATAGCTCGGAACCAACCGTTATTTGCCACAAAATCCACCCTTCCAAAAACCGGAACACCCTGCAATCATCCTTAATTCTCTCTTACAACTGGACAATCACTGGCCTCTACCGCCTACTTGCAACTGTCCTCATGTCACTGCCGCTACCTCATGCTTGCATGCCAACTAACCACTACTGTGCACTTGTCTGAGTTTCAGTGCCCCACCTACCTAAATCTCCACTTATCAGGCAATTAATTGGAGTCCCATAGTAGCAGTATGGTGAAATGACAGTACATGCACAATTGCATTTTAACATAACTAAATCACAAAGCATTTGTCAGAAACAGTCTTAACTCACTATGCTCTAGCTATACAAAATCTTATCTTTAAGTCACGCAAAATACCCTGCTTGGACCAAACTAATTATCTAATATGTGACTTTCATTTCATTGTTGAAATAAAGTCAACTTTGAAGTGAGAGATATTTTAGTTTGTTTGAGTAGTAAAAGTAAAAGTGACAAAATCTGAGTCACTCTTCTTTTGTACTAGCAGACTGATAGAACAGACAAAACAAGATTACAAGGTGGAACGATGTCATATAACTATCAATTTATCTAGTGAAACACAAAGTGATGTGTAACACAAATAGGGTATCTCTTAGTTTGATAACATATAAAGATATCCAAAACAGATCTTACAATACATCTTCTTTATTTATTAGGCATATTATAGAAAATAAATACCACATTTCATTCATATTATTCAAATGAATACAAAAGATTTAATAGAAGCAGTAAAACCTCTCTAGTCAAAAAAGGTCAAAAAAAGTTACAGAAAAACTACATTTTGATCTGGTTTAACTTTATAATATTTAAATAATATTAACGTTAACATCCATAAAATGTTAAGTTAAAATTTTATGTCTGAACAAGACAAATTTAATAATTAGCAATTAAATAGAAAAAAATATGATGTCACATTATTACGTTAGTTTTGAAGTGAACAAAGATTAACACATTCGCTGGGGCAATGCATGGAGTCACGTAACGTGGGGTGTGGAGCTGCCTTGTCCAGCTCGGCACCATGGCCACACGCTTACATAGTTCAACATATTCAGTAGTAAAATCGATTTATTAGCAATTCATACAATATTTTTAGTTAACCCTTAAAGCGCCATTTATGCAATGCCTATTTTCCATTAAGCGCTAATTTATTATAAAAAAATCAAATTTATATTTTTTTGTTGCTCATTTTTTTCATTGTTCAGTACAGGAAAATAAAAGATAAGATAACATTTTGAAAATTTAATTATCTTACTTTACCTTTTTTTCTTATGTATGAATATGTATATAAGAAAAAAGGTCGCGAGTCGCACAATGTGTCTCTCATGAGTCACTGCCCATAACCCAAACGCACTACCGGATTAAATTAGAAACATTATCACGAAAATATTATTTTTGTAATTATTACGTGTATATGCGCTTACAGCGTTTAGAGCAAAGTCAACATATGCGCTTACGGCGTGAAAAGAGTTAATGTTAGGTATTTACAATATTTAATCCCTTTCAACCCACCAGTTCATTCTATTCATCTCTATTTATTCATCATCAAAAGCTGTAATAAACATATCTGAATCTCTCGTTATATCTTCACACTATAAACTCACTGAATTCTGACTCACTATAACTCATATTTTGTTCAAAAGAAACACCTCGTGAATTTAGGTTATTTATGGTTATAAATACCATAAATAACCTAAATAATTACACTATAAAGATTATATTATATAAAACCATTCACTATACAGGGAGTCTGAAAAGTCTGGGTAGCTTAATATTTAATAAACCATAGCAGATAACATCTATAAACTTTGCTCAGTTTTATATGGCTATAAAAATATTTTTTCTTGCTATTACCAACACAAAATAGTGGCGGTTTAAAATCTTTGAAACCCAACCATTTTGTAACGGATAAAGCTTTTGAAGTGCGGTTTGCGGCATTCTCCTTTGCTTGACCATCCTTTTAGAATTATGTGCATATCAACCTATGCTTGCATTGAAATTTTTCTACTGACTCCTCGTGGACCGTTCCCATAGAGGAATAGCAGGACACTGAATGCATCTTAAAGTAAGTGTTTGTGTACAGCAATAATGAGTGAAGTTTTGTGGCTTCATTTGATATGTTACAATAAAATTAAGCAATTCAGTATTGAAACTCACGAGCACCGCCATTTTGTTGAGGACTAACCTTTTAAGGTCTAATTGCGGCATGATGTTCTACGAATAAAATGGTATGCACATTGACCTATGCTTACATTTAAGATTTGTATGACTTTCTCTGTGGCCGTCCCCCTATGGTAGACATGTCATGGTAATAGCAAGAAAAAATATTTTATATAGCCATATAAAACGCTGAGCAAAGTTTATAGATATTATCTGCCAAGGTTTATTATATATTAAGCCGTACCCAGACTTTTCAGACACCTTATATGTTCAAAGTATACAAACAAACTCAATTCACTGCAAAAAACTAAAAACAAATTAAAGAAATTAACTACACAGTAATTAACTTCGTGACATTGCGCACAAAATATCATCTTTCTACACTGAGTGTTGCGAGCACCCTGATAAATACAAGCAGTTCAAAATGGACGCCCAAGTGGGTCGCACGCATCCCAGTAGAATATGGCTGACGCACCAGTGCGCCACCCACAGTGAATGTGTTAAGATAAAAAAAATTTTCAATATATTGTCTGCCTATTAGATCTATGTTATGTATAAAACCAATAACTTACAGTCTCTACATCCATACTATCCAGGTTGACAATCTTAACGCAGTGGTTGTTGGTATCAGCAACGTAGAGAAGATTACCAATACCACATAACCCACCAGGCTCGTTGAACTGAAACATAATGCAACGTTTTGACAAATATACAGAAAAACAAACCTGGTAGAGAATATTACAGGAATGGTCTATATACAAACAAATTAAAGAAAGATTATTAGGTTGACACATTCACTGTGGTAATTCAAGGAAATAACACCTAAGATGCATTTTTTACACCTTGGACATTACTAGAGAAGTCTGAGGTATCCATGCTGGGTGGTAGTCAGGGTCTGGAAGTTGTATAGAGAAGATAACTGAGTATCAGGCTTGTAAATTAACTGAGACAGTGTGTCCACACAAATTTTGTCGCAATCTTCTCTGACCATTTCGGATAATTTTCCCTGACTCGCAATTTTTCAAAAATGCATTATAGTCTAAACGTGTTAAAATATTATAAATATTTTAAGCATTACATTAAAATGATTATTCTGGAGATATTAATCTCGTAATGAAAAAGTGTAAATAAACATTATAAAAGAAAGAAACAAGAAAACCCAGCCTCCTCCATACCCATAGCTGGCCTAGTTCTCTCACCATTTCTTTTTTCCTCCTTTTTTTACTAACATTTAATAGAAAATACAAATACATTTCTACAAAGCTACATTGCTAATATTTTCATTATGAACACTTGCAAAAAGGAAACCTATAATATATATATATATATAAAAGAGTTTTAAAAAACTAATCTTATAAATGAAGAAAAATTACATTTAAATACTTATTTCAACACTGGAGAATATTATCAGGACATATAGGCCTTGATTGTACACCTACAATAGATATTCCAACTAATAGGAATATTTGTACCTGTAATTTTGTTAGTTAGCGAGGCCTGCAACCACAGCTGGTATAAACTGCATTACATTTACATGGGATTACACTATCGCTCCAGAATGGACCACAAAAACAGCTGATGTTTTGAGACTCAAAATTTAACATTGGATGGTAAATCTATTTGTGTATAAAATCAATGATATAGGACATTGCACTATTGACCACTGTGCCGTTTGCACATTACGATCGTCTCCCTCAGACAGTTCAGTCTTCCTCTCTGTGTTTCATTTAGTTTTGGTATCTTTGTTTTCGTGTTCCGTGATTTCGTTTTCTGTGTTCCTTGGCGTTGTCGGCAAGCTTGTCATTCTAGCTTGGCAGCCGACAACGACATGTTTTGAGGCAGAAATGTTTAGGTAAGTGTTCGTAAAATTGTTAGCTTTTGTAACTGCTTGGTTAAAAATATTGTTTATTGATCTCTCTTGTGTGTGTTGTTTCAGAAATTAATAAAGCTGTTGCCTGTTTGTGAAAATGTTTTTATTTTTAGCAGACCTAGGTTAGGCCCATGTGACAACGTATTATGATATTGTATTTCTATTTCATATATTATTTTGTTCTGTTAAACTGTTTTTTAGTTGTAATTAAATTTTGTATTTTAATTGATTTATAGTTAAGTATTCATTTTCTCTTTTTATAACTATTTCTCTTGATAGGTATAGGTCTAACAAAAGGTTTCATGTTGTTGCCGGACACGGCAGGATTTTAGTTATGTAATGCTGTCACGTAAATTGTTAACTTTTTCCTTTATTATTTTTGCTTGATTAATTTGTTTAACCATGTTGTACTTAGTCTTTTGTTGTTTTAGGTAAATACTTAATTGGGTATTTATGTAGTTTCTGTAGTTCTTTATTTTATTTTACAAATTTTACATTTTAATTGTCATGGCAGATCTTATTAGTAAAACAAATGTTGTCTTTTTTTAATCTCGTCCCTTTATGTATTTATTTTGTTTTCTCGCTTTTGTGGAGCCAGACTAAAATATGTTTTGTGCTGTTTCTTTAGCCCTGGCTCCGGGGTCGGAGAGTCATAGATGGGCACCTGCATGTCTACTGACTGCGTTTTCCTGGAGGCACAGTGCAGAACCCACGGGCTGGGACTAGCCTCTACTATGCCTCCCAGAGGGGCAGCCACTTCTTCACCCTTTCCGCGCTGTACATCCATCGGACTCCAGGATGAAGACATCGACATGCAGGTGACCCAAACTCAGTTTATTTTCTGGCCCTTTTGGCCCCCAACATTGAATGAACTTTAGTAAAGAACCAGAAGTGCTACCTATGAAAAACTTGTTTTGTTGTTTCTGTAAACAGTGTAATTTTATAGCGAAATACAGTATATTTTTAGATTTTATTTATTTATTTTTTCTTATGGGGGTGTTCTAGTAATTTTCTATTAAAGAACGGGGTTCTTGGGTAATTCTTCACTTTGTTGTTCCCATTAGGAGTCGCCCAGTTTAGCCTGCTGGATTTCGGCATAGTTATTAATTTAATTTTTTTGTTTTTCTTTAAGTTTTCCAAATTGGCCAAACCTTCCAAATTTCTTTTGTTGTCAGCTTCCAAAATAAGTTCAGCTGCCATTTTAAAATTTTGTCTTTTGTTATCTGTAGTTATTGTTTTTTAGTTGTAGTTTATTCATTCATGTAGTCTGTTATTTATTTATTCTTGTATGTGTTCATTGTTATTATTTATTTATTATTGTTATACATTTTTCAGAGCTCTATATTTGTATATTTATAAAAAAAGTTATTAGGCCTAAACTTATTTTTTGACGAAGCTTACGTTTTATTGATATTTTGTACTGTTTATATTTGTTTATCTTGTTTTATTTATTTATTTCTTTTGCCTCAAGGCCAACATATATTTATAAACATTTCTGTAACTTTTCATAAATATCGTAACTTTTTACAAACAGTCAACAGCCAGTTTTGTTTAATTTTTTTTTATTTGTAACTTAATATTTCTTTTAATACTTTTGAACTAAATGTGTTTTTTAATTTTCATGTAATAAACAATATTTTTGCCTTTCAACTTGTGTTTTTTTATTCTGTTTTGTCCTCCTGACTCCGGTGCCTTCGCACCCACCTTCGATGGGTCCAGTGCAATATTTTGATAGTACGAGGGTGGGTTGCACCACCACTTTAATTAATTACATAACATAACTAGAAAAATGCAATGTTAGTTGAGGTCACGGCCTAATAGAGCATAAAACAATCCCCTCAAATCCATCACTGGGGCAGATTGACCTGACTTTCCAGAATCTTTGTTCATTTCCCTTACTCTCCCTGATCAAATTTGTTTTCCCTGACTTTCCAGAATGTGGACACCCTGTGAGAGTCAGACCAATACTACGTGTCTGGATTCCACGTAAAGCTGTAGGTCCCTTAGTTGCCCTAGCTATTCGGCTATTAATAAATGGCTCTTTCTGAGCATAAATCAAACTCGTTTAGAAACTAGACTACACAAGTGATCCATACTCCTTAAAATACACACAAAGTTGTGTCGGTGTCTCATATCTGAGAACTTCAACAATCAACTAGCTGGCTACCACTGACAGTGAATATGTTAATCTTTAAATCTACTGATATCTTTGAGCAATATTATGTTATGTGTTAGACCTTACCACATGATCTGTGACAGTTGAACATTCCCGGGAGGATAGGTCGATCAGTTTGAGCTTGTGATTATAAGAGTCACAGACATACAAAGCTTGTTTGTGTTGGCTCCAAGCCACTCCAAGAGGGTGTTGTAATTTTACATCTTGACCTTTCCCATCCTTGTCTCCGAAAGCAAATAGATTCTAAAACAAATTAAAATCATATTTAGTTTAAAATTGAACTGTTTATAAAGTAAATAAAGTAATAATCTAACACTAGGCAAATATTTTATGAAAAATAAAAACTGTATTATACTTAGGTTTACAATTTTTGTAGATAAAAATAAATTATTAGGATGTTTTGGAGCTGTCTGGTGTGACCATCAGTTTATGACCGATCATATGGATATGGCTGTATGTTAATATGGCTGTATGTTAATGAATATATGTTAAATGATTATATTCATTTAATATGGCTATAAAAAGTTGTCATTAAAACCCATATTAGCCCAGTGTTGTCAAACGGCAACAGAATGTTAAAAGATGAATAAGTACCCCAAAGTGTTGAAACAGATGAGCGGTCTAAGGCTTTACACTGTGGCCAGGTACAAAGCCAAAGACCGTCAGTTTCAAGTTTCAAAATTTTCCTGAGCAACTGTATATAGGCTCTGGTCTCTGAAATGGGACAAATCTCCAATATCTGATTTGTGTCTGATTTGGGAGGTGGAAATGACAAGTCGTGTTCATATTATAGTTGTAAGGAACAACGCTTGTTTTGCACCTTTTTACTTGAAATACGAGAACACACTTTTATAATTTTATTGAGTATTTATTTTATTACTTCTAAAAAGACAGACAAAAACCTAAAAAAAATCAATGGACATGTTAATAAGAAAAATAATAACCAAACTAAATACATAAACAAAATGTACATGTAATAATAAAAGGACATTTTAAACAAAACATTAAGAAGATATACGAAGCTAAAACGAGCACAATTGAAGTATAAAACTTATTAAATTTAGATAAAAAAAAAAAAAAAAAACTGTTATCCAACACATAAAATACCTAGTATTTAGTTTTAATATTTAGTATAGAAGGGAATATTAATGGAAGTCCTTGAGCTCACCAATGGGTCAAGGAGTCCACCGACGACACCACTCACTCGTCCATCCACCACACTGACCGCCCGCACCGTGGAGCTCTCACTATCAGCTACAAACACAGTTTGTCTGTCTGCCGCAACAGTCAGGCCCGATGGCTGAGCAAAGCCTGCTTTCATTGGGTACGAGTTGTTGCGGTTCTCCTCCTGACCACTGCCAGCAACTGCAGCACAAATGCCTGATGCATATTCCCTGTCCCAAAATACTCTGTTATGAAACAACTTGGAAATAAAGAATAAAATACCATGCTTGGATATTTTTCATCACTATATAAAGAAATCCTTTATTGTTGATTCAACAAAACAAAATATTCATACCTTATATTTAATAATTAAAGACACGATTATAAGTTAATCTTTGTTACTTGACAACATAAAACACAATATGACTGTTCAACAACAAATTTTCTTCCTACTGACCATCAATACATTAAAGTCCTCTTGTGTTTAGCAATGTATTTTTCATTAGCTCCCTTTGAATTTTTGAGGGATGTGTTATAAGTTATTTATTTAGAGTTGAGTACAATGCTCTGCCAGATAAAGACAGACACATATGGAGCCAACTGATAGGCCAACTTTGTGTCCTGCACTTAACTGCAGCCACCTATCACCTCATTGTTTCTAAAGACTAGTCACAACAGCAGTTAGCGTGCACCACCAAAGTGCAGTGTTTCATTGAGTTAAGATAATTTTAATACAAAAGACATTCCAAAAATTAATTTTTAATTTAAAAAAATTCAATTATGATATTTATAATTAGAAACAGTAAAGGGCCTATAGTAAGATTGAGATTTTTCAGATACCTTACATGTCAAATTTACGAGTGGTGGATATGGACAGCTGTTCTGAATAATTGCCAGCTGAATCAAAATACAATGAACTTTTAATTTTTTTCTTTAATTTTATTATTAAAAAATAACTGTAACGATTTACTTCAGTCATTGCTGCAACTAATTGATTTCAGATAATTATAAATAAGTACTTAGAACAGCTAATATATATGCTCATTAAAAATCTGCAAGAGAAAATACAGCACCTTACCATCTGGTAAATCACTCAAGACTAAAACAAGCAATTTGACACGAAGGTGAAAAAAATAAGGTTGAGAATCGCTTACTACTAGTGGTGAATGCATCCCAAAATTACCAGATGAAACCGAACGTATAGCCGATTTTAGTCATATAGATGAGTTGGTAAAAAAAACAGCAAGTCCTGACGGGTGTAATAATGCAAGAGGATGAGTGAGGGAGTTGGGTACTCAACTAAATCAGATGCGCTTACAACAGAGAATTTATCGCTCAATTTTAGCTATTTTGCATTTTGGTGTTTCTTATATTACTTTTTCAGTTTTCACTGCAAAAAATATAGTTTTTAATTTTAACAATTTTGCTTGATCTTGTAAGCCTCGCCACTGGTGAGAGAAGATCATTGTTATCAGCACAATGACACTGTACATCTACAGGGATGTTGTAATCATTGGTTAACTCATAGGTTATGCATACCTTTTTTTTTAGATGAAGCATACAAAACTAAAATTGTTTACAAACAAAACACTTAACTGTTTCTAATGAAAAATATGCTACATTAATGTGAGTTAATCATCTACAGGTTTAATCACTTGTGTTACAGTTAGATTCACCAAATGTATAACCTTCGTCCTCAGTAGCAGTTATCAAACTGTAGTATGTAAACCACTTGTATAGTAAAAATATATAGATCATATATAGCGTATGGTTTTTTGTTAGCTACCATTTATTGGTTTAAAAATATATAAAATCTGTGATATATAACTATCACTTTATTCCAACAAGAAAAAGTTCAAATCATGTATAATAAAAATATCAAGTGATCTCCTGTCACAAAGCTAAATTCAATCCATCAAGCCATTTCAGACTGCTTCATCAATTCTATTTTTGCTAGCTAATCCCTCCATAAAAGAGCATCTGGGGCACTCTGTAACTATGTGATACATTGTTTCAATAGACTCCCTGCAATGACATTGACCGATCAAGTGTCAATCTCTATTTGTATTTTCAGTAGTTACATCTGCCGGAAAGCAGTACCGCGAGGTGGATTTCAAGATTTTAAACGACCATTGATCTTATTGAATTCTTTAAATTCTGTTTCCTGACATTTATCTCTGGAAGAGCTATATTGCACAGCACCAAGAATCAAGTAAGTGAAATTGCAATGGAAGTGCCAATAACAGCTCTCAAGACACTATTATGTTGAAGATCAATCTCTTTGGTATGTTCGCTATTTAGCCATAGGGGAGAATAGAATAGAAAATGTCTTTATTTATAAAAAATAATATTTAAAAAAAGGTGAAGTTAAGGCCTCATGGCTCTTTCTTACACTTGACCTTTTACTCACCTCATTCAACAGGGGAGCACCGTATTGAACAGCTGAATAGACCAGTGATAAAGCAGTTGTGCGCAGGATGTGTGTGTTCGCTCCCCTAATTAATCTAGCAATATGATGTAGTACATTTGCCCTAGTTTTAATTTTGGCTGGTTTTTTGAAGATGGCTTTTAAATTCCAGCAATCAATCTAATGTTACTCCCAGGTACTGTGGGTGATTATTGTGATGTAGTTTTACACCATTTAGAAATATGTTCAATTTTCTATTAGCTAGTTGGTTACTTATATGGAAGCAGGCCACTTTGGTTTTTGATGTGATAGGATTTAGCTTCCAGGTCCTAGCAACAGTGTCTCTAGACTAAGGCCAACCGTTATTCTAGAGACACATGACAATAAAGAATAAATTGTTCTTGAACTAAAAGGAAAATATTACAAGTATCTGAAGTCACAATATCTGGCAGAAGCTTGGCTGATTAGTCCTGAAACACTCTAAACAACCTCCCAGTACTAGGAGATTATTTATTAAGCAGATTATGTCAGCTCAACAAATATTTTTCATTAATAAGTAAGCTAAGAAAAATAAGCAAGCTTACTTTTTCCAAAGGACTGCATCATTAATAAAGTATGCCCAAATTTGATGAGTGCCGGCCATTGCAATGAGGAGAACATTAGGGTTTAGGATTGCTAAATCCCAAGGAGACGAGATTTGTTGCTCTTTTCCCG
Source organism: Stictocephala bisonia (assembly GCA_035578905.1). Lineage (NCBI taxonomy): Eukaryota > Metazoa > Arthropoda > Insecta > Hemiptera > Membracidae > Stictocephala > Stictocephala bisonia. The sequence goes on along the minus strand of JAQJVL010000702.1, from coordinate 241,129 downwards.
TCTTCCCCCCTGCCTTGTCTTGGCCCTGGAGACCATCTCCAACTACCGTCTTCACACTCCCGTCAGCCAAATCAACCTGGAACAGTTATTTATATTTTGAATTAAGACACCACTCTGGTTTGTGGCTCACAATATTTCTGTTTGTTTGTAAATATAATACTGTGACATGTCACAATCAAGCGTTCATAACAAACTCCAAGGTTTCCGATAGAAAGGAGGTGCAAACTAGGGCTCTAAAGAACAGTCCTCCTATGGCACAAAACAGAGCTAGCCTAATACTAGATCAGTGCCAGAGAATGGTGTGCCTGGGAATTACAGGTGCCATCAGAACAACTCCATTGGCGGCAATAGAGGTCCTTACATGGACTTGTTTGTTAGCCCTTTTAGTGCCGACGTGCGCCGTGAGCGCACATCGCTATTTATTCGAAAAATCCCGGCGTGCGCCGTGAGCGCTCGTCACTAAATTTTACTAAAAATGCCGACGTGCGCTGGGGGCGCATGTCCGGTTTTTGTTATAGTGTAAATTCAATTATTGACCAAATGTCACCAACCTTTGTGTCCTGTATCTAGATACTATTACTATTGTCAACAAAAAATCTTTTTTACTCTATGCTCAACGATGATGACGTAATAGCACATGTTTACCACTACATTTCCGTTTCGTCATTCAGTGAGTGTATGTTTTGGTTGTTGTTATTGTTTTGTGCTAGGTGATCGTTTTGTCTAAATTTGTACCTTTTTATTCTTTTATTTTAGTTTGTATGTATTATTTATAAGTTATGTAAATAGATTGCATCATGAGTAAAAGAGCGAGATCGCCTGTAAATGAAAATACAATCCTAGATACCAGATGTAAGAAGGGAACTCATCCTTTGTGCTTCGGCAAACATAAGTGTTGAAAAAATGTGTAAATATATATTGTAAATAGATAATTTTAGTTTTATGTACTTTCTTTATTATTTTTATAAACTATTTGAAACATTGGACTCAAGAACATGTGTATAGAAATATTTTTTATGGATTCAGTGCTAAGTATATCATTTTGGATTTTACCAAGAATTTAGGATTTTACATGGTTTTTGAAGAAATACAATAACTTCTCCATTTTTCAAGGTAACTGCTTCACATTTTTTGTGTGTGTTAACAATTAGATTTACTACAATCTGTACTTAAACCATTTTAGTGTAGGCTAACATATAAAGGCAGTTATATATGGTCAAAGTTAAAAAAGAAATTATTTATTTATTTTTTACAAACACAAATTGTAAAAATGTTATCCTAACTTCATGAGTATTTTTTTAGGTACTACACATAATTACCTAACAAACAACACCTCATATATTAATTTATTCAAATAAACAAAAAAGATATGATTTTTTGTTTAAATGTTGTCAAAATCTTGAAAAATGGCCTGGGATTTTTCGCATACACCTTTATAAAACAGGTTGGGATTTTTCACATGTACATTGAAAAAATGTCTGGCACTAAAAGGGTTAAAGGGGAGGCTTGTAAAGTAGCCTTTAGAAATAGGGCGTTGGGAGGCTGGCTGTCTGGCCAACCAGGATTCTATGGTGAAGTATTATCATCAAAGGACATTGGTCGGGATCTGCTGCTTGTAATGGGGACCGACTCAATGATACCAAGGTACAGATTTGACAGACAGGTTAGGGCTTTCCTTCCAAGCAGAGATGAGTGCTTGGGGAGGGCCGAGCCAGTACAGGTCAAAGGGAGCGTCTGGTTTACAGACGACTCACTTATAGAAGGAGGTGTGGGCGCTGGGATGTACAGAAGGGCGTGAGGAAAATTCTGTCAGTACCTCTTTGAGCCCATGCTACCGTCTTTCAAGGGGAAGTGATAGCAATCATGACTGCCGCACAGGAAGAAATGCGTTTAGTTGGCTTTGGAGGAGTTGTTTCCACCTGCTCGGATAACCAAGCAGCGATAAAGGCGATCATGGTATCACTTACCAGCTCTGAGTTGGTATGGAAATGCCAAGAGATCCTAGAGACCCTTTGTCAGCGTAAACAGGTGAGACTCATATGGATCCCTGAACATGCTGGTATTGATGGGAATGAGAGAGCGGATGCTCTAGCTAGGAGGGGGGCACGAGCCCCCCTTATGGGACCGGAGCCAGCCCTTGGTATTCCTTTCCAAATAGTCAAGAGAAGAATTGATCTGTGGACTTCGAGGAACACGCTAGTAGGTGGAAGACTGAGCCTGGGCTTAGGCAGTCTCGAGCTCTTATCCAAGGACTGGAATGCAATTACAGCCAAGCTTTTCTGAGCTGTGACCGGATCACAGTGAGGGCTGTTATAGAGCTGCTGACCGGACATAATCTTCTTCATAGACACATGAGAATTATGGGTCTTGCAGAAGACTCCACACGCAGGATCTGTGTGGAGGATGGGTTGAGTTCCATACACATCTTTTGCCATTGCGGAGCTCTTGACAAAGGGTTCTACTTTTCGGAAACCAGAGGATATCAGAAGGGCTAAACTAGTGGAGATGCTGTCCTTCATAAGGAGGACTGGCCTATTGTGACAATGTTGCTAGGCTCAGGGCGTGAAGGGCCACGGAGTCTAGGCGTCGTGGGCTTGGTGACAGGACCACAACCCGGTGTGTATCTAATCTTAATCTAAGGGCTCTACAAGAGTGTGGGCATGAATATTTTTTAGGTGGATGAATTTTCATCAAAGTATATGTATAAAAATATTTTGGTGAATTTTAAAATCAAACTAAATACAGTACAACCTCGATTATCCGGCCTCGCTTTATCCAGAAGTCAGTGTCATTGAATTCGGCAAGTGGATAGCAATAAAAATGATTTACAAGATAAAATTACAACTAATCAGAAAAGCCTTTCAGTTTTGGAACATAAATGACATACACGAGTGTTTCAGTTTTGCATTTCACAAATTGCAGATGCTGTATTGACTAGTCACCCTCCAAACAAGCGACTGCGTAATAATTTAATGATGCACCTAAAGATCCAAGCTGGCAATGCTGATTACTTTTGTTCAGTGTGGCTGGCTAGAAGAGTCCAATTCCCGAGTGGGGGAAATGGAACAGTTCATTTTACATACAAACCCTCGGCAATCAGCATTGTTTTTAAAAAAAATCTTTCGTATTGTATTGCAAAGCAGCGTCAAAGTTGGCGATCGTGATAAACATAGTTTGTTTCAATACAATTGCTGCAGAGCGTGTTGCGCCACTTGCAATTGTAGGCGCTCCCCTTACGCGTGCTGTATATTATCAATTTCTAACCGTGTTTCTCCAATAAAACCAAGTTATTTATGACTTATGTTTTATCCGGCTTTTATCGTATCTGGCTTGACCTTCGCCACATTAGGCCGGATAACCGTGGTTGTACTGTAATAACAATAACCATGAATAAGAAATAGAGGAAATCCAATTTATAACTGTAAAAATAAAATAAGAAAATTAATGTTAAACAATAAAAGGTGTATATAAAAATAACACTTAATACAATTTGAAAAACAAACAGGAAATTCACTAACATAAAAATGATAAGTATAGCAATCTTTTCACATCACCTGTCTCAATGTTTATCAGTCAGATATCCTATTGCAAAGGCTTGGTTTGGACATATTTCTCACTAAATCAACACTACAGGAATTGTTTAAAATATTTTCAGACCTTTTTTAAATTATAAAGCATCCAAAAACTGGGGGCCTCCGTTTGAATCAAAAATTTAAAATGTACACCTGGTGATTTTTGTACATAGTGTGAAAATGTAGGATTTTTGGTTTTGAATACAAATTTTTAATGTATGAACCTGCACCAAAATACAATTTATTTAAACCTTCATGACAAAAGCTTTTAAATAGTGCCATGCATGATAATTTGTTCACTTTTATTACTCCTAAAACATGTCAAATGGCAAGTGGTGACTTTCAACACCTAAATATACAGGTCTTAAAAAAACTGAACAACTTTTATATTTACACTTGTTTAAAATCCCCAGCAATTACAAAACTGCAGGTAAAAAACTGTATTTGTAAAATATGTCTTTATTTATACACTAAAATAACAAAATATCCTGTTTCATACTGCCATTTACTTGTTTTTAGTGATAAGTAGTTACAATTTGTTAAAAAAATCAAAATGTAACTGTCATGAACTCCAATTAACAACTGTATTGATTTCAAAAAACTGTTTGTGAAACAATAAATACTGTTGATCTTTGTGCTAATTTAGCACTGATATTAGAATTAGTTATATTGCTACACTCCTTGCCTTCCTGATTGCATGGTTCTCTGTATCTGCAACATAGAGGGTAGAGGGGTCTGAGAACACCAGACCTTGGGGACAGTGGAACTGCGCATCTTCAAAACAACCATCTTTCAAACCACTTTCACCACTTCCAATTATATGCTGAAACACAAAAAGGTTTTACTAAGTAGAGTGGTGTATTTACCGCAGTGTATCACTGTAATAGACATAAAATATTTACATTATATATTTTTAATAGTAACATACAACTCAGAAACATTTTTTAGTAAGAAGCAGGTTTGGAGGATTAAATTGGTTATTTTGTGTAGTTTCTCGTTTAAAAACCTCACATTTTGAGAACTATATCTACTCCAGGATAATCTCCATACTCAAGGAGATTTATTCATACATCCATGTCACATGATTGCACTAAATTAATCAGTTTATCTAATTTACAACAAACAGCATTTAGAAATATTTTGATGTGGTATTTGACAGGACTTGATTACAAATATTGCAATCCATAACTATTGACCTCCTTTCAGAATCGGAGATCTAGGAAATGCAAATTGGTCCCAGATTCGATGAAAATGAATTCCTTGATTCACCACCTTGTAACAGGGTGGCAGAGAGTGGGTAATGTTTGATAGTCAAACGGATGATGGGATCGAGCCTGATTACTCTGTAGCAGGGTGGCAGAGAATGGGTAATGTTTGATAGTCAAACGGATGATGGGATCGAGTCTGATTAATTGTGAACATTTAGATACCAAACACAAGCATGTTTACCATAATTTACTAATTTTAAAAGATTTTTAAACTAAAGTCTGCAAATTGGTCAAAAGTTACTGCCATTTTAGTAAAAAACACCTACCAAATCGTAAGTTAGTCACCAACTTGAACGAAACAGTAGCTAAAGTTAATTATGACATAATATGACTCTCAATGACTGTCTAAACAATTCACTTGGACGGACTGAGGAAGTTGTTTATACATGTAATCAAGTTTTTGTAGCAATACATTAAAGTTAAGAAAAAATGTTTCTTCCATTTTACACTAAACTCTTTTTGATCAAAACCTTAGTTTTTCCTTATTTTAACTATTGCAATTCAGTAATAAATTACATGACTTCAAATTTAAGTACAAAACTAAACATGCTACTTATTTCAACTTTAAAGAGATGATCAAATTGCACCTTACTGCCTAAGACTTTCAATCTTAACGCAAAACGAACTAAGACTACCGAATAACTATATTACTTCATTCCATAGTCGAAACTAGCCAACCAAAATATTTGTCTGATATCTTCAAATTTTTAACGGAAATAAGTGCAAGAGCCTATTGTAACAACTCCTTCCACATACCTCACAAATTAACTGCTAAATCATTTTCAGTTACTTCCTGTCGAGACTGGAATTCCTTACCTGATTATTTAAAAACAATGGAGAACCGGACTCAGTTTGTAGCAGCACTGAATAGATATTGTCTCAACCAAATGCTGACGCCTAATTTGGTGTTGCTACTACAACTGTATACATGTGTGTGAGTGAGATTACAGAAAGAAGAAAAATTATACATTTATTTTATTTTTACAACGTTCTAATAATCTGATTTCTTTTGTTCAATTATACAAGCATACATTTAGTAAATTTAACTGTCTTGCAAAATATTTGAGCTTCAAGTGTATTTTTTTATGTCTACAAAAAAATGTTTTTAATTTTTTAGTTTTAAGAGGTTAAATGTAAGAAACTGCAGTTTTACCCCTGATAAACAAGTTTTCTATTTTATTCTGTTGTTGCTTTTTATTGAATACTAGCTGTACTCGCCCACTTCGCTGGTCATAATATTGAGTTTGATTTAGAACCTAATAGCTAAAAGAATTCGAGCATTTTTGCTTCTTCTACCAATATTAGATTTTTTAGAAGGCATGTCATAAAAAGTAAACTGCAAAACAAATAATTATTTATTTTTTATTTTCACGTTTCACCACATGTTTTAATTACCGAGAAAAAAATGTTAACACCAAATACAGATCACCTGATCAAGTAAAAGTAGTGTGTGCTACACTCTCAAGGTGAAATGTAGAACTACAATAAATCAAAACATATACAGTACTGTTGTTGTGAGAACTTCAATCTGCTTATGGCATGTGAAACTTCATTAAACCACACAGTCATATGTTTTTTGTAAACAATCCAGATTCTCCATTTGAATAAAATGGGATCTTTAGGAGCCCGTGGGGCGGGACCCTGTGGACGGATCTGTATCAAACTTCACAGAAACCATCTCGGGAGTATACAGGACAACATCCTAAAGTTTCATGGCGATCGGTTGGATGGTTTGGCAGCGCATAAACTTCAAACATATATATATATATATATATATATATATATATATATATATATATATATACAAACATCCTCTTTTATAAATATAGATTACTAGCAGAGTACCCGTCCTTCGTACGGGATTTACGTTGATGTATTATTGTATTATGTGATTATTGCATTCAGTAATACACAATATTGAAGAAGACATAAGTTAACGGTAGGTTGTTTAGACGATTTTTAATATGATCATATTTATAACAAATAAAATATTATAAAACAGACTTATAAACAACAAATAATTATTTATTTTTTATTTTCACGTTTCACCACATGTTTTAATTACCGAGGAAAAAAGGTTAACACCAAATACAGATCACCTGATCAAGTAAAAGTAGTGTGTGCTACACTCTCAAGGTGAAATGTAGAACTACAATAAATCAAAACATATACAGTACTGTTGTTGTGAGAACTTAAATCTGCTTATGACATGTGAAACTACATTAAACCACAAAGTCATATGTTTTTTGTAAACAATTCAGATTCTCCATTTGAATAACATGGGATCTTTAGGAGCCCGTGGGGCGGGACCCTGTGGACGGATCTGCATCAAACTTCACAGAAACCATCTCGGGAGTATACAGGACAACATCCTAAAGTTTCATGGAGATCGGTTGGATGGTTTGGCAGCGCATAAACTTCAAACAAAACAATTAACAACAGAAGTAGCAGAATTCAAACACAGTAAAAGCATGAAAATGGAAAAGCAAATAGGAGTACGCTGACTTAGTTTTATTGTAAGAGAAAATCACTTACTTATTCCGTCGTACAGCTCCTGTGTGAATAGTATATTCAGAACATGTTTCACCGTAAGTACGGCATCCTCAGCTGGTAAAAAGGTAGACCAGCTGAGGATGCCGTACTTACGGTGAAACATGTTCTGAATATACTATTCACACAGGAGCTGTACGACGGAATAAGTAAGTGATTTTCTCTTACAATTTGATTGAACAGCTCAGGGGCTAAATAATGTATATGAAAAGACTTAGTTTTCTTAGTAACAATTCAATCACGCTTTTCTAAAAACGATTATGATAACAACGACTGTATCGTACAACTTTTGTTTGATTGGGATTTAATTTATGATCCAGAACTTTTACAAGTTGTCTCTTAACTTTGAGTTACAGTTGAAGTCTTTTCACTGCCACGAAAAAAAAATACTTAACTACTACAACAATCACATAAAAAAATGAATATGCTGAATTAAGCAAATTTTTTTGGTGCTAGTGATTTTCAAAATAATGCACATGATGTCAAGGGACTATTAGAAATAGCACTTTCATAGCCTGTAACAATGGCTAGTTCTTTTTCTACCCTTTGGAGACTGAAAACATACTTCTGAAAAGAAGTACTATGAAAGAAGATTGACTGAAAGGACTCGCTCTGTTGGCCTCTGAGCAAGACTGACATCATCCTTCATGCAAGATCACAAACTTATCCTTGTTGTTGAACAATTTGCAAAACTCTGAAGAAGAGTCGTTTTACATTAACTTTATCAAAGTACTTGTTAGCTGCACTTGTTTATGTAAAAACTACCTTCATTTTTATTTTTCAAAAGCTTAAGATTGTTTTTAACAGGAAATAAAATAATGTTTGTGTCATATTGTGTTTTTTATTTTTATCTCTTGCGATAAAGTGGTCACATGATACAGGGTGTCAAGTGAAAAATTTAAACAGCCTTTAGGAAAAATATATATATATTTATTCTTGATAAATTGGCTGTTTTAATATTTGAAAATTACACTACATGAAGTTAAAAATACAATATGTAAGGACTTTTGGGTCATACTGTATAAATCTATAAATATTTAAATATTTGAACCTGATACTTAATACGTAACAGCTGGTAATTAAATTTGATTATTTTTACAAAATGTTTGTTTTATTATTTGAAAAGATATTATATACGTTTATGATCTGATCAATTTATAAAAAAATTTCTTTTAAAGAGTTAGATTTGATAAGCAGCAAAAAAGGTTTTAAAGGGTCTAAAAGCGACCTATTTTGTTCTGAAATTAAAAAATTCCATACCCCTCAAATCCCAGTGTGCCTCCCCCCCCCCCGAACTGCAAGGTTCAGTCTACACCTACAGAGACAGCCCTAAAATACTTGGAACAAAAATCAACAGCACCAGCCACGGATGTCATGCAGGCAATTAAGTGGCTGTGAGCAGCCAAGTCAACGCTCCCAAAATAAAAAAAATGTAGGTTAGGTTTAAGGGTACTAGGCCAGGAATTAGTATATTGGAGAGATAGGACATCAGCAAACTTACCTTAGAAGACAAGTTCACTAACTCCAGAGTAGTAGTAACATACACAAAAGAGACACAAATTTTCTGTGCCACTGGCACTTTCTTCAGGTGAGTAAAAAGAGTGAGAGTGAGGGAGGTAACATTTGTGTGATTCTGTGTTTCTTTTGTGTATGTTACTACTACTCTGGTGTTAGTGAACTTGTCTTCTAAGGTAAGTTTGCTGATGTCCTATATCTCCAATATACTAATTCCTGGCCTAGTGACCTTAAACCTAACCTAGAAAAAAAAAAAAAAAAAATGACTGTCACGTAGTGTCAACATGATTTTCATGATTTCATGCTTTACTTATACAGTAAAACTTGTCATATCCGGCCTAATGTGACACTAGGGCAGGCCGGATAACTTTTAAGCCGGAATTACCATTATAAAGGTGTGATTTTCATGTTGCGAACGCATTGTGAGTATTGCAGTTATGCTTCGAAGGAATTATGTAATAAATCCTGTGCATAATTATCCTGAGCTATAAGTGTTTTCCAAAATACTTAGTAATAATTTTATAAAATACCACACTTTTTTAACAAAAATAAAAACTAAAATACTGTTGTCCTATTAGTATCATATTTCTTGGTTAAGGTACTTTTCCTGGTTAGATAATGAAAAGAAAAATTAAAAAAAATATAAATTTCATCTTATTTTACAACATACAGTAAATAAAAAACAGTGAAACATTAAAATAAAGTATACAAAAAAATGTGTACTAACTCACATGAAATGGCGACACATCACTCAATAGCAACTGTTTGATCTACCGACACGGCAGGGCAATGTTTACAAAAATAGCGCAGACGTTTGCTGTGGGGAAATTCCTCACTACGCTCCCCACCCCTCATTTCCCAAGTGCTGGGAACTAATATTCCTTCTCTTTATCACCAAGCTCCCCAGGCCAGTTATCAGAGGTTCCGGATATCATAGGGTCGGATATGCCAGGTTTTACTGTAGCTAAAACACATTTTTATTTTCTATGTATTTGGCTTTTGTACAGGAAACTTAAAGTCTTTAAGTTACAAAGCAGCACATTTGTCTTATATATATCGTTAGTATCCCTGTAAATGGCTTAATTCCATCCCACCTGATTATACAACCTTTTAAGGGTTCTGAACATCTTTTGGTCCCATAGGTCATGTCATGAATGATCGAAATGCTACTGTACATATATTTTTAAATTGTAAGTCATAATATAAGTGGTGAGAAGACAAAAATTATGATTAAAACCTATTTTATACCTTAATTTTTCCTTCGCTATCAGTGATCACAATTCTGTGATTACCCGTGTCTGCCACAGCTACAAGAAATCCTGAGGAATCTTCAATTACCACCACTTTGCCAGGAAAGTTAAGTTGTTCTAGACTTTTTTGAGGTTGTAGGTCTGAACCTATTTTAAACGAATTCTCAAAATAAATCCAACGCCTCTCATTACATACGCAGAGCGTTTCTTCAACGAATAAATGTAGCAAATCCTGATGGGTCTCACCCATTAAGTATAACAGCAGTTCATTACTAGGGCCTGAAACATAAAAGGATTAAGCAAAATACGTTAATTTACAATATTTACCCAATAAGTAAATTTATTTTATTGCTGAAAAAATTGTCATTCATAGCAAATCAAGAACTAAATCAAATATTTATACATTAAACTTTACATTATTTATATAGTTCAGATTGTTTAGGCTACCATTAACAAAACAAAATTTGTTATAAATAAAAGTTTAGAGAATAATTTGAGATATGTGTTGAAAAAAAAACTAGTATATTGTATGAAAATGATTTCTAAGAAGCCAGTTATAAAACTTAATACATAAAACCTATTTTAATAACTATTGATTACGTGAGATGTTATTGTTAATTTTAGCGCTAATAATTTTTCAATTGTTGAGATGTGCATTTTGATAACCCATAACGTATTTTAAAAAAAATTTAAATCATAATTGAATTTTACATAGAAAAATTATATAATGAGAAAGAAGAATGTGTTTACTTCGCACATGCCGGCAGGGCAGGTGTTGCGAATTTAATTCGTACTGTTAGGCCCCGGTGCGCGCCATGCTACGCGATCCGCAATGGGTTAAGACGTAATTATTTTTACCCTAGTGATGAAAACAATATAAATTTATTGTACTCGTTTAAATATCTAAATGGTGAAAATCTTTAAAATCCCAGCATTATGAGTTCTTGGTTGCATTCATTATTTTTTTATTTAACTTTCCAGCACTGAAAAACAAGTTGTAAGAAATTTTGTTCAGGCTAACTCCATAGAATAACTTGCATTTGGCTTTGTAATTTAATCACTAAACAGTAATTATACAGTACTTAACAGTAACTCAATTAATGACAACAGCACCATCTCTGGCGTGGTGGCTTAGTGGTTAAGGCTTTGAACTGCGGAAAGCAAGGTACAAGGTTCAAATCTGAGCCAATGGTCGGTACTTCACTCATTGAATAAGAGTTCACGTACAGGCCTTCAAACCCATGTGAACTGATGAGTAAAGTTTTAAATGATAAAAATAAAACCACTTTTCTTCCTCCATCGCTATTCTGCCCAGTCCCCAACTCTCTGCAACACTCCGTCTTGGCTCAGCAGCCGTTAACGATAGTAGGGAAAATCGACGCTCCCCCAAGTGCAAATTGCGGTCTGTTATTAGATGTCTGTGGTTTAAGGGTTCAATCACTTTGGAAATCTATCACCAGGTAACCAATGTGTATGGAGAGAAGTCTTTGGACATAAAAATATGCATATGTTGAGACCGAACAAACGTTTACGACTTGGCCGTCCATCAGTTCCAAAAAAGACAGTAAGGAAAGTTAAGAAACATTTGCTTGCGAATTGGTGTATGACTGTTTGAGAAATTTTCGTACAGATAGGACATATCTAAGACTGCCGTGGGCTATATTCTGTTGAGCTATACGAAAAAAAGGAAGGATCGGCATTCGCTTACTCCATAACAACGCCTGACCTTAAGTCATCCGAATGATGATGGATATATTTGCCAAAGTCAGGTGCTAAATCATTAACCATTCTCCTACAGACTTAACACTGCAGTGGTCGCGCGGATTACTATTGTAATCCAGAGGTAAATATTTTGTTGGTGATTTGGGTTGGCAGCACTTATGACCTTGAGCGGTCATCTACCTGTCACGCACACATCCCCACTGCTACCATTCAAGGAGCAGAGCTGTATGAAGACGCATTATTTTTTGCATATTTTTTTCTTCTTGTGGATTACAATAGTAACCCACGCGACCACTCCTGGTACATTTTCTATACATGAACTAGTTTTAGTATTTTATGTTTTAAATACGTTCTGTGCGAAAAACAACAACTAAACTGTTATTATATTTATCTGTAAACAATGTCTGAGCTTGACCAAGAACAATTACGACGCTGGCTTGCCGAAACCGAGAGTGACAATGAAAGTGTGATAGGGGTGTCCGATGGCGATGAAAATGAGGACAACGTTGAAGAAAGACAAGACAGTGAATGTACTGAAAACAGTGATATATGTTCAGAATATAGTGATCAAGACGACAGTGAACTAGAACCTCATCAGGATATGCTTCAAAGGGAATTTTACATCGGGAAAGACAGAACTTCAAGATGGTACCTTGAGCCATTGGAACCACGATCTTCTCGCGTAAGGCGGCACAATATTATTCCTTTGCTGCACAAACCTGGACCTCAAGGTGAGGCTAAAAATGCTAATACTCATTTAAAATCAATTGAGTGTTTTTTGGATGATGAAATAATTGAAAAAATTGTTGATAGCACTAATATTTATATAAATAAGATAAAGATCAACTTCTCAAGAGACAGGGATGCTAAAGAAACAGATAAGATAGAAATTAGAGCCCTAATTGGTATTTTGTATTTATGTGGAGTCTTACGTGCTAACAGAAGAAACCTGATGTCTATGTGGGACATGAGTAGTGGAACAGGAGTAGAAGCCTGTTATTTGACAATGAGTGAACATAGGTTCAGATTCCTTATGCGGTGTTTGCGTTTTGATGACGTAAACAATCGCCTTGCAAGGAGGGCAACAGATAAAATGGCTCCATTTAGAGATATCTTTGAACAATTTGTCCACAACTGTAAAACAATGTATAAAACAACTGACTATCTTAGTTTGGATGAGCAACTGATAGCTTTTAGGGGGAGATGTCCATTCAGGCAATATATGCCTAAGAAGCCTGCCAGATATGGGATCAAGGTGTTTGCTCTTACATCATCCAACAACTACTACACAACTAATCTTGAAGTTTACTTAGGAGTACAGCCAGACGGTCCCTACAAAGTAAGCAATTCTCCCAATGAAGTAGTTTGTCGTCTTGTAGAACCAGTAGCAGGCTCTAAAACCGTAATATAACGGCTGATAACTGGTTCTCATCAATTCAAGTGGCAAAGGAGCTATTTGATACAAATCGCTTACCTTCATCGGAACACTCAAGAAAAATAAACGTGAAGTCCCTCTTTGCTTTTTACCTGACAAAGACCGTGATGTAAATAGTTCAATGTTTGGCTTCCAAAAAAATCTCTGTCTAGTTTCTTATGTGCCAAAGAAAAACCAAGCAGTACTGTTGATATCAACAATGCACAACAGTAAAGCAATTGATGAAAGCACAGGAGAATATCGCAAACCTGCAGTAATTACATCATATAATGAAACAAAATATGGCGTAGACATATTGGATAAAATGTGTGGCCAATATGATGTTGCACGTAATTCTCGACGATGGCCACTAACTCTCTTCTTCCACATCATAAATGTGGCAGGAGTAAATGCTATTACTGTGTTCAGAGCCAACAACAACAATACAATGCTATGTCGTAGAGATTTTTTACAAACTCTGGCTTTGGACCACATAAAACCGGAAATACAACGGCGTATCAGTACACAGATGATACCCAAAGAAATCAGGCAGCGGGGAAAGCTATTCCTGAAAGTGGAAGAAAATCATGCTGACCCACCACCGGTCCATGGAGTACTTGGAAGATGTCATCTTTGTGGCCGAGCAAGGAACAAGAGTACCAGAAAAAGATGTTTTCAGTGCACAAAATGGGTCTGCCCCGAACATCAGAAGAGTGTTTGCAATGAGTGTGCAGACTAAAAACTGAAAACTTCCAAGGCCTGGACACATTTACTAACAAAAATAAACATGGTTATATACTGTTATACAACTACTTAAACATATTTTTAATACATTTAAAACAATCTTTTAGAAATATAATTTTTACTTTTTTATATTTTTTTTTCATTATGACAATTGTATATAGAACAATCTCAAAAAACAAGCTTACATTGTTTTATGTTATATAATACTTTTGTGTTCTAATAAAAAAAATTGTTATCATATTTGTGTTGTACCTCTAGATCCTATAAACCTCTAGATCATACCTCTAGATCCTATAAACCGTGTTATAAATTTTAAAATCGTTATTTATGTAATTAACTCAATTTCAAAATGGATTACAATAGTAATCCGCGCGACCACTCACGTTAGTAGTTTTCGCGCGACCACTGCAGTGTTAATTTGGCCCCCAGTTACTCCTATTTGTTCTTTAACTTGAAACAAAACTCAAAGGAAAATGACGAAGAGCTGAGGGCAGCTGTCAATTCCTTACTGGGTGAGTCGGCGTGAGAGTAGTAAGGCGGTTATGAAAAACTTCCTTAGTGTCTCCAAAAGTGTATTGATCATGACAGGTGCAACGTTAGAAAATATCTAAATGTCAAATATTTCAGAATCTGTAATTATTTTTGCAATGAAATGATATTTACTGTGAAAAAAAACTTTGGGGACCATAATTTATGGACAACCTTCGCACAAACAAATACGTTTGTTTAGATATGGAAATACAAAATCTAACAAAATATATGGATATATAAATTAAAAAAAAAAAAAAAAACACTTTTTCCTGTTCAGTGAAACATTTTAAACCCGGCTGTAATAAAAAAGAGGCAGTACTGGTGAAATATTGTAATGTATATAAATTCAAATTTCCATGATAGACAAACTTTTCAGTTTTAGTTTAGATTCAGAAAATGTATAGTTTTACTAAGATGAATTTAAAAATAAGTTAAAAAAAAGTAACAAAAACTGAAAAAGAAGGTGAAACCTAGAATTTATTAACATGGACACAGTTATACGAGGGTCGTCCAGAAAGTAAAGAACGATTGTGCATCACGTGCGGCACCGATCCCCCACCTCTGCGACTGCGGACACGCTAGTTACCTCTGGCTGTCCGGTCAGTGTGAGCCGAGTTTCGTTCCTGTGCGGTCACGCGTCTTTGCTCTGTAAACTTTCAAAATGGCGGCGCCCATTGAAAATCCCGCCAAATGCGAAGTGCGCAGTGTCATTCAGTTTTTGAATGCTCAAAATGTCACTGCTAACCTCAATGTCTGTGCTCAATGTCACTGTACGTGTGTGGGTGGGCGGGTGGGTCAATGCCACTGTACGTGTGTGGGTGGGCGGGTGGGTCAATACTACTGTACGTGTGTGGGTGAGCGGGTGGGTCAATGCCACTGTACGTGTGTGGGTGGGCGCGTGGGTCAATACCACTGTTTGTGTATGGGTGGCCGGGTGGGTCAATGCCACTGTACGTGTGTGGGTGGGCGGGTGGGTCAATGCCACTGTACGTGTGTTCTGCCTAAAAAAATTTATAGGCAAATAAACACTGTTTATGGTGAGAATGTAATGAACGAATCTTCAGTGAGGAAATGGTGCATTATGTTCAACCAAGGAAGAACCAATGTGCACGATGAAGAACGTATTCGGAGGCCATCACTTGTGACTGAGGAATTGAAGAAAAAAGTTGACGACAAAATTCAGGAAAACCGGCGATTCACTTTAACCACTTTAAAAGACGCTATTCCAGACGTTTCTCGATCCCTCTTACATGAAATTGTGACTGAGCATCTTGGGTGTAAAAAAATGTGCGCTCGGTGGGTTCCAAAATTTTTCACAAAAGTCCACAAGACTAAACGAATGGGAGCAGCCCTTGAACTTCTTACTCGATATGATAGTGATGGTGAACAATTTCTTGATCGTATTGTGACCGGAGATGAAACTTGGGTTTCGTACAAAACTCCGGAAACAAAGCGACAATCCATGGAGTGGCATCACTCAAAGTCACTCTCGAAACTCGTAAAAGAAAAATCGAATCTGAACACAAGAAAATTGATGGCAACTGTTTTTTTGGGACCGCAAAGGTTTAATCCATGTTGAGTTTTTGCCAAGGGGAGAAACAATAAATTCAGAAGCCTATTGCGAAACTCTTCAAAGACTCAGACGTGCAATACAGAACAAAAGACGTGGCATGTTGTCAAAAAAAGTGTTTTTGATCCACGACAATGCTCAGCCCCATGCATCGGTATGAACCCAGCAAGAACTTCAAGGTCTAAAGTGGGAAATTTTTGGACACCCTCCCTATAGTCCGGACCTTGCGCCTTCAGATTACCATCTGTTCCCGAAACTGAAAACATTCTTGGGTGGGAAGAAGTTTGGGAAGAAATGAAAGAAGAAGTGACACCCTGGCTCAGATCTTTGGCAGCTGAAGAGTATAACACCGGCATTGAAAAACTGATTCCTCCAAGGCAACTACATTGAGAAGTAGGCTAGGTTACTGTGAGTATGTAAATAAAGTTCTGTGTTGTTATCTTTTGCTTATAAGTTTTTATACCAAAACGTTCTTTACTTTCTGGACGACCCTCGTAATAAGAATTCAACTAAATAGATAGTACAAGTACTAGATAGTTATACTGTTTAGTAAAATTTATCTCAAAATATGCTCTATAAACATACAACAAAAAATTAAATTTATAATAGTACATCAAAACAACAGTAAACAAAAACGTACAATAAATAGCTACACAAGCTATATAGACATCAAATGGTAGTAGGCAGATAGCTTTTGTGTTTACTATACAATTTACAATACAACTTTCTTTCTACTACATATGATGACACAGTTGTCATAGAAACAAATGAAATAAATGTGATTCAGTGTTTTATTTGGTTAACAGCAATATATAAATCACGTCACTATTCTGAAGTTTACAATAATAAAGTTCTATACTAAATGCTCGTACCAATCTGTGCATATTGACGGATGATCTGTTGATTGCGGTTTTGAGAACAGTTTTATCAGTTCATTGATCACAGGTTTGAGGGTTAACTGATCAAGACTTTGAAAGAGGAGTTTCAGTTGATTTGATATCATAAAATCTCTTAAAAAGGCATTACCTTTGATACTCACTACAATACATTTGTATCTACAATACTGAACAAAGAGTAATAAAACTAATTATATATTTCAAATATATGTAATTTTGTGCAAGTCAAAAATAAATTGAGGATTTCTAATTGAAAGCCTATGTTATAGTTCTCCTGCCCCTATACCACAACTCACACAAACCAGCCTTCATTTCATTTTTAATTTCTACTTGTATTTAATTGGTACTGCTGAACCAGGTGTCATTACTTCGCCTACTGAAATGGATTTTGTATTTGCTTTTAAACACTAGATTCATAAATATCCCCATGTCTTATAAAAACCACTTAAAGAATTTAAGCTTACCTAAAACAACAAGAGTTGGCCAACAAGTTATTCCAAAAATATTCCAAAAGTGTTCCTCAGTGTCGTTTACAACTGGGTGAGTAATATCATATCGACTAACTGCAGCTCTGACATTGGAGATTGTACGTTCATTGGAAAACTTAGGCGTGTGCACTCCAATCTAAAATGATCAATCAATCATTTATTGAGCACAATTGACAATATATCTTGCATTTGCCAAGTCAATATTATACATTGAGTATATAGCTAAATAAATTGTACAAAGTCAGTATTAACTATATACAATTAAATACAAATATTTACAAAATAAAAAAGATAAAAATACATAGGACTATTTACCTCTAAATCAAGAATGTTGGAACTATTTTACATGACCAACAGCCACATGTTCCTTGAGGTATGTTTTTACCTGACGCCGGAACTTAGTGCTATCGGATTCCATCTCCAGTACAGTTGGTAGAAGATTTTGGATGGGAAGTCGGATAGAAGATTTTGACTCCATTGAATAGAAGGTTCCGTTTAAAAAAAGAAGTAAAATGAGAAGGTATGTTAATCATGTGGCTATTGCGGAGGTTGTAAATATGATTAGAAGCTGTTGAAAAATGGTGGAAATTTTGTTTAACAAAGCTCAGGGTTTCTAGAATAAAAATTGAAGGGAAGGTAAGAATGTTAAACGCTCGGAAAGAGTCACACCTTTTTAATGAAAATATCACCTTTATTGCTTTTTTTTGCAATCCAAACAAGAATAGCGTCTTCCAAGACTCCCCACCCCACATGGGAACTGGATACACAAAGTGTGGTGTGTATGATGATCAAGATTATCATACAGATTTATCAAACAGCACTGATTTGATACAGTGGGTGAGCAGTTGTGCATCTTTTATGATATGACCAAAGTTTTTGATCTTCTATCTCGTGCTGTACTCAAGGAGAAACTAGTTGCTATGGGAATTTTAGGTAAGCCACTGGAATGGATATCTACTTATCGCAAGGACAGATATCAGGTGGTAAATGTTCATCATTCAAGTCATTATGGTTTGACTCAGAACTACCGTTCATCAGTCTTACCTCCTATCAACAGAGGTGTACCCCAGGGTTCCAACATGGGACCAGTGCTATTTTTGCTCTATGTGAATGATTTACCCGAACTAATATCTAAGGGGAAAATCTGGATGTTCGCGGATGATGTCAGCCACCTAATTCACAGTACAGATAGACAGAAATTAAGAGATGAAGCTCAAACAGGCTTAAATGAGGTGAGCGATTGGTGCAGTCAGAACAAGCTACTCTTAAACAGGGTAAAACTAAAGCTTTGCAACTCTACAACCGTAAACAGCCTGACAGTGCTCCGCTACTCCGCCTTGATGGAACAAGTATTTCCGTAGACTCCTCTGTAAAATATCTAGGCCTAACCATTAGCGAAGATTTAAGATGGCAGCAACACATTGAAAGTACATCAGTAAGACTTACGGCCGTTTGTTACATGGTACGCAGATTACAATCTGTTGTAGATAAGGAAGTTCTTATGAAAGTTTACTTCGGATGTTTCCATAGCGTCATGAGTTACGGCATAATTTTCTGGGGAAGCAGTCCTATGGCCCAGTGTATACTCCTACTACAGAAGCGTATCATAAGAACAATTAGTAAAGAAGCATATTTAGCCCACTGCAAACCATTGTTTATAGAATTAAAGGTGCTAACAATGACGTCGTTATTTGTCCTTGAGTCAGCAGTGATGGCAAAGAGGAAACCTGAAATATTTATAAAAAATGAGGAGGTTCACAAATATTTCACAAGGCAGAAGATCAAGATCCATGTGACACAAGTAACATTTAGCTTAGCGCAAAATGGCCCTAGACATATGTTCGGACAAATATATAACAAAGTACCACTAGAAATCAGACACACTGAAGACATAGACAAATTCAAGAACAACCTCAAGGAGTATCTTGTGAAGAGGCTTTTTTACTCAATTGAAGAGTACTTAAACCAAAAATAATAGGCCAAACAACCATGACGAACATGGCACAGAAGTGCTACCAATGGGATATCATCAAGTTTCAAAGTATCAAGTAAGTAAGTGGATATAGCAACCTGTAGTAGGCAGTAAGAAGGACCTCAGGGCCCGCCGTCCCTGCCAGATTCATCAGTATGAAGATTCCAGTTCTCATTTTATTGGATACATTTATAATATGGTTATAAAAACTCCAATTTATCGTCTAGAATTAGACCCAGGTATTTCACAGTTTCCGATGATTCTAGTTCTGTGTCTCCAAGGAAAACACTGAACCCAAAATCAAAAGAATTTTGACTAAGTGAAATTTAATGAGGTGTGATTTTAATGCATTGACTTTAAGTGAATGATCCTCAAACCACTGAAGGAGGTTATTAGATTCCAGAAGAGCATTGATTTATAATTGTTCTCGAGAAGGAGCGGACAATGAGAAGGACGTGTCATCAGCAAAAAGGAACGTGGGCAGTTTTTAATGTCAGTGGAAGATTGTTATTAAATTGGTCGGTAGTGTAGTTGGTTCAATCCCAGCTTCATGTGCTAAAGGTTCTCAGTTCGATCCCAATCAGAGTCAATACATTTTGAGAAGGATCAGCTGATAACCACCGGCTGTTCATTTGTTATTGGGCTATTAGTTAATGACACTTTCTAAGGAATAGTTGGCCTTAGTTTGTAACAATGACTACATTCGCTCATCTACACTCATTCGAAATCCATATTCGCCCATATCTTGACGATCGGCGTCTTATGAATAAATAAATTGCTGATACAATAAAAATTAGCCAACCTTCGCCCCCCTCCTTTTGTCCCCACACCACCATACTACACTTTTCTTCTCATCATGCCTTGGCTCTCGTTACAACTGTTCTGTTGTAAAGGATAGAACAACAGGAAGCACTGTTCATTTTCAGGAGGGGAAACTTAGTTTGAAAACCTGTACGCATTTAAAAGAACTATGTAGACTAAAGCGTGATAGCAAAATCCTGCAACATTCTCAGCAGGATTCATAGAAAGTGGAGCTTAGGAGGAAAAGAGTTGATATGACAATGTCTGTCCAACTCCATATATTGAATAAAACAGGAAGGCATGCACATAAATGGTAAATAATGCACAATGTAATACGTACCACTACTACACCTTTTTCAATTGGAAACTTTTTTTCCAATGCTTTCAGTTGAGGAAATACATGCAGACAGTTAACACAGCAATATGTGAAGAAGTCCAACACTTTGATTACTCCGTCGCGCCGCAATGAAAAAGGCTTATCGATATTTATCCAATCTAATCCTGGAAATAAAATCGTGATTTTAACTTGTAATCATAAAAAGTATATGTGTTATATTCAATGCAATCTGCAATTAATTACTAAACTAACACAGTTGTTTTTAATCACAGCACAGATCTACAACAAGAAGCTACTTAACAAAATTAACCATTTCATTCATGAAATGTAGGATTTCCAAAAAAATGTAATTTATTTTTACACCTTTTACAGCATAAAAAAATAAGGTAAGTAAATTAATAACATTTTTTTTGTCATTGTTATGGAGAGAGTGTTCAAAACAAAGTGCCAGTTCGTACACGCTCGCATGTCGACTTTTAAGCTCTAATGAATATGAGAAATACAGAGTTATTCATTATCAATACGCCGATTGTCAAGATGGGGAAATGAATGTGATGAGTGTAGATGAAAGAGTGTAGTCATTGTTACTTTAAGGTCGACTATTCCTCAGAAAGAGCTATTTATTAATAGCCCAATAGCCAGGGCAACTAAGGGACCTACAGTTTTATGTGGAATACGAACCACGTAGTGTTGGTCTGATTTTCAGTATCTAATAATCCTGACACTCAGTTCTCTTCCCTACACAACATCTGAACCTTGACTACCATCCAACATACAGATACAGTTATATAATAACATAAATTTATATACAGGCTGCATAATCTAGGTAATATTGTTGCACTTTACGATTTCTTTTGTGTTAATGTAAGCTCTCATTACCATTCCATTAATTTATATTACATTTCAATTACTGTAAAGCTACTTCTGCAAATAAGTAATTGCAGAAATCCTTTCTCAGAATACCAATATAATTACTTATCGCCCATCTTTTCAATTATTATTGTTACACTGTTGTTAAATTTTATAGTTTTTTTAGAATCGAAAATTTATGTACTCAATATGTGATATGAATTAAAGTATTATTCTATTTTATATTGTTGCTTAATTATATTGATTGTTTCCTGAAGTATTCATTATTTATTATTAACTGTCATGATATTTGAGGATTCTGATTTGATTTGGTTGTATTTCAATTGATTAATGAGCTATCAAATTTGTTTCCACTGTTATCTTATATTTGTAGTTCATTATCTTATAGTTGTTGTGATCTGCTGAAATTAATTTTTATGATTGTGGTAGTTATGTTTCATTCATCAAATATCTGTATTTATTCACAATAATGATATGTCTGTGCGGACTTCATTTTCTATTCTATTCTTGTTCATTTATTTGCAAGAATGGTATCATTGTTAATAATTATATTATAAACTGGTGCTTGCCATTTAATAATTAATTTAAATTTCAAAATTATTCTGCCTTCCACTCCACCTCCCAAGTGATAAGAAGAAAAAGAAATGCATGCATACACACATACATACACACACACACACATATATATATATATATATATATATATATATATATATATATATATATACATATATATGTATGTGTGTATGCATGCATTTTTTTTTTCTTATCACTTGGGAGGTGGAGTGCAAGGCAGAATCTTTGTCTACGCTTGTTTATCTTTCTCCTCAACGTTCCCACTCTAACTCTTTAGAGCCATTATATAGGGTCAGATCAACTAAAGTACCGTGTTTTTATGTAGGTTTTGAGCGTTTATTTTTCTGTTCTAAATGAGGAATTAAAATGCAGGCAATTTTGTAGCCTTTAAAATGCCTGCACTATCTATACGGGCAGTATAAAAATTTAACGCTGCTAGACGTGCCGTTTCAGATTGGATTGACAGCCATGATAAATTTATTGAAGTAGACACTACTATGAACTACGGTACAACAATAAAGAAAAAAGGTGGGGAACTCACATTGTACTATCAACTATCTAAAGTTCAGTTTCATATGTATCGTTTTTAAATCATCACAAAAATCCGGACAAATTATATCATACTAGTACAGGATGTGTATACCTTCTTTCAATGAACTTTTACATTTAAGAAGTTCATTGTACGTAGAGAATCCTGCTGTAGAGCGCATCAACTGTTCAATGCACTGAAGTTGTATTTTCTAACATAAGACGAAACTGATTTAAAGTACTTTAAAGACTTTGTGTCATTCTGATGCTGCCATAATAAAACTGTATGACACCATGAGGGCCACCGGCAGCTCTCGTATACATGCCGCTGTGCGCCATGTGAGCCACTGGTGGCCCTTGCATCTTTCATCAATCAAACACAAATTGTAGCGCCATTTTTAATGATATATTCTGAAAACTCATCAAATGTGCTACAGAACAGTCCTCTGGTTTTTAAATAAAGCAATTCTAATAAGTTTTGATATATTTGAACTCGTTTTTACTATATTTAGACAGAATAGTTTCTGTAGTAAGAGACATTGATTCACAAAAAGAATCAATGTCTCTTACTAAACACCTAACCTCAAAAACTGATCAGTGTGCGGGAAGAAATATAAACAACACAACAATACAGCTGAAACATAATATCATCTGGTATAAGTTATATAAAGTTTTTTCCCTCCCGTCACGAGGGCCACCAGTGTACCTTATCAATAACTCAACGAAACGGGGGCAAAAGACCGGATGTCGGCTATTTCTGTACTCAGGAGATCATTTCCAGTCGCATGGAACATAGAACTCGGAACAATGAAAATTGAACTTTACAGTAAAAACAGCTGTGCACGGCACCAGGCTCAAATCTATTAAGAGCCACCAGTGGCCCTCATGGCATAAGCTATAATTGTTGTGTGGGCCACCGGTGGCCCTCATGGCAGTCAACGTGTAAATAAACTGGAATTTGATCAAACATCCGCTACTGAAGCAAGTAATGCTTATACAGCGTTGCTAGAATTCCATGAGTCTATTAAAAAGAACAAAGTCTTTTCAAATAATTGTATGACATGTGAAAAATACAAAAAAGTATGAAATGATGTTGAATACGGCCCATGTTAATTAACCTAATGTGGCAGTGGTACACCTGGCGGCCTACATTGATTTAACTAGCAATCCTGCTTCAAATGCGTTGGTTTAGCTATTGCCGGGGAATGTTGTGTCACTTGCCGCTTATTGTACCAGTTTTGTGTTTGGAGAGTAGTTCGTTTTCTGTTCCCGCCATTTTTGAAGAAGGGGTGACTGTAATAAAATACAGTGTTTCATGGTTAGCCACTAACACATTAACTGCTGAGCAAATATTATGTCCTTTAACCCATTGCGGGTCACTGACGAGCTCAGCTCGCATGCAATGGCTGGGCCTAGCGGCACAATGACGAGCTCAGCTCGCATAAGAGATCTGCTTTTACTATTATTTCCAAATAGTTACAATAGACTCTACTAGGTTGTGTAAGCGTCTCTATTCATCAACTGGTTATTTTAAAAAACAGGTTTCGTTTATAAAAAATTTCATTAATATCAATTAATAATAATAGATCGCAGTAGTATGTTGAAGATGAAGAAGCAGTTTATATTTTGTTCAATAATATAATACTGTATTTAGTATAGACATTGTGCATTTCTGTCCATGTCGTTTCACCAATATATCATGTGACATTAAGGTAAGTGAAACAGACACAGAGAACTGAGAGGAAACCTTTGCTGTCACCAAGCCTAGTCTATTCGATGACTTAGACATTGTTATCTCTTCGCCCAAACTGCGTGCGCGATATTTAAATTATGACTCCAACATCGTCCCCGCCATCTTATAACCTAGCTCACCACTTGTTGCCACTACTATATCGCCGGAACCCCAGCAGGCCACTGTTACATCTAAGCAATTACCTGCAGTTTTATTGCGGCACGCTATTACTGTCCTGCCGCCGCGCAAATTAATTCGTTCCCGCTGGGGCACACGTGTCGAAACAAATCAATTCGCAATGGGTTAACATTTGCTGAAACTATAAGTGTCATTTCCAGAATCGATCTCATCAATATGTAAAACTAGAAATGAATACACCTCAAAAGGCATATAACATCTAAATACAAATGTATAGAAGTCAAAACAATAACACTCAACAATAAACCATTCATTGGCTGTTATCAGCTGTTTTAGTCCATGACAGCCTCATCCGCACACGGCGCAAGCTCAACTTGACACACATTTGTTTCCAGCAGTGAACATGTTAAGGTGTGCAATTACATAGTTTTTCAGCATTCAATGTGTTAAGTATATAAGTTACAAAAAGATACATGTATAATAAATATGCATTTCTCAATATAGGCTATGCATTATCTCATTTAATGAACCACAGAAAAACAATATATAATAACATGCAAGTTTTTAGAGAAGTTGTGGATTTCTTAAAATATTTAACTTGTAAGAGTTGGGAAGTTATAGTAACGTAGTTTTCCTCAGTTTTTGTGGTTTATCCTCCTTTTTTACCTTAAATCCTCAGTCACAGAAGAAATAATATGGTAAGCCTGCTCTAGACTGCTAAGAGTCAATTACCAGATGTAGGGTTAACAATGTGGGAATTGACTAGGAGCTGTGGCTGAACCAAGATCGGCAGATAGAGGTAGAATATGTAATCTTTAATGATCTTTAATGTTAACCACCGTACACGTCCAGTGGTTTTGACTCACCCACCCCGTACACGTCCAGTGGTATTGACCCACCCACCCATACACGTCCAGTGGTATTAACCCACCCATCAACCGAAACACGTCCAGTGGTATTGACCTACCCACCCATACACGTCCAGTGGTATTGACCACCCACCCATACACGTCCAGTGGTATTGACTCATCTACCCACCCATACACGTACAGTGGAATTGACCCACCCATACACATCCAGTGGTATTGACCCGCTCATCCATACATGTCCAGTGGTATTTACCCACCCACCCACCCATACACGTACAGTAGTATTGACCCACCCTTACACGTACAGTGTTATTAAATCATTAAAGATTAAATGACAAACCTGGCTGGAAATCAACGTTCATTATAAATCTGGAACGATTGTTTAACAATTTTTCAATATTCATCCTTATAATAAGCCTGTGAAAAATTCGATCTTTTGTTGACAACAGTTCAACTAATTTTGCACTAATATTATGAACTTCATTGACAATATTCTCTGATGAAGCCATGAGTCGAAAATAGTAACAGCCACAACGGTGAGCATGCGATCAACAACCACTTGGCATTTCACTACTTCACACAAAAACACAACTAACTAGTAGACCGTAGTCTAACTAAGAAAGATTAAGTTAAGGTTACGTACTACTAATACTAGGTTAGAACTAGTACTACTAGAACAGTAGAACGTCAGCAACCTTGGTGTTAGATGAAGCTGGTGGTAGGTTGGTTCATGGACAGAACGCTAGTGTGGACGGTTTAACTGTGTTGGGGACCCATATTGAGTTGTGGTGGGAGAAACGGCGTTTAATGTCGTCGTTGTCAATTTGAGACGCAAGAGAGAGCTTCTACTTGGCTATACAGTCAGCTGTAGCGGAGCTGTCTGCTGGCTTTTGGTTTGTTTATCTTTACATGCTTATCAATAATTATTGGACCTACTGGACCTACTTAATTAGTCTCGTCTATCTTATTTCTATGAATTTTATTTATAGTTAATTTATAGAACTAATGTACTTACAGAGACTGAAGAAACAGTTGACAAAATACTTGCAGCAAATCATTGTATTAATCATATATACAGTTAACTATTTACACAACATTTACAATTTGTTATTTATATCATATTTACAATTAAAATGTGTTGTATTCATTACATTATTTACATCAATTTTGTAGCCTGTACATCGATTTTCTTAAAGCCTGAAAATAAAATGACACATGTCAACAAATAAAATGATATTTTGTAAATGAACAACTGAATTGGGTGCAAATAAGGACCAAATGATATGTAATGAATAATGACTGTATATATTAAAATTTAATGTGAAATGTCATGTTATCATTTCTCTTATAAATGACTTCCAATACAATTTTCTCTTTTGTCGCAGGAAATAATTGTGTGTAATACTGCAACAATTATTGCAAAGATATTAGTAATAAATAGGCCTACTAGTCTAGACTAAATATCTGATTGCGTAATGAATAAATCAATAAAATGCAAGTATAATCATCAATTTATTCCTAGATTATTCATTTAAAAATTGTTCCGACTCAAATTGATTTCTACATTCGTCTTCACTATCTGTAGCAATAGTAATTAATTATTTTCCTAAATATACACTTTTATTTGTTTTTCAGACATGCAATTTGATATGTTTCATACCCTGGCATGTACACGTTTGTATAATATAATAGTTATGCAAATTTTTTCGTGCTGTTTACTTGATATTTATTGTTATTCTTGTTGTATAATTTGTAATGTTGTCAAATCAAATTGTTTTTTTGTTGTATTTTTCATTCATATTATTAATGATTCAATCTCTATATTTGTCATGTTGATTTCATTCACTTTTTTGTTCCATAACATACACCTTGAATTGGGCAAATAATATTTATAGTTACCTATCATATTCACATGTAGTCGTTGTTATTATCTGTTATCTCATTATTGTATATTATATAGTTATCTTATTTACTGTTACCTTTATTCTAATTTATACCATATATTAGTCATATATTATTAATACTAGTAATAGTTTCTATTTAACTCACACACACACACACACACACACCCAGGTTGAGTATGCCCAGGTTGAGTATTTCGTTTTGTAGTAAGTTTCGAAATATGTCAAGAACTCATGCAACTCCTCATCACATTGTAATTTTTTGATTGTTTTCTACAAAAGTAAATGGAATGTATTTACATCAGTTTCATACAGCAAGACTTTGAGAACTTTATACATTTCTTCTTGCTTGGCTTTATTTTTGAGATAATATTTTTCCTCCAAGCTTTTAGCACATGCCAAGAGCAAAATATTCTCATATTTGCTGGGCCCATTGTTTTATACCATGCAGCATAAAAAGTCTCCTCCATATCCGACATGAAGACATTTATTGCCATTGGTCCTACTGTAGCCTTAATTGAATTAAAAAAAACCTCCATAATATTCTCATCCTGTCGGTTGGTAAACATGAAGGCCACTGGAAAACCTTCTCGCGTTTCATCCAAAGTTAAGATGGTGTATAATTGAAAGTTATAATTGTTTAACCCGTGAGTACCATCAATACAAATGTTATCATAGCCATAACTTTGTAGCATTTTCTTTTGAACTTTAGACATGTAAATTAACAAAAAGTCATCAGCTGTTAAATTATACTCAGAAGATTCTGTTCCTTGTGGTTTATAAATAAGCAAGGCTGTAGAGTCTGATTCATTGAGCTCTTTTACCCAAGACTCAATGCTAACTGGATCATAAGGATGTTTAATTGATTCTTCATGGAGATTGAAGCTTTTTTCAATATTTATTATATCTTTCTTGTTAGTAAGATGAAATCTATTGAGTATAGAGTTAGAAATTGAACCCCTTATTTGTTTCAACACTGTTTCATAAGGTTTCCCCGTTGCCAGTTGGACGGCTATAAACTTTCTTTCTTCATTTGTTAATCTGATGTGTCTCAATTCATTAGAATGACCCACATGACAAGGTATGTACGTAACATGCACTTCATCATTGTCCTTAAATACTGCCTTTATTGAGGATGGACAAAAACCGTTAATTTTGGAAGAACCTGACTGTTTTAGGTTTCTTTTCTTTGACCCTTTACATGTGTACATGCCACTTCTGTGGCAATGGTATGTTTCAGTTTTTTTGGAAGGGGTAAGATAAGTGCGCTTTTTCCTGAAAAATGTTACAGTTCCCTTTTCAATTTCTTTCTTCCAAGCATCAAATTCTATGAATGAACGAAACGTATGATGTTCAATGTGTATGGAAATATTATGTTCTTTTTTAAAATGACTATATATGTTTTTGTTACTTTGACCTAATGATGCATGAGGGCAAAGAGGACATTTCTTCTTGAAAATGACAGATGTTTTTACATTATTATGGGTTTTTCTTTTGTGATGATTTAGATATATTTCTTTTTTAAAGGAAGCATTACATTCAGAGCAATTAAAGGGTGATATGGATCCAGGTTTGTGTACACGTGTTATATGTCTTGTTAAAGCAGATTTGTATTTGCTTTCATAGTTACACTGGCTGCAGGAGTAAATTTTGTTTTGTTGCAAATGAACAATGTTAATGTGTCGATCCAAACTATGTTTTGTTGCATATACCTTGTTACATAAAACACATGTATATTTTTTTTTCTCAACGTCTGGAAGTAATTCATTTCGTGAATTTCGTTTGTGAATATTTTTTTTATGCCTACTGAAATTTTTTCTATCACTAAACACCTTACAGCAGTATTCACATTTATATTTTTTTGCTTCCATCAGTAAAATTATTTGTAGGCCTATCAAAAAAAATATATTATTCTATTAGTTTTTATTCGATTTTATTGTTATATTATTGCAACTATTGTATATTGGCGGATGCCGTTGAAAGAATACATAAATAAATATCTAATTTAATATTTAGTGGCAAGATGTTGTGATAAATAATATCTGTTACAAGTTAAGATGCCTGTTACTCTAAAAACTATTTTAAATATTCAATCAAGAATCAAGATTTATTAAAGCCACCGACCAACAATACATGGCATAGGCCACGTCAATTAATTAATTACAATATATGTGAATCCTTGCATTGAATAATTTGTAGACACATTATACATAAACACAACTAAATAAATAATGTGGTAATAACAGCGATAAATTTTAAAATATTTAAGACGACAGAATAAAAAGTATGGTACAAAAAAAAAACAGTATTATAATTATTGCTATTTAGTGTTTTTTTGAGTTTGTCAACTTAATTTACAAAATGAAACACTTTTAATGCCTGTAGACTATGGAATATAAACTTTATTTAAATTGAATCTTTCTGATTAAAGTTAGAGTTTGAGGCCTTTAAACATAACTGACAGGAGCAAATACAGATAAGTACTTTATGTTATATTCATAATGATAGTTTTGTTTATTTATTTATTGAACACCATTTTACAATATTTTGACAGTGAGATATACATGCGACAAAGATACAACATTTTACATTAGCATGCTAATAAGTGTTGAAAGATGACTTATGCCATCAAGCTAGACTTGATAATAACTTGTATAAATATTAAACAACAACTATGTACAACATTGATGAATACTTTAATAAATTAGACATGGCAATACTGTGTGGTTATGTGTATATGTACATTGATGGCAACATGCAATTTGTGTGCAAAGTGCAATGAACATTTAAAAGACCAACAGAAAAGTGCAATGAACATTAAAAGACCAACAGTCTTTTAGTTAGATTGATTGATTATGTATGTTTAACATTCTTTAAAGATAGTGATAAGGAATTAATTGATTATAAAAGACCAACAGTCTTTTAGTTAGATTGATTGATTATGTATGTTTAACATTCTTTAAAGATAGTGATAAGGAATTAATTGATTATAATACTTACTGATTAATTATAACACTTATAATACTACAGAACGCTAGTGTGGACGAAAACAATTGTTATCTATAAAGCAGACGACATCACTCACTCATCCGCTCATCCATCAATTCCCGCCATAGGGTTGGAGGGGCCCTCCCCTCCAACCCCCACCACAACTCAATATGGGTCCCCAACACAGTTAAACCGTCCACACTAGCGTTCTGTGGTTCATGGTTGGTTTGAATCACGCCAATCACGGTAAATATAACAGAACTGACCAATCTCTATGTGCAGATTAGAGATGGACGTTATATATATAACATAACAGGGTAAATAACAGTGTTGTCACGTGACAACAGTTATCTCCGCAACGCGTTGCTGGAAACTCCCTGTTATTTTGACAACAGCCTTGCAACGTACAACGGTATTACACGTTGGCGTTGCCGGCAATCTATCTATAGCGGCAACAACATAAACTAGTTATCCCCGCAATGCGTTGCTGGAAACTCCTAATTATTTTGACTGTTGTCAAATAGCCTTGCAACGTACAACGGTATTCGTCTGTTTAGTATATCTATCCGGTCTTTGGCGTTGCCGGAATATGACATCTAAAGTCTGTTGTAGTATTTACATTATATCGATTTAATTATTTTTGTAGTCGAAAAGAATTATATTTAACGATGAATTACATTTACATAACCATATTAATTTAATAACTCTTTATTTATTAATTACAAACAATATTAACAAATAATAATTTATGCTATGGCTATGCTTATTGTATAATAACGTAATTTCATTAATTAAATAATTGTTTATGAATTGACTTTTAATTTAATTTCAATCCAATAACATTATCCGTTAAACATAAGTCAATTAATAGTCAACAGTAACTCAATTTAAAAACAACAGGCAACCAATAGTGAAAGTTTTAATAACACAACGCCAGCCGCAATGATTGAATATTGAAAACGGGCAGTCGACAACAGTTGCCAAAATAACAGGTTGCCGCAACCTGTTGTCGGCTGGCTGAAATAAGTTATAACACGTTGCCAGCCAAGAGACAACGACAATTTCGACCTCTAATTCATATTATAGCCTCTTAAATTGTGAGTCGCCACATCAAGAAGCTGCAAGAAATTACTAATGTGTTAACAAAGATTTCCAGATATTGAATGATAAGAGTAGATTATATATATATATATATATAATTAAAGCTTATAATTTCTAGTTGAGGTTCTAAAGTGTTAAAATATAAAAAATAATATAGATTATTTGTAAATCTACATTTTTTGAATGAAAGTAAGCAGGTTTTTATTATTATAACAATATACATAAACATTTTGTACAATAATAATACAAACAGTAAATTTATGTTATTTAATTAAAACTTTCGATTGTTTGAGTATATCTAACTGCTAGTACTACCTAGTGGCAATGTTGTGAAAAGCCAGAAATTTTATCATCTCTTTAATCAAGTGTTCCCTGGCAGTACCTTCAGTTTCCACAATTAGCGCTGCCTGTCACTAGCTAGTGGTTTAGATTATTACCACTAGGTAGCACTGTCTGATAATATTGTTAGACCAACATTTTTGACAAGAATTATTGATGGCAGGCAAAAAAGTGTAATAGTTGTGATGAGATGCTGTTTTCATAGACTTGGACGCCCCCTTATCTCAATTGTATAAATAATAAATTTATAGAAACCACAGATGATGATGATGATAATAATAGCAAAAGTTTTTTTTTAAATCTTTTCTTTCAAATGTGTATGATGTTAACTCAAACGTAATGTGTAATTTGCTATCGATTATGATTATTAAGTAAAATCATGGATTACTGAGAAAAATTACAACAATCTAGAGATTTGCTCCTACTATAAGTAACTAACACAACTATAATCTAGCTGCACTGTTAGTAAACGCTGTTGTATTAAACAGTTATATCGAAAAGTATTAAACATTAATAAGTATTAAAGTATTAAACACCAAAACAGTTATATCGAATTGGTAGCATAACAGAGCAACTTGCTAAAATAAACTATGCTACAAGTGTGAGAAACAAGAAAAATAACATATTATTATCTATTCATAATAGTATTACTTATATCATATTAAGAAAGAAAAAAATATATATAGGCAAATAGTTAGTTACTATTCTTACATATTCCATGAAGCGTAATATTTAGTTATGAGTACACAGGAAAGAGGTAACCTACAAATTTATGATTACTGTACGTAATTTCTTGTCAGCTATAATTTAAATACATATATTGGCCTATAGAAGCTATATAGATACTTGGATAGCATAAGTAACTTAAGGCCTACGCCTAACGTATGTAGTCTGGTCTAAATAACATGTATGCCAAGGCCTACAGCAGGATAGCATAAGTAACTTAAACTTCTTTCAATTTTATATAGTTAAATGTTTAAGTATATGGATCTGCTAGTGCTACCTGGTGGCAATTCTATAAACTGCTAGCAAGAGTGAGATCAATTACAGTACTAATTACTGCATAAACAAATCTGTATTTACATAATGGAGGTCATAGAAAGTTGTCGTATTAATTAAAGAATTTATTTAAAATCAGAGATAACATAACTAATAGATCTAGTCTGTTACACTATAATTGGTATTTATTTCCACTCGGGATTACAGGAGTTTACATGGACATGTAAACAAGACACTGCTCCTGGATTAGATTACAGGACAACGATGAAGCATTTAATTTTTAGAAGTACAAGCAATTTTCTTGAATATTTATATTTAAATATGGAACGATCGACTTGTTTTTCTTATGAAATGGAAACAAATTAGAATCATAGTAATTTTAAACACCACAAGGATAAGAACTATAGACCCATGTATCATATATTCTGTCTTATTTAAATATTGTATACTTTGATTGAAGACAATGTAATGGCAGATACTTTAGCAACAGACATCCAGGTAACAAAAAATGAAAAAAATGTATTCTTTATAACGTTTATAAACCAACACATTTTAATTAGATGGGAAGAAGGGAATATATTTCAAATCAATAATAATAATCAAACACCGTGTCAAGCAGCCTACATCTTTTGACACCATAAAACAAGAAACAGGTACCTACTTAAGGCAATGGCTTACCACAAGGAGTGTCAATGAATTAATCAAATATTTATTTGCAATATTCCACATCCATACAACATCCCCACTTCCGACGCAAAAAAAACTAAATTAGCATCGGATGGAACATGAAACTATTCTCCCTGTCTAGTATAATCAATACTTTAAGCTGATCCCAAGAATTCCAACTACTCTTAGTATGGTAGAGCCTCTTAACGAGTGAAGGTAATCACAACCTCAAGAGGTTGTCAAAAATTGTCGATTTTGTTTTCATATCTAACTATCTAAGTACTGGCTTGAGATGGGCGTTATTTAACGTAATAGGAAAAATAATATGATTACTTCTTCGCACCCTATTACCAAGTAACAGGATTACTGGTTTTACCCTATTAATTTTGTAACGTAGTCGACAGAGCTGCAGCCACCAGCTCTCAATGTAGTGACTGAACGCTGTGAACAGAACAAATAATAGGAAGGGTAATATGATTCCGCTCTCGATTACTGGTTTTACCCTATAAATTTTGTAACGCAGTCGACAGAGCTGCAGCCACCAGCTGTCAATGTAGTGATTGAACACTGTGAACGGAACAAATAATAGGAAGGGTAATATGATTCTGCTCTCGCTCTCGTTTGCTGAAATTGATGCGCTGTTGTAAACAGACTATTGGGAGGGGAAGCAAGAATATCCTGTCAAAACATGAAACTACTTGTCGTATTAGGCATAAAACAAAACATATAATTTTAGTATTTAACATTTAATTACAGTTTATCAAACTTTTATATTTTTACAATGTATTATAATAGTTAATTATTTTTATTTCTTTGTTCTTTATAAATTATTTTTATTAATGTTTTCATTAATATACACAATTAAATATTCTGTAAATAGTTAGTGTTACACTTTAAATATGTATGTGACATTAAAGTAGCCTCTTTTTTTTATTAGAAACGAAATTTTAATACCTCATCATTCAATAGGCTTTAGTATGTGTATGATATTTTTATAATAAAAGTAAGAATTATAAAAATATTCTTACTTGGTCATGTCTCTTTTATAGCTTAAAATTACTTTGATGTGAAACACACGACTAATCAAATCATGGCGGTCCTGAGGCTTTTGTCCATCAAACAGGTTTTCAGTGATTTCATTCCACTTAGGATTGCACGTAAATGTGATGAATAGATCTGGCCTCCCATAGTGCCGCACATAGGTCATTGCGTCTTGAGTCCGCTC
Source organism: Stictocephala bisonia (assembly GCA_035578905.1). Classification (NCBI taxonomy): domain Eukaryota; kingdom Metazoa; phylum Arthropoda; class Insecta; order Hemiptera; family Membracidae; genus Stictocephala; species Stictocephala bisonia. The sequence continues at coordinate 206,567 of JAQJVL010000702.1, read as the reverse complement.
GTGCATGTACCGAGCTCCACCTGTGAATGTTGAAGGCAAGATCACTGCTTGTCCTAGGTCCCCTGGATCAATGTCACCTTTGTTTACGGCATCTTTCGAGTGAATGTAGTTTTCAGCTCGAAGTTTTTTCTGATTGTTTCTAATGAAATTTAGGACTTGGTAACAGGGTCACATTGAGGAATGGAGATATAGTAGCCATCCTCACCATAACAAAACATTAAGGGATACTGCAGAGCATCATAAGCTCTATAAGTTTCACATATACGCTGCAGTTTCTCATCTCTGCCCTTTATTAAAATATCTCTTTTTCCAAACTCTTGGCCGAGAATGACTACACCAACTTCTCCTGGTACTGGTTCATTGTACCTTCCTCTGTGGTCATTAGAAGGCTTTTTATCAGCATGAATAAACACCTGAAACTTCCGACTATCTCTTGACATACTGTCAATTACGCATTTAAAATCCATAACATAAGTAATGCAATTATGAAGCATTTTTTGTAATTCTTGGACTAAATCTGGTTTGATTCCTGGTACTTTATCACAGCGTGCGATTGTTTCTTTGTTGTCGTCACCAATAAAATACATCTGTAAAAACTGATGATCATCTTTTTTTGGATGAAGGGAGCAAACTACCAATTAAATGATAAACTTGTCCTTGTACCTTGAATGTAGGCATAAAGCCTCTTTCAACTATTTGCTTGGCTCCAAAGGACGTCATCTGAAAAGCACTGTTGTACTTTCTGGAGTTGTTAAGGAAGTGTTCACTTTCGGGATGATCACCAACGATGAGACTGTGAAGAGGTTCAGGTCGCTTTTCAAGGCGGTTAGTGCAAACTTTTCCACTGCCGCAACACAATCCCTGTGATTCGCTTTTCCATTTTAATGCTTTACAATAATTACACAAAATATTCATGGGTCCAATCGTAATAATTTTATCTGTTTCATAAGAGATATCTGGGTCATATTGGAGTCCAGAGTTAGCGTTTGCAGTCCAAATCTTTTTTTTACGCTGCAAGCGTTTTTCATGATTTTTGTCATATTTAGCAACAGCAGCCCGGTTCACTTTCGGATTCTTTGTTGTATACGTTGCAACAGCTCCTCGGTGTACTTCTGGGTTTTTCTCATTATACTTGGCAGCAGCCGCACGATTGACTTCCGGGTTATTATGAGTATACTTTGCCACAGCAGCTTTGTTGACTTCTGGATGTGTCGTTTTGTACTTAGCTGCAGCCTCACGCAACTGTTTCAAACGTGGCAAATTTGAGAAACACCCTTTCCGCTTGGTTCTTTTCGTTTTCGATTTTTCTTTTTCAGCTGAATTTTCTGGTTGTTTAATATTTTCAAAGTCATTTTCATAAGATTGGAAATTTGTGTTTTGATTTATATGCTCAAATAGCTGTTTTTCCTCCTGTAAAACGTCTCTAATACGATTCATACTTGTTTCAATAGGTTGTGAAGCCGCTTTTTGCTTAAAACGTTTAGCTTTTGGTTGTTCTGTGCCGTGTTCAAAGTTTACCACTTCACTTTCAATACATTGTGACAATGTCTTCAGATCCGGTTTAGATTGTATTTCTGGTATATTTTCATGGTTTCTTTTATTGACAATATTGGATTTCATTAATGAGTTTTGATTATTTTTGGTATTGTGCCTTGCCTCAAGAACATCAAGTGTCCACTACTAAGGTTACCAGTGAACAGTATGTGATACTCTGATGATGCCCCCTCTACACCAAAGCTCTGAAGTAAATTACCATTATTGTACACTCTCAATATGCATTGAAAGAGCTCAGATGCGGCAATCAACTCACATGCTGATCCGTAAGTTGATGGTTTCAACATCTCACGATGGTAGTGTTCAGGGGAGATGTAATTATCCCCTTTAACATCATGAGTTAAAATTTGGAATCTTGCCCAATTAGTTAAAACATAGTTAACAATTTTCTCTCTTACTTGATCGCTGTACAAAGTATTTCCGTAAACTAAATAGCATATAGAATGAAAGAGGCACGAACCATCTTGAGGCATGTGAATAACTCTAAACTGTGAGTCTTTTTGTCCTAATAGTGTCAACTTGGTATCCATGTCAAAAAATCAAATAAAAAACTATTAGAATACAACTATTAAAATAAAACTATTAGGATGTATTTGTTTAAAGTTCAGAACTTTCTTGCAAACACTAAATTACCACCTGTTTCTTGTTTCTTTTGAATAAGAACAACATAGTTTGTTGTATTTCCGTTTTAGTTTTGCTGTGTTTGGTTTATTTTCACACATGTTTAATTTATTCAAATGAATCATGGCAATGATTGCACCCAAGTACCAGGTGAACCAAGCTTTTGCTCAGTAAACAATTATTGTAATTTACAGTATTTATATTTTCTTTACTCAATGTTTACATCTATCCCTGACATTTGCTCAAACACAGCTGCCAAGAGGACACCCCTACACGCTTCGCATGCCAACCCCAATGCTCGCTGTGCTCGATACACCTCGGCCTTCGGCCTCGGCATGTAACTATTCAATACAAAAATCTGTATATTAACTATATAACGTAAAATTACAATATTAAATTTCGGTACAGAATCTCACTTACACTAATTGCTTTGCCACCTATTTAGCCTATTTCAAGCATGTTCATTTCATTTATTTTTGTTTAACAGCTGAAGATTAAACTCATAGTAAAATATTAAATAGTATAATGTCAAACATTCAAAATAGACATGTTTATTTATTTACAAAACAGCTGTTATTAATTTACTGAAATCAATCCAATGTTATCCTTATGGACCAATCTTTTAGGGGTGCTTTATACCCCTTAGGAGTACTTTATCTAGATGAAAATACTTTAGTTGTCGTATTTAAGACCTAAAGAAACAGTGTACAAAATTTCAGCTCTCTACCTACATGGGAAGTTGGAGAATTAGTGATGAGTGAGTGAGTCAGTGAGGGCTTTGCCTTTTATATATATAGATAAATTTTAATTTAAATGCCTTGTTATTAAACATTATTTGATTAAAATTATGATCATTTAGCAAATTAAAAACATAAAAAACAAACAAAAAAGTTTGTGAAAGTATCTGTGTCATCTGTCAACGGTGTGATACAACACTAATATGATGTGTCTAATATTCATTTAAAACAATTAATTAATACCGTGTAGTAGATAGAGAACGAAAGAATCAGTCTTATACAGTAATAGTGTCAAATCTATCGTCCCTACTGGAACGATCCGGCCAAGCGGTAATAGGGTGACAAAATATATTCACTTCTTTGTAGCTAAAACTAATAGCGTGTACAATTAATGGCATGCAGTAGAACGAGCAAGAAAGAATCAGTCTTATACAGTACAGTAATAGCATTGATTTTACTATACATAGAGTACATTTTATATAGTAAAATCAATGGTAATAGTGTCAAGTCGATCGTCTCGACTGGAACGATACGGCCAAGCGCACAGAACTAGACTAACCTGACTAACCAGAGACCAAGTAAGTATAATGTTTGCTTTGTGATAGAACTGGAGGAACGGCAGGTACTGGAACTGGAACCAGCACAAAAAGAAAAAAAAGTGTTAGTGAATTGATTGTAATTGTATCAACATAAACAAACGAGGTTAGGAATGTCAATAATTGCGACAGGCAAGAAGGAATCCGTAATCTACAATCAGTATTCACATTCAGTTCGTTAGACAATATATATGATACGATTGAGGATTAAATATGGCGTAGCAAGTTATTTATTACAGTGCACATTGAATCCAATTCATTTAAGGCTCAGGCAATACTGACAAAGGTAACTATTCAGAAAGGCTCTTTATGCTTTCTTCAAGTTTATTCTCCAAACCCTCAACAAACGGCTTGATTTTCAAAGTATTTGTAGAAATTTTGGTAATTATTTAATATTGCACATCATGCAATTAAATTTTTTTTCATAATACTCATACTATTGGCTAATTTGAAAGTCATTGCAAAAATTTGGAGGGGGAAAACAAAGAAAAACAACAGTTTTTGCTACCAAATATCTATAATTTTTTTGTTTATATAATATTTACACTAAAAATAGTATACTATATTTTAATGTTGTGGGTATTCAAATTAAAAGGAATTACATCCTGATTACAATTATGGCAAGGATTTTGCAATTGGAATATTATCAAGCGTGTTAGAGCTGGAAATGTGCTGGTTTCAGTAAGGTTGTTAGGTTTGGTAAGGTTAATTAAGGTTTTAGCTATGTTTAATTAGGCTAGATAAGGTTAACAAAAAATAATGAATAAAATCAGCCAAACCTTACTAAACCCAACATAACAGAATGTTACATACCTTACTAAAAAAAAATCTAACCTTTCTCTAAATAGTCTTCATGGATAGGCTTCACGGTCATCACTATCACTAACATATTCTAGGTCTTCGGGGTTTGACCTTGTCACTGGGCTATTTACAAACATTGCCGACGTTTCGGCCACATTAGAGTAAGCTATCCTCACGATGATATTGTCGGCACTGGTGGCGCAGTGCTGTAACCCAGCTACATGGGGACAAAGTGTTTGGGAGATTGTAGGCGATAGGTTGTATGCTCGGTCCTCTTAATACCGACATGGCGTCCGCTTGGTGGTTGCTATTGGCGTGGACACTATTAGAGAAGTCTGGGGTGTCCATGTTGGGTGGTAATCATTGTGCGGATGTTGTGTGGGGGAGATAACTGAGTATCAGGCTTGTCAATTAGCTGAAAATCAGACCAGCACTACGTGGTTCGGATTCCACGTAAAGCTGTAGGTCCCTTAGTTGCCCTGGCTGTTGGGCTATTAATAAATTTTCCCTTTCTGAGGAACAGTTGAACTCAGTTAGTAACCAGACTACACTCATCCACACTCATCCTACACTCATAAAACCATTCATATTTGCCTTAAAATACGCACAACGTTGTGTCGGCGTCTCATTTGTAAGAATCATATGTAAGGTGAGATGATCACTGTATCGCAAAACTCGACTAGCAGGGACGGACCAGGCTCGTAGGTTATTTATACCCGCCTGGTGATGGGGGGGGGGGGGTTCTGGTGACTTACATACCGTTCCAGTCCTTCTTGGCTCCGGCACTTTTCTTTACCCGTCCTTAGGCACTTTTCCGGTGTTAACACTTCATAATGGTCCTATTTCAAAACCCTTAACATATTCTTGACCAGAACAAAATCCTGCATAATTTTAGTACCCACAATACTAACTTGGAAAAACTTTACTTTTCGCAAAAGAAATGTTTCCTAAAAAAATTTGTTAAGTACTTTAAAATTTAGCCCATTTTTTACCAATTTTACCAGTGTTTTTGAGAAAAATCTTGAAAAATGCATATGTGCTAGCATTATTTTATATACAGCATTATTTTATATACAGTATAATAGTGTACTGTATATAAAATAACTACCAAAATTTTTTTAAAGGCAAGACCGATCTTCCTTCTTAACCTTACTCTGCCCATTCCTCATAGACTTTTGATCTGTGTGAGAAATTTATTCAGACAGAGTAAGGGGAACTAATACAGTAGAAGTTGAATATTATTAGGCCGGAAGTCGAAATCTTCCAGTCTAGACTGGATTCGAACCAGCGATCTTTAACCCAAGCTCAAAGTCCCGTCGCCTTAGACCACCGGCTCGCCCCAATTCTTTGTTATTTACATAGAATAGGAGGGGTTGAAAATTAAATGTCTCCCAAATCAGAACTAATTTGTCAATGTCCATTCTCTGTTTACGAGTCATCTTGTCGTCAAACCTTAGCATTCTAAGTAAAAATCTAAATCTCTGAATCAACAAACACATTGAAAAATTTCAACGTCAGTTCCCTCATCATCCCACAATTCCTCTGCATTCAAATGTAAGGATTTCAAAACACCTGAGTGGTACAGAAGTCCAATCAATCAATGCCTTCATTTCTTCTATGGAGGTGTTCTTAGCGTCTCAATCTCTTCCGTATTTTTCTTTATTTGGATTAATGAACAGGTTTGTATAATTTATGATTTTCTCTAACAAGTCATCAGTAAAATAAAAATACTTCCAAACATCGAGTGGTTTTTTGCAACTCCTTTGGTTCCTTGGCAGATGAATGATAATTAGGAAGACAAAGGTAGTTGGACATTTGCCATCATTACGTGAAAATTACCAATCACAACGTTTCGATTTGGTAAAACCTAAACCTTTTTCAAGTACTAAAAACTAAATTACATCTACACAAACATGTTATAAAACTACGTTCTTAAACTAATAAACTTATCTACATTAATAATTATCTACATTTTTACCTAGATCCTAGAATGGGGTACAAAAAAATCAACTTATACTAAATATAAAATGTTAACAGGGTTAAATTAATATACCAATTAGGCGCTGTCAAGGTCACAATATCAACGAAAAAATGTTAAAATACAATTAAAATTAATATTCAAATCAGACTGAAATAAGATTACATTAACTAATCATAAATATATGGTACCTGAAAAACACTATTAATTTAAAATAACATTCAACATGCACAAAAATGATATATATGACTCGGAAGGGCTGAGACTACTATTACAATTACATTTTAACCTGAAAAGACAACAATTATTAGGAATAAAACAATACAATAATCAGATATTATTACAAAAATGATTAAGTCTTACGACCCGCAGTGACGATGGCGTCTAGACGTCCCAGGCACGAAGTGAGGATGATACAATTTTTTGTACCCCATTCTAGGATCTAGGTAAAAATGTAGATTATTATTAATGTAGATAAGTTTATTAGTTTAAGAACGTAGTTTTATAACATGTTTGTGTATATGTAATTTAGTTTTTAGCACTTGAAAAAGGTTTGGGTTTTACCAAATCGAAACGTCGTGATTGGTAATTTTCACGTAATGATGGCAAATGTCCAACTACCTTTGTCTCCCTCATCTGATACTCCATCATTAACAAATTTCAAAAACAAAATGAATGATGATATTTCTCTGTCTGGTCCGAATATTCTGTGGGGGCTCAAATGATTTCCACGTTGTTTATACATCCCTACCGAGAAAACGTCCTCTGTACACAACAGGTACATATCTTCTGAAGATAGATTAGCACCGCCTTCCTCCTCACTTGCGCTTTGTTCTGTGTGAGTGTTATTGTCATTGTCAATCGCTCTTTCTTCAATGGGATCTATGTCACTTTTGTAGTCGGACTCAATATCGTCAACATCAGAAGAAGGTGTTCCAAGTAGCACCGATATCATGTGGTAATTCAATAATTGGTGAGGAAAACTCAAACTTGTACTTGGTGCACTATCCATTTTTTTTTTTTTTTTTTACTTTTCTTCACACTTAATAAAACAAATGTCCAAACAGTGGGTTTTAATCACAGTACACATAAAATAATCTAAAGATAGAATTTTAACAGAAAAATAAAAATTAGATGTTTAAAACTTTGGTCAACTAAGTAGTCGCCGCGGGTCGTGGTGACCCGCACGTATGTATCACGGCCGAATGAGACACAGAAACTAAACAAAAACAACTGGTTGTTGTTGGGAGTGGGGAGGCAAAAAGGGAGAGGAGGGTTTTACTTTTGGTACAGTCAGGGCAGGCAACAAAAGAAGCTCACAGGTCACTATGACCCACAGCGACCACTCCCGGATTAATTAAGAGTAATAAGCTATAATTTTTTCAAAGCTAAAAAATAAACTTATTTAGACAAATAACAGTAATTTTATTTCATATTATTTAAAATGAATTGTTTTGAACATACTGTATTTAGATGTTTTTCCTATCTTTAATTCTGGGGAGTAGGGGTCTTAAACACTGCATACAGATTTAAAATATTACATTATACTTATTGTTATTATATTTTTTTACTATCACTAACCTTTTCCTGTTCCTTTCGAAGCAGCTTCCTTGGATTTCTCTCTTCTGTATGATGATATCAAAGAATTGAAATCAACGGTTATTTCAATTTCATTTGCAATACATTCCCAAGGGTAATTTTTCCTAAGTTTATTATAATGAAACATGTGATTCAGTTGCCACAATTCAGGTTTATCTTCATACAAAGAAATTAGCTGAATGTACTTCTTACTTTCCTACTCCATATAGATTAAATAAAAACCCACATAAGGAACAATAACAATATCAACAAAAACAATAACAGTAAATAAATACATCCGTATAAAGTAGTATAATAAAAATAACTCTCTAAAAAATAAAAAGCAAATGAAACCAAACTGTCAGTAAAGGTACATCAAACTGGACTGGATATAGTTGCAAACACAAAATGCCTGTCTAGACAGGACGCGCCACGAACACAAATCCCTCTGATGTTTCCTTGAAAAACCGACTTCGTTTGGATCGACTATGCTAACTCATAATCAGTGTTTGCAAACAGTTTTTAGCGCAGGTGAATAGAGGTTCCGACGAATGTCTGTTCGCAAACACGTTGTTTGCAATCGTAGCGTGTGAAATGTAAGATAACACCTTAAGATGTGCACCTTAAGATAACAATAAATTCAAAACATTCATATTAGAATCATTAAGTGGAGATCCATAGAACTTAATGGAAACATACACCTGATTCTCTCTCCTTGTCACACATCTGGGCAACGTGCTATGAGTGGTTTAGTACCTTCTCGTAAATAGCTGGGAATTCCGTGTAGACTGAGGAACATGGAAATCAGTTTCTTGACTAATCTCAGTGCAGTTGACTTGATCATTAAAACCCTGCGGAGAAAGACCAGGCCCAGAAGTGCCCTTCAATCCAATAGAGGAGGAATACTGAGGTGTTATATACTAAATTTAGCTATGAACATGTTCTACACAATATTTGTAATATTATCTGGTTACTATGTTCATGACTGTTTATAACCATAAAATATTATTATAAATGCTCAACAACCCACATAATCTACTACTACATTAGCCTACACAAACCCAGAGAACATACTTTTATAAGAAATAAAAATACTCCACTTATCATCACAAAGACGTTTTGGTACTTATGTAACTATTATAAACATACATACTTATATTAATACCAGTTCCGGGAGACTGAGCTTCACTCAGTTGAATTTTGCAAACTGAAGAGGTAGCATCCATTTCTTCCAGAGGATCCTGAGGATCATTTGTTGTTGCTCTTCCTTGTATTTTATTAATAAAATCTTGTTTTGGAGCTCTTTCATGTTTTACCTTTAGCCCCTTTGTGGAACTCGGCTTGTGGCCTCATGGGAGAGCTCTGCCTACAGCCTCACCAAGGCGCTCTGCAACAGGCCTCTTTGTGGAACTCGGCCTACGGCCTCGCAGGGGAAAGTTCGGCCTGCAGCCTCACCAAGGCACTCTGCTAAAGTCCCATTTGTGGATCTCAGCATGTCGCTTCATGAGGACGATCGACCTATGGCTTTGCCAGGATTCTTAAGCAGTATGACTACGAATTTTGGTTTTTGGGCCAGTGAAGCCCAAACATAGTTTTTTATAAAATATTAATAATTAAGAGAAGAATACCTTTACTTTCATACCCCAGTTGGGTGTATTAGTTTAACATTACTCAATGTAGGGTTTTTGAGTACATTATTTATTTGGGAGGGGGCAGAGCCCTTAAACGTTGTCTCTTCCAAAATGTAGTGGTTTAATGTGATTTAGGAGATATATATCTATAGTTTGATGCCCCCCAAAATAATGAAATATTAAGAAATTCCACCACATGTGGACAAGTAAGTAAACCAAACACATGATCTTCTAAATAATAAATTGTTTATTAATTCCCACACGGGACGACTAGGAGCCTCTGAGGTGGAAATCTAAATTTTCCCAGGGTTGAGACCGGTGCCAATCCATTGACTTGTGGTCGAAACCTCCCCAAAAAATTAAAAATCCTTAGAACAAAAAAAATTTGTCCGGACGCGGTTTGTTTTAGATAAGATATACATAAAATAAAGAATTAAATTGATAATATTATTTCAAAACAACAGCAAACAAAGACGGACAATAAATTAGTTAGCTACATTAGACAAGATTTGTAAACAACAAATGGCGGACAGAGAGCATTCGCTTTTATTCAATACCAACTTTCCATTCTACAAATAACAGACTGTTGTCATAGAAACAATTGAAGTACATCTTATAATACTGTTTCATTTAGTTCCCAGTGGTGTATGAATATATCACTATTCCGACGTTTACATACTCTTATAAGTGCCGAAAGTGACCGCTGCAATCGACAGATTATCCATCAGTTTGGCAACAGTTTTTTCAACAATCAAGTTATCCGTTGATCACCGTTTGAGAGTTAAACACGTTAGCACCAGAAAGGTGCTGGTTTCAGTAAGATTGTGTTTTATTAGGATAGGGCGAGGTTGGGTATTGATAGGTTAGATATATTAACCTACCTACAAAACCACCCTAATAAAACCTAATCTGTACATTTAGTTGAATTTATAATATAACATTGAAAAAAAATCTTTTAATAAACATTCTCTATGCAGTTGTGTTTATTTTGCTAATATTTAATCAAATATTTTCCATTAATTATTTTATTTTGATTGAAATCTTCACCTACTGATAAGTAGTTTTATGGAGTTTCCCAATTTTTAGCAAGTTTCTGCATATGTGTTGGTTGCTGTAGGTTATAGATACAAGTGTGGGTATACAATAGGGTCCTTGTCGACCTTTTTGCTGAAATTTTTTTCATAGTAGATACATGTCTAAAAAACAAGAATATGATTGGGTTTTTAATGGAAAAGCTGGTAAAATGGAAAAATATCCTTTTTTGTGAATATAGCGATGTGGGTACTAAAATTGTGCGTAATTTGGCTCTGATCACGAATATGTCAAGGTCTTAACAATCGAACCATTATTAAGTATATTAGCGCAGGAAATATGCCAATTTCAGTAAGGTTATGTTTGTTATAAGTTACGTTATGTTCGGTTTGGTTGTGTTATGTTAGTTTTGGCTAGGTTATGATAGGTTTGATTAGGTTATGTTAGCTTAAACTAAGTTAACCTGCTCCTCCGCACGTTTAGTTTTAGTTAAAATAAATATGCACAATTGGTGTCGGCAGTCGTGTCCGGCTCCATACCTCACGAGCCTCATTCCGGGAATCCCCCAAAGCTATTTTTACCCCCCCCCCTTTCCCCTTGGTTCCTTGTCAGTTACAATTCAGTGACGCAGTGTCAGTTTGCGGAGGTTTTCTCCGCGTGCGCCCTATCGCGTAAGTGGTTATTGCGGAGTTTATTTCCTCGTGCGCCCTTCTGTGTTAGAGCCTCTAACTTAGAGGTGACTGTTTTAGTTGTGTCTGTTAGTGAAGTATATGACTATTTGGTGTTTCCACTTTATATTACACTGATCCCACTATGGATTTATTAGAAGAGATTTACATTTCATTTTACTACTTATTTAGTTAGTTTAGACAGAAATCTATTTTTCAATTTTTATTTCATATGTATTTTAATTTATATTATGTAGCTTTTCTGTAAATGTGTAGTATAAATTGTTTACTAAACATAACCAAACTTCACAATTGATATTTTATTATTAATTTAGACAAATTAGAATTAGTAATCAAATTAGAATTTTTTTAATTTATATTCATAACATGTAAAATTGGCCAAACTGTGAGTATATTTATACATATACCAAAATATATGTATGTTTTTATGTATTATTTAATTTATAATTATTATTAAATATATTTTGTTTGCATAGATGTATAATTGCATTATTGCGGAGCAAAACTCCGCATGCGCCCTCTCACATAACACCAACAGTGATACCCTTTTTATACTAGAAAATTACTTAATTTGTTTAGTTAAAATATTACTTATATTTAGTTGAACAATTAATGTTATTAACAATGACATTTGGTTCCTAATAAAGTTATTCAACATTTAAATAATATATTGCGTTATAACTAGAAGTAAAATGGGTAAAATTTGTGCAATTTAGTGTTGCGGAATAAACTCCGCATGCGCCCGCTCCCGTTTTATAAGTGAAGCGCCCGCTCGAGGGTTAAGAAAAATATATAACTTTACAAACCCAAACGTAACCAATCAATACCCAACCTAGCTCTATCCTAAAAGAACATAACCTTACTGAAACTGGCACATTTATGACATTAATGTTCTTAATGGTGGTTCGATTGCAAAGACCTTGACATATTCGTTATCAGAACAAAATTCTGCAGAATTTGAGTACTCACATCGCTACATTTATAGACAAAATATTGTTCCTAATTTACCTTATTTTTGTAATTTTTCTGGCTTTTCCCCTGAAAATAAAGGATCATATTCTTGTTTCTTAGCTATCTATCTACTATGAACAATTTCAGCTAAAAAATCTCAAGATAACTTTTTTAGATAAATCTCTGTTCTAGATAACTTTTGTGTAGAATTAACTTTTGATCATAAATAATTGTTACTGCAATGGTATTTTATATACAGTATTAGCTTGAGTAATAACAACAAAAATACCGTATTTATAATGCAATGAGTAAATTATCAATGTATCATACTACCTATTGATTTTAATGTCAAAAATAGAGAACTTTTGTACGGGATCATCTCAGGTGTAAACTTAAGTTCGATGACATAACCCGCCATTGAATGAGAATCAATCAATCAATCTTTATTTGCCTTTTAACATTACACCTGTGAATTAAATAAGAAGAGTAAAAATGTGTGTATTTATTTTGTAGGAATTATCATGGCCAAACAGCATCAATTTTGCCATAGAGTGTCAAGATTATTCCAACCAATCAATGCAGTTCCTGTAGGAGCTCATGTAAAAAATAAAGATTTACTTTCAAATAGTTACAAAGTAAGTATATTATACAATGATGTATTATCATAATAACATTTTCTCTTAAACTTGTGAAAAATGACTTTCGCTTGTTAGTGTGGACAATTTCAAATAGATTATTACATAAACTGCTTTAGATATACAGTGAAAACCCGATTGTCCGTCACCCTATTTTCCACCAGGTTCTGTTCGTCTGGGTTTGTCACGTCACGATATGACAGTTGCTGTATGACATCCGTCTGGAAGACGACAATTTCTCTCTCTGTCTAGCCCTCATAAGCCTAGTGGGTCATTCCATGCCAATTCAACTAGAAAAAAATAATTTTTTCACCCACCATCTCAGATTTGTGTGAAACGTTGTAGCTTTGTTCTATATGTAAAGATAAGTTAAACTACCAAATTTGGAATTTTTATCTCATTTAATTTTCCAGTTATGGCACTTTAAAGTTTTTATGTTTTTCAATTCCTGCAATCTGGATAGCGCCAAACAAAACATGAGATAGAAAAGAAAATACGAGGGTCGTCTCAAAAGTAAGTTACACTATTTTTTTAAAGCTGTTCTGTTGGCGCCAGAAGTCTGGGAGTCGCGGAGTATTTGCGTCTGGGCGTAGTGGCAGCACTGTAAAATTCCTATGCGCGTGCGTCGATCGATCGGCCAGTCAGACTACAGGCAATATGGAGACACCACTTGTTCCTACCGCCGATTGTGAAATTCGCGCTATTATTCGTTTTTTAACAGCAAAAAATAAAACTGCCACTGAAATTCATCATGAGTTGTGTAGTGTTTATGGTGAAGGTGTGATGTCAAGGCCAATGGTATCTCGTTGGCGTCAATCATTCATTGAAGGACGGACAACACTGCATGATGAACAACGAAGCGGCCGTCCCTCCACTTCTCACGCGGCAACTGTTGTTGAAGATGTCAGAAAGGTCATTGACACCGATCGGCGCCTGACTCTTGACGAAATCCTTTGTCAACTGCCTTCTAATGTGGAAATAAGCCGTGCATCACTCCACAGGATTATTTCTGATGATCTTCATCTGTCAAAAGTGTGTGCAAGGTGGGTTCCACGCCTTCTCACAGAACAGCACAAAGAGCAGAGAGTTGATGCTGCTTTGCAATTTCAACAATTTTTCGATGATGAAGGAGACAATTTATTCGATCGAATAGTGACTGGGGATGAGACCTGGATCCATCATTGGACGCCTGAATCGAAAAGACAGAGTATGGTATGGAAAGGAAAGGACGAACCAACACCAAAAAAAGCGAAAGTTGTGGAATCCGCTGGAAAAATCATGGCGACGGTTTTTTGGGACAACAAAGGTGTGTTATTGATCGACTACCTTCCTCGTGGGACTACAATAACAGCAGCACGGTATTGTGAACTTTTGGAACAACTGAGAAGAGCAATCCAGAACAAAAGAAGAGGAAAGTTGACGAAAAAAGTTTTTTTGTTCCATGACAACGCTCGCCCACATGCTGCTCGTCAGACCCAAGACCTGCTCACAGATTTTCGATGGGATGTTTTTGGACATCCACCTTACTCCCCCGACCTTGCACCAAGTGACTTTCATCTTTTCCCACACCTCAAACAACATCTTGGAGGTCGGCGCTTCGCAAATGACGATGAGCTGAAAGAAGAGGTTGAGAGTTGGCTAAGCAATATGGCGGCAGAATGGTATGATGAGGGACTGAAAAAACTGTTACCACGTTACCAAAAATGTTTAGAAAATCATGGAAATTATGTAGAAAAATAAGGTTAACTTGTACTTTTCAAAATATATCATTTAAAATATTTTCTGATGTTTTTTATACTTTTAATAAAATAGTGTAACTTACTTTTCAGACAACCCTCGTAATTTCTCATTTGACACCCAATCTTAAAGAAATTTTCAAGGCCTGTTCTTTGAGTACTAAGGAATTTGACAAAAATGACCTCACTAGTCTAAGTTAAACCTAAAATATTATAAAAAATTACATTTTTATTTTTTGTTCAGTTTTAAAAACCCAAACATGTTTTACGTTAAATTCAATATCTCAAAAAGGAATGAGATAGTCAAGAAATCTTTTTTTCCTAAATTATCTGCATGGTATGGGCTTTAATTTAGTAAAATAATCATTCTGTAACAAATAATAAGGTTAACGTACCTTTGTCGTCTTCAGCTACAAAATCCTATTTATTGGATTACCGGTTTCAGAGTAAGAACTCCATGTTCACATCCATTGTACATTGTCAAAACAGTCACATTAAAAACATAATACAAAAAATACATAATAAAAAACATAATTTTTTTTGTATTATGTTTTTAATTTGACTGTTTTGACAATGTACAATGGATGTGAACATGTTCTTACTCTGTGTTATAGTTCTTACTCTAAAACCGGTAATCCAATAAATAGGATTTTGTAGCTGAAGACGACAAAGGTACGTTAACCTTATTATTTGTTATATATATCAGCTCAGGAGGCTTTAGCAATGAATAATTATTCTGTGTATTTTGTTCCTTTTATTTCTAAAATGCATTGCAAGTTTCAATATATTAATTACAAGTGATGTGAGTTCTTTCAATAACAATGAATAACTATAGCTTTTAATGGAAAGATATAAACTGCATTTTAATATTTGGAAAAGTATATTTAATAGTAAGCAATGTGAATTTTAAGTATTTGAGTTCAGATATGATTTATAGGCTCAGTATTAAAATATAAACTTAATATTTACATACAAATTAAGTATACAGAAACCTGTTCTTACACACACCTAATGTATATAATTAGACCCATTTCACTGTGAAGACTTGCAAGCTAATGAACTAATTCTTTTGTTTGAAAATATTTTAAACTAGTCTGGTGCACTCTGGTGGGAATTTATAGGTCATTCCCGTTGAGGTGTGTGGAGGCTCAACCACTGCAAGGATGTGTGGAATTGGCATGTTACATACATCATCTCGTTTGGGCCAGTAAAAAGAAGGGGGGGGGGTCCTGCTGGGTGAAGAAACTTTACTGTTACATCTCCATCTTCTTTGGCAACATTTGTTATTATTCCATAGTACCAGAGATTGTCTGTCATATGTACAAGCAATGAAGCGAGAGGGATATAGATCTTCTTCTTTGACATTTAAAGTTAATCCTCTTCTCAAGTTGACTTGGTTTTTCATCGCAACTGACTCGCCTAACTTCTATAGTTTCAAAACAGTCGAGGGGTCTGTAGTTGTGAAAACTTCTAGTACCTGGAAGGGTATCAGACCTTCAAAGTGTTTTGAGAGCTTGCAACGAGTCTGATCTACTGAGTCTTTTGAGATGAAGTGGAAATTGATTTTGGCAATGTTGGATTTACAAAATTGAAAAAAGGTAGTTGCAGTCAGTATTTTATTGTCAAGAGGCTTTTGATGACTTGCTTTTCACACCAACCGTTTAACAGTTCCTCCAATACCGTCGCATTCTGTTTTGCCATGGCTTGTAGCGAAGAAAGACCATTGGCCTTTAATTTTTAAGTCTTTTTCATGAAGGGAAAGGTTCGTGAAGTTGTATTTGTTCTTGTACTGCCCTGCACAACCATCACTATAATAATGAATGTCTGTGATGTTAAGAAAATTGTCCTTGAGAAATTGTATTAGGGTTTCTTTAATTTTACAAACCATACAAACATCATGTTTCAAGCCATCAGAAATGATACAGTGGGATGAGACTAATTTTTCCTGGTCAATACACAAATTAATGACCAACAGTACAGTGGTAACTCTGGACCTCATCTTGAATCATAAATGAGTAATTTTCACTAAAATCCATTGATATGATGACTTTATTTGACTCACAAGCATCTTTAAGGCTTTTAAAGTAGCTTGACTGGCTTTTGGCAATGTAAGAATGAGGGATTAACTTTTCTACTTTGGACGTCAGTTCATCAACAAATTCATGAATAGTTGATGTTTGTGTTAACATCTGCGTCCGATCTGTAGCAACCCATTGCTTGTAATGTCATGGCTTTTAAAGTAGCTTGACTGGCTTTTGGCAATGTGAGAATGAGGGATTAACTTTTCTACTTTGGATGTCAGTTCATCAACAAATTCATGAATAGTTGCTGTTTGTGTTAACATCTGCGTCCGATCTGTAGCAACCCATTGTTTGTAATCTATTCTATCATCTTCTTCATAGTTTTCAAACTTGGTTTGTAAGAATGTGGTCAGATTTTCTTTAGATTGACATTTTTCACATCGCCTAAACATACAGTTTTGATTTGAATTTTCATACAAAATCAGTTTTTGTAGATCTTTGTAACTCTCTTCTAGTTGTGCTGCATGTATTAGAAGTATTACATTTTGATGGATAGAACATACACAGACAGAGTGAGTTCCACTGGCACCAGCCAGAACACACCATTTGGGGCGAAGTGTACAAAACTTAGAGAACCCTATTTTTATTTCAGGATATTCCCATTTAAAGTTTGCAAACATTTCATTCAGATTACTTAAAATTAATCTTTTCTTCTCATATTGTTTTTCCCTTAGCTTACTACATCTTTCATACCAGGTAAAACTCTTGAATGCTCATCACTCTGATAGAAATTGACAACTAAGTCAACAACCTCGGGACTCATTATCTTTCCTTTCCTTACTTCAGGTTCTGCCAAAAAACCATTTTTCTTTATACAATTTTTTTGCTTGTCTCGCAGAATAATCTGACACTTCAAAAGTATCTTTGAATTTTTGTTCTTTACCAATTCAGTGATGCGGGAATTGTCAATAGTTGTATTTTCTTCTTTATCGAAAGTTTGGTCAGTTCACTTTTTATGTTCTCAACAAGTAAGTCCATTTCTGCTGCTTTTTGCCCAGTATTTTGTTGTAATTTAGGTACTTTTGATGGCATATCAACATATAAAACTGTCTCAGTTTTCATTTTAACGTTTTCATGTAGTTTTTCTAGTTTATTTTGAGCATAACCAATTTTTGAGTTTTCATTCAATGCATGTAGTTTGAAAGGTGAACACACTACATTCGTCAAGGAAGCATTTAAAGAATCCACAGCCTTTTATTTTTGTAATTGAGTTTCAGTTTCAGTTGACATGATAAAATCATCATCATCTTGTGATTTTTCTTCACAGTTTATTGGAGTTGAGAATATAATAGCAATTAGTACATCATTGTTTCACTTTTCCCCAGGTTTCACTTTTAGACCTTTTATGACACAGGCCTCACTCTGCTGTAAATGTACTACCTTTAAACTATTTTTAATGGGTTTCTTGTGATTTTTATATGGGTCACAGCATACCTTTTGTAGGAATTCATACTTTTTCAATAGTAAACTCTTATGATGAAAACAGATGTTTATTATTTCTTTACTATCTAATTCACTTAATCAAGTTAAGTTCTTCTTCAGACAGATCACACACATTTTCCAACCCCTTTTTTGTGTGACATTAGTGGTTTTGTGGCACTCTGTCAATTTTAATAACCCTATACTACATTTACTGTCCATTTTAAATTAAATTTTACTTAAAAGCAAGTTAAATTGTTCTTCTTCATAATTGGATTATGAAATAATAAAAATGTAAGCAATTTCAGTAGAAACAATTTTAACAAATAGATTAGCTGAAAATGTAAATTGAAAACTAATTATCTTTGTGTATTTAAATTTGTATTATTTTAAATTCGCGTAAATAAACATAAATTAAATAAACATAAATCAATTCACCTATACACTAATGAAAGCTAAACACCACTTATAACAATGTTTACTCAAGGAGCACTAGCAATGACTGACTGATCAACAGTCAATGTGCAGAGTAGTAACTGCAGCCTGTCAAGACATGAACATTTCCTGTAGCAACTTGCTGCTTGTTGAGCCAAACTATCTGCTTGTCTATTTTTAGACATGGATATAACATGAATGTTAACTTTCAACTGGGATATTATATTCAATCAAAACTTCTAAGTGAACATATTAAATTTATATTACAAAATGGAATTCTTATTATTAAATATTATATATTGTGTTTTTTAATTTAAATTAAATAAAAATATGATAATTATTACACAATAGTTTCTTATTAAAAACCTATACTTCCCAAATAAATATTGAAATTTAGTAATAGCTAACCTTTCATTTAAAAGCTATAGGTCATTCATTGGGATTGAGAGAACCTCACATCACTTGTATAAAATATATTGAAACTTGCAATGCACTTAAGAAATGACCTGCAGTATATACATTCTTTAACATGTCTTTTTTCTAACCTTTTCATTCTCATTTCGTTAATCAATATGTACTGTACAGCATTCAAATTTAACGTGCGTAAGCACTAATAATAAGTTTCCAGTGATATGAGTGTGAGTGAGTGAATTCTCTATAATCTGTCTATTCTCCAATTCGTCACGGCCGCGGTCCCGACCCCTGACTGAAAATAAAGCTTCTGCTGTATACCCAGTAGTTTTCGAAATCTGTTCTCTGAGATCCATCCACTAGGTAGTGTCATGGGTTCGGTAAATATCTAGCGGGTAGGTAAATAAATAGGTATTCACCCCAAGCCCGACTAAATAGCCAAAAACTGAGAATTTATAATTTTAGAGATTGAATTGACTTTTTGCTATTCTCACCTGTAAGTATGTTAAAATGATGACTTTAAGTGTTTTCAAGTTTTTAATATGGTTTTCCCAAGCATTTTACTTTTTAGCATTTTTGATAAAAATACCAAAGTCCTGGGTATTTATGATTTTGATAGTTTTTTGGGGTTTTAAATGAATTTTAAAATTGACAGTAACTAATCAGAAATATAATAGGTTTAAATATATTATTATCAAAAGGCCTATCTATAATACTCGTATAAAGCGGGTGTATTAATTTTAATGGTTTAGTTAATTTTAATCAAACTGTCTCGTTCACATTCTCTTGACAATTGACGATTGTCCGATACAGAAAATATCGTCCAAATAAATGTTGGATGTGAATTTATTTCCTCTGAGATGTGACAATATTGGATTACAAATTTTTGTGAAAATGAAAGGGCTGGCTCATAACCCAAATAAATGGTAAAACCGTAAATTGATAAAGCTGTTCCTTGAATTGAAATCTCACATATTTTTTAATGGAACCATGTAATTGCACTACAAAAACAGCGTCCTCTAAATCTACCTTGGTTAATCACGCCTCCTTAAAAATCAGTTTTGTTGCTGTTCTCAGATTTTCCATTTTTAAATGTTTCTCAAAACCGAGCTTGTTGAAAGAGTTCAAGTTCAAAATGATTCTGTGTGTGCATTTGGCTTGGGGATTGTAAAATAAGGAGATAAATACTGTCCTTCTGAATTGTTACATACTCAAATTTCCAGGGTATTTACAAATTGTAAGTATTAATTAGTTAAAAACATATTGTATTTCTTTATTGATAAAATTAGAGAATATATTAATCAGCTTGACTCAAGATTAAGTTCAGCATGTTTTGCTATAAAACATTTAGAGAAACAGTAATGAAGAAACTGCAAGAATAGTATATTTTGGATACTTTTAATCTATCATGAGGTATGGAATTATGAGCTGAGGGGTTCTAAATTTGTAGATCAGGTTTTTAAAATTAAAAAAAGGGCTATTCGGGTATTAGGTAATCTATATTATACTGAACCATGTAGGGAATATTTTTAAAAATTCAAAATTTTGACAGTTAAAAGCATTTATGTACTCAAAGTCTTAGTTCATACCTACAACCACTGTAATAAATTTAATTCAAATTCAACTCACAAATATATCACAAGAAACAGTAACAATTTACCAATACCTTATCATAATACCATTCATTTTGAAACTTCTCTTGCATAGATGAGCCAACAATTGTTCAATAAAATCCCTCCTGCATGGCAACATATCCCTTCTGAAAAGCTAATTCCAATTCTTTATTCATCTTGTACATACATACATGAACAGAGTCAAATTGGTTTACAACAAACACTTAAAATACAAATGCAAAAACTAAGGCATAGCTAAATATTAACAAGGAGAAAAAAATTCTTCCAATGAATATACACTTTTGTTCAATAGATATTTTTTTACATTAGTTTTAAAATATTTACTCTCAATTTTAATTTTTAATTCAATTGGTAAATGATCAAAGCAACAAGTATGTTGTTTTTTTCTATAAAAACTCAAATTATGTTGAGAAATATTAAATCATTTTTATTCCTAATGTTGTAAGAATGAACTTTACTTCTCAAATCAAGGGTTTGAATGTTATTCTTTACAATTAGCAAACAATCTAATAAATACTGATCATAAACTGTTAATATCTGTAGACTTGAAAAATGTTTTTTTTACGGATATATACGGCTCAAGTTTCAACATGATTCTTAACGCTTTTTTTGTAGTAACAATATTCTATCGAGATTTCTTTTTGATGTCCCACCATAGATTGCCAAGCCATAACATATGTGTGAATGAACGTTAGCATAGTAAATTAATTTCAATGTATCCAAATTACATAAAAAAGTCATTCTTTGCATTGTATACAAGCCTGAGCAAAATGTTTTTGCTATGTTGTCTACATGGAAGTTCCAACTGAGATGACTATCTATTTTTAATCCTAAGAGTTTTGTGTGAATTATTTGGTCCAATCTATTTTTGTCAATTGATATATTTATACGCTATTTAAGTCAAAATTAATGGAATATTTATTACAAACAGCTCTATACAACCTCAATGAATTCAACCCCCCAAACATGTAAAGATTTCACAAACCCCTGTTACTTTCTCTCTATTTTATAAAACTGTATTTATTTTTATTTAGACTATTTAGCTTCTTACAATGTAAACCTGTAAATTGGAAAAATGTATTAGTTATATTTTTATTTAGACTATATCTTTAGCTATTAATATTTGACTTGCCTTATAAGAGTTTTATTCTTTTGGTTAATAAAGCATTCTGATTATAAATAACTTGAAATACCCATGACTATGGGCTATCCTAGAATATTACTCAATATTCAATAATAATAATAATATTACGTTACCAATAGGTGATTCAACTGATCTGACACGTTTTTAATTTTAGGTATAAAAAAAGGGTTTCATTGAAAAAATTTTTTAGTATATTAGGATAGATAGAACATCAGAAAACTTACCTAAGAAGACAAGTCCACTATAACACCACGGTAGTAGTAAACAAATGCATTGATTACAACGTTTCATAAATTTTCTGTGCCACTGGCACTTTCTTCAGGTGAGAGTAAGGTGACTGTCCACTTTAGGTCCCACCTACAGCTCCGTTTTGTAGGGTGTTGTCCTGCTGTCCCCATGTTTACTTGGGGGATGCTGTTATGTCCTGTTTTGAGCATTTAGTGAAACTTCATCAAACCTAACTACAATTACATGGATGAATAGTTTTAAGTATAAGTTATTATGTAAGTGAACAACTTGTAAACGATAACTAGTATTCCATCCCCACGTATACATACTGTAGGATTTGATACAGCCTTCAAAAGGCTAGAGCGGTAACAATGCTACTGTGTTCATCTGTTATCAGTCAAGCACCTGCACATTTCCCTTTTTTCCTTAGTGCTGCTCAGACTTTATTCTATGTTTTCCGTCAACTGTCAGGTCGGTTATTTGTCAACCACCGCCATTTTTGTTCAGTTGTCGCATTGGCAGCAAGTTAGTGTGCACTCAATTAATTTGTGACTATGTCAAAATGTCGAAGCATTCTTGTAAGTTTAACAGAGATTTGGAAAAAGAAATTAAGTTTATAAAGAAAACTAGTAGTGACTCCAATGTTCGATGTGAAATTTGCAATGGTGAATTTAGTGTTTCTCACAGTGGAAAGTCTGACATTACGAAACATAGTAACAGTGACAGGCATAAGAAGTCTCTTCAATCTGGATCTTGGATCAAAGACAATAAGTACGTACTTCAAAAGTGAATCATTTGGAGGAATAGAAGCAGGTGTTAATAATGATTCAGTCACAGTAGACCATAATCAATTATTTTATCGTATAGCAACATCTTCGTAGTGAGAATAGACATTGTGAGAGGGAGGGCCAGTTGGTCTATCGGCATAAATAGCAACCTAAATATTTAAAAACCACCTAAACTATCTATTTTTTGCGACCACTTCCTTACTGAGAGATCATTTGTTTTGGGTTGAGTATTAGTGTGGACTTATTAGTCCTAACTCTGCCTTTTAAACAAAGGCATTAATTTCAATGAATCACCCAAAGGTTACAGTTTTTCTTACTTAAAAAGTGCAATTGAACAGAAACCAATGTACTTTATCTGTTTTCAGCTAATGATGGATGAGGGTGTAATAGCTCCTTCTCAAAATGGGCTCTTCTATCTTCTGCCATTAGCCATTAAGGCTTTAGACAAACTGACTAGACTGGTAGACAATAAGATGGCAGCGATCGGAGCCCAGAAGATATCCTGCCCCTCGTTGACAAGCTCTGACACTTGGAAGAAGACGGGTCAGTGCAGTTTATTTCATGAACTATAAAATTACTATTTTTGAAATTAAATATAAAACAATACAAATAATGATTCAAAATAGTCTTATGTGTTATCTTTTTGTTTTTTGTCTGAAAATATAGCATTTACAAAAGTATGCTACAACATGAAAAACTAAATAGTAATAATGATAACCAATTGTGCTCGGTTTTGTTGTCAAATGGTATTTATCAAATTAATATTGATTGTGGTAAAAATTTTTTTTACCAGTGTTTTGATCGAACCAGCCCTCAAGTGTGGGAAGCCGAGACACCAGCCACCAGCAATCAATGGGAGGTGAATGTAATTAGCGACTCATATAATATGCTGAGGCCCGCCAGTCATTCGCTTTTACTCTATCAGATATTTGAGGCTGCCTTTACTAACTGATAATTTCTTTTGTTATTCAATTATGGCTGCTTGATACTTTAATTTTCATTTAAAGATGTTCGTAGCTTGGTGTTTTAATTAAAATAATACTTTATATATTTGATTAAATTTTAATGTTTCTTATCAATTATTATGTTGCTTAATCCCTGAATTATTTTTTACAAGACACGATAAATTATTGTTTTTTTTAATTAAAATTATTATTAACAATCACGCAAAATAACATATTGTTTTTGTGTGTTTATAATGACAGTTATTAAAGCTTTTTGTCAATTGTGACCTCCAGATAAATGAATATACATTTTGTTGTGTTTGGAATCCACATTTTAAGGACTTGTGAAATATTTCTCTCTCCAGCACCATAGATACTTGTGGCCTTTCCCAACTGATTACTAGTTTTCCTACTCAATGATGGTTGCCTGATATTTCATTTTAAAATGATTAGAGTCTAATTTTACTAAAATAGAGTTCTACGAATTATTGATTTGTTTAAATTATTTCTTGTTTTTTTTATAGTTGCTTGGTAATTGAATCATTTTAAATGCCGTAGTATGTATAAAAATTTATTTAGGGTTATTTTAATAATTATAAAATATCCCACAATAGAACATGTGTTTAAAAACTGCCATTCTAGCTCAACATCAATTATGATCATCTGATACTTAAATATCTATTTTGAAGAGTTTGGATTTCACATTTGAGGGACTTAAGAAAATTTTCTCTTTACAACACCGAATCATGTATTGTGTGTGTAAGAGATCGAAGTCCACCTGTTACCATGTGATTCTAAAACCTTCTGACCACTTAATCAGCTTAAAGTTGGGTATTTCAGGCTTGTAGCATCAGTGTTTGCTCAGGCTAGAAATCAACGGTCCTAATGTCTTTCCGAAACCTCTAGTCTTGAACCTGAACTGATATTGAGACAAACGATCTATTTCCTGGGAATTTTAATCTGCATAGCATTAGTTCAATCTGGTGAGTACATTTTTGCTATAGCATCTTGATTGATTAACATTATTAATAATAAATTGTTACTAACGTATTCATTAAAATTTTAATGGGAACTATTTTTTAAACTTCATTTGTAAATATTTTCTATGATTAACAATAAATATTTAACCCATTGCAGATCAAAGATGTGGCCTTCATGTTCCGCACCAAGTGGACTGATAGCTCAACAATGTGACGTTGACGTCGCAGCAATGTTGTTTACAGTTGCGTCACTTGGCCCTCTGTGTTTTGAGGTGCTTATCTGTTTGTCTCCTTATCTTGTCTTTGGTACCGTTTCCTGTTTACTGTTGTCTCGTCTACGTGATATTAGTTTGGGAAGTTTAGTCCCTGCATTCGGTGATATCGTTTTGTCATGTACTGTTAGTCCTGGGCGCACGCCACGCTACGCGATCCGCATTGGGTTAATAAAGCATTCCTTACATTTTTAACAGAAATTATCTTTAGACTATATAATTATGTTATTACTTATAGAGAAGTAAACAAGTTCTAGATATTTCTCAAATCGTCAATCTATAATAAAGTGTATATTTTTGCTTTCTTCCATTAAAAATAACATTTAGATGTAATAGGTTTATAGTTTTGAATATTTGTATCAAATTTGAATTATTTATTGAAGTATATAGATTGTATCTATATGTTTATAATTTAACCAAATTTTTGACAATAATAGCCACTTTTTAATAAAATCGTCAATAATATAACTTTATTGTTGGTTTTGTAGATTTTTAGAAAAATAGTGATACTTTAAAATATTAAATTTATTTCCCTAGTTAATAATTAAAATATAAATGCTTCTTTTTACTACACTATTTAATTTATTTAAAATTAACATAATATAGTTTTATATTTTTGTATTTAGATATTTTTATCAAATGTGTCTAAATTATTTAATAACATATATTCTTCCTAGTGTTAATATATTTAATTGAATTCAATTCAAAGTATTTCATTTAAAAAATCACACAGCAATGGTAGATGATCAATCTATTTGCAGATGAATAATAAATCTCCCTGCATAGTCTGTCTATCCGTGGTTGGAGTGAGAGCTTGTCAGCCACAACTAAATAGTATTACTTTTATATGGAAAAAAATATTTTTCACTACACTACTATGAGTTCAGCTGTTTTCGTTATGTTATATGATTACAACCTGCGAAACATCATATTTTCAACAGCTGTCTATTGTTTACTACCGAAAGTAACATTGTTTACAACCGAAAATTTTCCACAGTCAACAACACCTGTTTTTAAAACATGTTTCTAATTTAATAAACAGTTAACATTCCAAAAATGAGTTTTTATTCCGTAGTGTAGTGAAAAGTATCGTTCAAAACTCGAGTGAAAGTGTTTTGTATGTTCTCGACCATTTGAAGTGCTCGACAAGTCTCTCACTTCAAACATATGGTCTCGAACATGCAAAACCCCACTTTCCACTCTTGTTATGAAATATACTATAGCATAGTTACAAAAAGAATATAACAATTGAAAACAACCATAATAGGTATTACAACAAAAAATAAAACTAACGTCAGAATATTAGAGGCCACGCAAAACTTTTGTATGAAGACTGTATCAGCCCCTCAGCAGCGTTAGGCCCAACATGCTGTATAATTACGATTAAAATTTAGTTTTAATACAGTAGAACCCCTGTTAACCGAAATCGGGTTAACCGAAACCCGGGTTAACCGAAACGGTTCCGTAAATAATTATAAATACAGTATGTAATATGCAAACAGTGAGGTGCTGCGCCGAGCCTCTTTTTCTAGGAATAGCGCCTACGTGACTATTGGCGACGCGCGGCAATGAGCAGGATGTTTGACGTGTCCTTGTGATGATTCACCTCCCGTGACCTCCCCCACCCCGTTACCACTCACCCCCCTCCGGTCACCGACCTTGCAATGTCCCCATCCCCGCCCTCAGTCGCTTAGTCACGGTCACAGTGGAGCTGTCACGGGTAGTGGTTGTAGTGATTAGCAAGTTTGTTTTTTGTACAGTTGTAGTGTATCGTAAAGGCGTGCGTGTGCGATGGCATCAAAGCGAAAGCGCGTGGTTATTTCTTTTACGGATAAATTAGCTGCTATCAAATAAGTTGAAGAAGGTTGTTTGCTAAAGACTGTTGCGGCGAACTACGGAGTTGGCGTGTCTACTGTCTCGGAATGGGTAAAATCTAAAACTAAGTTTTCAGAGCAAGCTGTAAAAAATGGTAACAGAAAAACTTTAAAGACGTCAGATTTCGATAAAGTCAATGATGCCTTATTTATATGGTTCACACAACAGAGGGAAAAAGGCATGCCACTAACAGGTCCCCTATTACAAGAAAAGGCTAAAATGTTAGCAGAGCTTTCAGGTGACGAAGGGAAAGATTTTTATGCCAGCTCAGGTTGGTTAGATCGATTTAAAAAGAGGCATGGGATCCGTCAACTGAACTTGTGCGGTGAAAAGTTATCTGCTGATTCAGACTCGGTAGATGTTTTCAAAACAATGTTTGCAGACTACACTCAAGGCTACAGTAAGGACCAGATCTACAATGCCGATGAAACTGGTGTTAACTTTAAGATGTTGCCTAAAAAATCCCTAGCTTCAGAAACTGAAACGTCTGCCCCCGGTCACAAAATGAAAAAGGAAAGAATAACACTTCTCTTAGCTTCAAATGCCTCTGGCACTCATAGGTTGCCACCAATGTGCATCGGCAAGTCAATGAAACCTCGAGCTCTGAAGGATATTGCACCAAACGCCTTGCCAGTGTTTTACAGAGCGCAAAAAAGTGCCTGGATGTCCAGTGACTTATTTGAGGAATGGTTTTTAAAACAGTTTGTACCGCAAGTTGAAAAGTTTTTAACTGGAAAAGGATTGCCTAAAAAAGCTATTTTACTAATAGATAATGCGCCCTCGCATCCCAGTGAGTTGAAAAAAGGGATATTGTTGTGCGCTTTCTCCCCCCAAATGTCACCAGCCTTATTCAGCCTCTTGATCAAGGAGTGATAGAAGCATTCAAACGGCACTATCGAGGTCTATTGTTAAGAAAGATCCTGCAAGATTGCGAAACACAAAATAAAATGATTAATGACGCACTGAAGACAGTTAACATGAAACACGTGATTTATTGGTGTGCGGAGGCTTGGGCCAACATTAAAGATCAAACACTTCAACGGTGCTGGAGGAAGATTTATGACGGAATAGACGAAGAAGAAATTGAAAGTTATGAGAATTTGACAGAGATGGTTCACAGGATTCCTGGATGTGAAGAAATGAATACAAGTGACGTGGACGAATGGGCCGTCGCCGATGATTCTGATGAACTCACCGAGCAAGATATTGTGGAGGCAGTGTTGCAGCCAGCTGACAATGCAACAGAAAACACAGCAGACGACGTGGATGACGGAATCGGCAAAGTGACACCCGACGACGGATTTAATGCATTAGAGGTAAATCAAACTTTACTGTATAGCCCAGACACCGAAATGTTTTATAGAGTTTAGTTTTTAAACTCACGTTTAGTAAATTAAATCACTTGTATTATTTTAGGTTGCCCTAAAATTCGTGGAACAATGCAGCGAATCGACGCCTACTGATGTCCTTCTAATTAAAAGATGGCGGGACATTGCTGCTCGAAAACGATGTGAAGGATTTACAAAAAAACAAACAAAAATCACTGATTTCTGTAATACGTAATGTAAAATGTAGTAACTTTATACACAGTTGTTCAGTTTATAGTATTTGATGACTCATTATAATATATTTGGTAGCTTTAATAAAACACTGTACATTATATAGACATTGTTTGTAAACTCATTTTCCTACACAAGGTGTTTATAGGCTATTTTTAGCATATAATGGTTTAACCGAAAAATCGGTTATCCGAAATGGCTCTCCCCCCTTTATTTCGGTTAACCGGGGTTCTACTGTATATGTAACATTTATGTATTTTTTATTTATAAATATTATCAAACTTATTTACTAGGGGTTCTATTGTTACAGATTCTATTTTTAGTACATTCTACTATCAAGTCTACTTCACTTTATAATGTTTTACCTTCAGTCTTCAACACATATACTTATTAAAAGAAGTAAGTATCAATTCTATAAATCCAATAAAAAACTTATTTAGGTTCTGAACTAATTTTCTTGTCTGTTACTTTGTTATTCTCACTGGTCATCTAATTGTAAGAAATACTCATCTCTCAAGTAATTTGACGTTTGTGTTGTTACAGGTATATTCCATTTCCTTCATCAAAGTTGTTATACTCCTTCTTCTAGACTCTCCAATCTCTAAAGTACATTACTTATTCTTTATTATTATGTGTGTCTTAGGTTTCTATAATTTAACTGAAAATGCTTATCCTCCATTTAGAAATACACAAAGAGCATGTGTAATTAATTATTCGTGATGTTTGCTTTTTTTTGTTCAGTCACTCATCATCAGAATTTTAAATTAATCAAGGCGATGAAGTAGCTCAAATAAATATGGAATAATATTAGAACCCGAGTTATTAGGACTAAATGGTCTACTGAAAAAAAAAAAACAGAGAAGTGAAGGAAGTTTTGGATCTACAGGATCGTAATTTATATTCATCCATTATATTCTTTTGCAATAATTGGACGAAAGTAGTTAAAAGTGGTTATTTTTTTATTTTATCAGAAAGCCTATTATGAAGTAGCTATGGTGGGATTGCACAACGAATTCGTTTTATCAATCAAAAGTGACCTCTTTAGAATTAACTTAACCCAAACTTCAAATTAAGTAGTCATTAGTAGTGAATTAGATTAAACCTTTAGTACAGTACTAAGTTAAGTTTCCATATGTTTAGTATTTAAGTTGTTTTTATGTTAATTATTATACTCCATGTTTAATTGTTTTCACAACTCTAGTTTTGTAAGTTACAACCGAGAGAGAGAGAGAGAGAGAGAGAAATCTTACATAGTTGAACCTTCAAATATAGATTCATTTCATATGGACATCAGGTGATCATATCCTGCAACCCCATTGGTGTACAAATATAGCACTCCACTCCCCTCAGCATTGAACACGTGGAAGGAGACAGTCATCGTCAACTCTTAAGTCTCAATAAACACAATGTTATAACCTCTCATATTCAAACCGCCACACTTTGTGGTTTTTATGGGTGCCCTCTAACCTTTTCAACTAATCGTTTTCTCTCTCAACTAAAAGTTTTTCTCATTTCATTCTAATTACTCAATTCAACATTTATTTTTTTCTTATTTAAAATCCACTCTAAATTTTGTGCAAATATATATTCAAGAACTTCCTTGTGCAGTACGCATCAACGGTTTGTCCCAGCTTCCGCGAACAAAGGACTTGGAAATCCGTTTGACCGTACGCAGAAGTGACTCTTTTAGTGACTTAAGTGCAATCTCCAGCTTTGTGACGCTGATGTGACTAGTATGCACTTTCTGCCTCAAACACGGAACCACATGGTCTCTGTTAGGTGTGGACAGATTGTTGAGTTAATTCGCAATTTTAACTCATTTTTCGTATAAATTAACTCGTCTCCAACCTATATTTTGCTAGTAAATGAAAATAAAATACTAATTGGTCTTCTGGTGAATAAACTAATGTAAAAAATCAATCATTTAAATTAGCATCATAAATCTCCCTTCATTACCACACATTGTTTGGTCTGTACCGAGCGGTACGCTAATTAGCTTGTGATTACAGAAAGTTGCTGTTTTAATTTGAATAACTTGAATTCAGTGTAACCACGTGGAGTTGTTTCCCACCTAACATATACAGGGTTGCGTAATTGACCAGTTCCTGTTTGCCTGTAAACCACGCCCAGACCAATAGGAATACAGCATTTCCTCACCTCTCTCTCAGTTGTCCGAAAATAATATACTGTCAAAGTATTGATTTTTATTCTCTCAACCTCTGTTGTTTACATTGTTGATATATTTCACAAACTGTTGTATATATTATTGTGTCTAATTAAATGCCAATTTGTATAATTATTGAATATATTTACTATTGAATTGAATATTTGAATGAAATTTAGAATTTAATATCTCAAAATTTTAGTATACTAAGTGTAGAACAGCTGACACTCACCTTGCCCATCCAGTTACGGTATTACAGGATTATTGACTGTAGATTAGCTGTCTGATGGAATGTCCCTAACCTTGTTTTGATTGTCAAATAAGCGTTTGATATTCAATTTGTATTTATGTAAATATTTGTATTCTCAAATCAGCTGATAACTCTTTAATAAATATGGTTCTCATTTCTCAATTGTAATTAAGCATTTTGCTTCAATAATAATTAATAACTATCTTAATGTTTTGAAATTAGACTTGTTGCTAGCTAACAATCTCACTGTTCAAAAACAATTAATGTAATTAGTTCTCATCGTGTACATTTATGTAATTAATGTAATTTTCTCATTGAATACATTCTCTGTTACATTATTGCAAGCAATTAAATTACTGCAAGGGTTGGCAACCCGCGGGCCGCATGACATAAAGTGGATTGAAGTTTTAATGCATTGAATGACGAAAATTTTGTGTGAACATAATATACAGGAAATGCATACGCTAATTTCATACATTGAGATTTATTAATCAGTAAGTAGAAGAAAAGAAAATGCTAACGAATTGTCACTAAGCCAACAGAGAAAAACAGCTCGGGCAGACTCACTCTCTTGCAATGCGCACTACGCCGGTTTCCGATATATGCAACAAATGCCTACAACTGAATAGTGTTTGTGTGGCTGCCACACTCTGCGAACAAACGCCGGTTTGAGTATTTGAGTAGTTTAACTGTGGAAAGGGTGTGTGTCCTTGACTGTCTGTAGACTGCATTCTCACAATCTCCCATCCCCACCATGAGCCGCTATTGTTTTGTATTTCTCTCACTCCTTCCTTTCTCACTTTCTTCCGTTTTTAGTTGAGGTTGAGATTGTTGAGAAGGCGAACTGTGTTGTGTTTATTCGATCTTTTGTTCTTGTTTTTTTTTTGAAATATCAATTTATAAGTGTTTGATATTATAGTATTTATTTCACAGTGTATATATATATGTGTATATATATATACATACATACAGAGTGAGTTTTATGTCCTGGCACACCTGGATATAATTTAAACGGCCCGAGATATCTATGTGAAACCTTGACCCTACCTATTATAACATATTTTCTTAATTTTTCAAGTTGTTGAAAATGTTGCCCCCCTTTTATAAAGGGGGGTAAAGGGGGACAACTAAACATTTTCAAATACAAACCCCTATCATGTGACCCCTCATTTTAAAGGGAATAAAAAAAGAAATCCAATAATGCAAACTAGAGGTCTCTACGTTTATTTTAACAGATTTTATGACAAATTTATAATAATAAAATCAGTAACTGTCTTGTCCTGTTTATCGTAACATATTGTCAACACTAACGCAAATTCTAAAAACAGTTACCTGTTTTAATGTAGCAGGTGTAAAAACTGTTCACCTTCGGCTGTTTGACAGTGTGCTAGACGTGTGTAAAAACTTGTGACAGCATTCAAGAAATTATCTCTAGGAATTGTTTGAGAGAAGTTTAAAATTCTTTGCGTTAAGTCATGGACGTCAATTGGCCTTGTTTTGTACACCAGATATTTCATGTAGCCCTAAAAAAGTAATCAAGTGGGTTAAGGTCAGGAGACCTTGCTGGCCATTCCACAGCGCCCCTTCAGCCTATCCACCTTCTTGGGAAGACATTATTTAGATATTGTCGTACTTCAAGACCATAGTGTGGTGGTGCTCCATCTTGTTGTAACCAAATGTTATCAGCTTCTTGTCCAAACATATTTTGGAGTGCAGGCACAATCTGGTTTGCAAGCATATCTAAATAATTCACAGAATTTAAATTTCCATCAATTATAAATGGACCGACTAAGCGGTGATCAACTATTCCTGCCCAAACATTAACTTTTGAAGGGCGTTGTGTATGGGCCTCTACATACCAGTGTGGATTGTTATCTGCCCAGTAACGACAATTATGCCGATTGACGGCACCGTTGGTCATGAAAGTTGCTTCGTCACTAAAAAGGATTCTGTTCAGTAACTCAGGTTCAGCGTCTAGTTTGCCCATCATTATATCACAAAATTCAACCCTACGGTCATAGTTATCTTCACTAAGCTCTTGCACTAGTTTGACTTTAAAAGATTTGAATTTAGTACATTTAAGAATTTTTCTTACCGAAGATTGGCTAATGTCATGCTCCAAAGCAGCTCTTCTCGTAGATATGTGGGGATCTTCAACAAAGGACTGCATAACATCTAATGATTTCTCCTCGTCAATTACAGGAGCCCTTCCTGGCTTGGGTCTATCCTTTACAGAATGAGTATCATTTAACCGTTGAACAATTCTTGCCACCGTAAATCTAGTTATGGGATTGTTCCGGTTAGGAAATTCCTCATTGGATAATTCTGCTACTTCAGCGTATGATCTCATACGTTCTCCATAACCTCTCATCATTAACACAGTAATTCTTTCAAACTCAGAATTCTCCATGTAGAAATAAAATAAGTAACACTATTTGACAGAAAAATAACCTTAAACTGATGTTGTTTATAGCAACTTAACCAATCAGCTGATGAAATGCAAGTGAGTAGTAAAGAGAAAGTCAACAGTAGATTGTTGCAACCGGTAAGATAAGAACAAGGGAAATTCCAAAGCATGTTGACTCATGTTACGATAAACAGGACAAGACAGTTACTGATTTTATTATTATAAATTTGTCATAAAATCTGTTAAAATAAACGTAGAGACCTCTAGTTTGCATTATTGGATTTCATTTTTTATTCCCTTTAAAATGAGGGGTCACATGATAGGGGGTTGTATTTGAAAATGTTTAGTTGTCCCCCTTTACCCCCCTTTAGAAAAGGGGGGCAAAATTTTCAACAACTTGAAATATTAAGAAAATATGTTATAGTAGGTAGGGTCAAGGTTTCACATAGATATCTCGGGCCGTTTAAATTATATCCAGGTGTGCCAGGACATAAAACTCACTCTGTACATATATATATTATTATCATCATCATCATCATCTTTGCTTTAATTTTATTCAGTTTTTTGCTCTGATCCTGTTAATTTATTTTTTTTATTGAGTAATAGTTTACAGTTTATTTCCAAGTATTTATATTTATTTGTATTTTAATTTAATCATGTCCTTTTCAAAATTGCCTAAGAAACGAAAATTAGAGGATGAACGAAGAACTTTCAATGATCAATGGACATCAAAGTATTTTTTCATTGAAAATAAGAGAAAATCACTTTGCCTAATTTGCAGGGAAAGAGTGTATGTATTCAAGGAATACAGTTTAAAAAGGCATTATGAAACCAAACACTTGAATAAATATTCTGTTCTTATAGGTGAAGCTTGTGATGCTAAAGTAGAGTTACTTAAGAAGAATTTGGTGTCCCAGCAAAACATTTTTAAAAATAAAGTGTATGATAGCCTTGCTGCTGTAAAAGCCAGTTACCGAGTTGCCGAAATAATAGCTAAGGGAGGAAGAGCTTACAGTGATGGGGAGTTTGTTAAAACTTGTGTGAAGGCTGTTGTTGAAGAGATGTGCCCTGAGTTAGCAGTGATAGAAAATGTTAGTTTATCTGCTAGAACTGTAACGAGAAGAATTCAGGATATTGGTGAAGAACTTGTATCTAGCCTTAGAGACAGTGCAAGTAAATTTATACATTACTCTTGCAGTGGATGAAAGTACCGATGTTAGTGATACAGCTCAACTACTTGTGTTTGAGAGAGGAATTGATAGTAATTTTGTCATAACTGAGGAGTTGGTAGCCCTACACAGTTTAAAAGGCATAACTAAGGCTGATGACTTATTTCAAAAAGTCTGTGTCACAGTCAAAGACTTGAACTTAAACTGGGAAATGTTAAAAAGTGTAACAACTGATGGTGCTCGTAATATGGTTGCAAGTAAAAGTTGTTGTAAAAATTAAAGAAGAGGTTTTAAATTATATTTCTGATTCTCCTTTATCATGTCATTATATCATCCGCCAACAAGAACTTTGCAGTAAAGTTTTGAAATGGGACAATGTGATGAACTGGGTTGTAAAAACCGTGAACTATATTAGAAGTCATGGTTTTAACCACAGACAGTTTCAGGAGTTTTTGGCAGAATTGCATAGCGAATAAGGCGATGTAATCTATCACACTGAGGTGCGCTGGCTTAGTCGCGGAAGAGTTTTGGAAAAAATTTTTAATTTGAGATCAGAAATATCATCTTTTCTACTAACAAAAGACCTGCCGTTGCAAAACTATCAAATTTACAATGGGTATGTGATTTGGCGTTTTTAGTTGATATGAACCGTCACTTGAATGACATAAATTTAAAACTGCAAGGTACTGGACAATTTATAAGTGACATGTATTCTTATGTGAAAGCCTTTGAAAACAAGTTGAAATTGTTCAAAGAACACATAAATAAGAAAAACATTTTCCAGCTTGTAGAAGTCTTAGTGAAGAACTTAAAGAAAAGAGCCAGGATATTTCTATTCAAAAATGCGTTGAAGAAATTGAGCTTATACAAAATGAGTTTCAGATGCGTTTTGCTGATTTCCATGGCTTTGCAAATTAGATACGTTTGTTAATAAATCCATTTGAAGTTGACATATTTAATGTTGATGAATACTTACAAATGGAGGAGATTGAGTTACAAGCCAGTGATTCATTGCAGGACTCGTTTAAGAAAAACAACACTACAACGTTTTATGCATGTCTCAGATTGTTTCCCTGAATTAAAAAAGTTTGCCGCAGGTATGCTTCAATATTTGGCAGTACCTACATATGCGAAAAGACATTTTCGCACATGAAGCATATAAAGTCGGTGACTAGGTCTAACCTCAAAGATGTAAATTTACATCAACTCCTAAGAACGTGTGTCACTAACAGCAAAGTTGATATTGAAAAGTTGGCGAATAAGATGCAGGCCCAATATTCTCACTATCTGTATGTATTTGAATGATGATGTAAGATTTTTAAATGCACTTTCAATGAAAAAATGAAAATTTGCTAATTAAAAAATTAACTGTACACTTGATATTATACTTAATTGCAAAAATGTTCCCAGTCTTTTTCTCAAGTTTATAGCAATAAAGTTAAGTTTTAAGTAATATGTATGATTTTTGCTTGAACCCAAATCTTAGATTGAAAAGGAATGATAATTTGTATTTAACATACACTAATAATTTCAACAACAGCGTTATGTTTGTAATAAAGCGTTAACATGCGGCCCCCATTGCCATGTCAGGTTTAATATATGGACCAAGGTTGCAAAAAGGTTTCCTACCTCTGAAATACTGTATAACAATTGTTTAATCTCATGCAATATTTATTATAACTATGCAGGTTTCATTCTATGTATAGGTGTGATATGTTTCCATACCGATCTTCCCTCTTTGTATAGCCTAATAGTAAGAAAATATTATTCCA
This sequence comes from Stictocephala bisonia, assembly GCA_035578905.1. NCBI lineage: Eukaryota > Metazoa > Arthropoda > Insecta > Hemiptera > Membracidae > Stictocephala > Stictocephala bisonia. The sequence continues at coordinate 170,496 of JAQJVL010000702.1, read as the reverse complement.
CAATTAGTTTATTTTAACATTAAATTATTTTCTTTGTACAGTATAACCACGATTATCCGGCCTCGCTTTATCCGGCAGTCCGTGACATCTGGTACGGCAAGTAGATAGCAATAAAAATTATTTACAAGATACAATTACAATTAATTGGAAGCGTCTTTCAGTTTTCAAACACAAATGTCGTAAACGAGTGTTTCGGTTTTGCATTTCACAAATTGCAGACGCTAGTAGTCACACTCTCTCGACAAGCAGTCGCTTGTTATTGCCTAATTATTTAATAATGCGCCTGAAAATCCGAGCTGGCTATGTTGTTTACTTTTGTTCAGTGTGGCTGGCTGGAAGAGTCCATTTCGCGAGTGAGGGAAGTAGGAAGTGGAAAAGTTCATTTTACCTATACATAATTTGCAGTTACATAACTGTATACATATTTTTTCATTCAGTCGGAGTTAAAATTAAATTTAAGTATAAGATTTAATATTTAACTAAACAGATATAATTTACATAACATTTACCTTAGAATTTTTGATAGCCTAATTAAAACACAGTTGTATTTTTAAATATCTTTCGTATTGTATTGTAAAGCAGCGTCAAAGTTAGCGATCGTGATAAAAATCGTTCGTTTCATTACAATAGCTGCAGAGTGCGTTGCGTCACGTGCAATTGTAGACGCCCCGCTTATGCATGCTGTTTGTTATCAGTTACTAAAGGTGATTCTCCAATAAAACCAAATGATTTATGACTTACGTTTTATTCGGCTTCTATTGTATCCGGCTTGACCTTCGCCACATTAGGCCGGATAATCGAGGTTGTACTGTACTTTAATATATTTATAAAAGATGAATATAGTTACTGATGAATGAACGGGTGTTCACATGTTATGTAAGTGACTGCTTCCACAGGTCTGGTTAAGTAGAAACCAGCATCCACTAGATCTTGAATATTAGGATACAGCTTTGGCAATCTGAGGAATATTTCAAACATGATATCCTACTTGTTATTTATAGATTGTTTGTATGTACTATAGTTACTAAAGTTTCCTGACACATATTTAACCATTGAACAGTTTGAATTGTGTAATTAATGTAAAAACGTCACTTGTCTTATAGTAACTTGGCATCAGCAGAGTGCCAACCAAAACATACTACGTTATCAAGAAGTTTAGTACATTAGAATGGAGACTTTATCAAATCTTTCTTTGTACAGTTAAAAGTTAAAGGAAATATTACAACCTCTTGGAAAATCTTTTAGTTGGTTGTATTCCCAAAACCAGAACCTCAGTATAGTCCATGGAAGTAGTTCTCCAAACATACAACTTGCTTCTGCACATTTTCTGGTAACATATTAAAATGACAATGTGTATGGACAGTTGTAATTCATAGATCTGCTCATCCGTGGATATGAAGGTTACAGGTCCTTTATTATGAACTAGCAGTATTGGTTTTTAAATCCATGAAAGTCCAAAAAGAATCCATGTTTGATATCTCCACAACAATAGACTACAACTAATTTAAAATATTGATAGTTCAATCTTTTTAAATTCTTTGTCAATTGCTAAAAAGCTTTTCTTAAATTCAATCCAATCATCAAGATCTAAATGGATTAATTGTAATTGAGTTCCTGATGTATAGACACTAATTTTAATTTTGTTTGCCAATCATAAACTGTAGGCTGTAAATTATGTGTAAATATAAAGGTTTTCCTATATAAATAATCTTTAATTACCTTAAGGCTACAAGTGATTGCCTTGAAGATGAGGTCAATACTAATTACAATGTTGTAGACGTCACCTGTGACGAAAATATCAATGATGCAATATGTTAAAAGGTTATGATGCAATAGTTTTGGTATTAGGGAAATGACTGTGTGTATATTCTTAACAATATTTTCAAACAGTTTTATATCGAAACTAAATATTTTATGATTTACAAAATATATAATCATCATCCTAAAATAGGAGGACTAAAGGTATTCTAATAACTATGTAATTGCCATGGTACAAGTCTTCATCATCTTTTATTAATCACTTCCTGTAGGATTTTAATAAACAAAATTCAGTATAGTGTCACAAAACATGGTTAAACAATAGAACACTATAATGATGAAAGACTTCTTATGTACGCTTTCTTCAGTAGATGTTACACTATTATGTTGAAATCTTGCCCATCCGGGAAAAGAATCGTCAACAGTTAGTATATAATATGCAGAATCACTATTTGTCTAGACGGTTGTAGAGACATATGAGAAGACATATCTAAGCAAAGTCTCTTATAATACTATCGATACCCTTAAACTTTGAAGAATTTTTTTATATTTTTTAAATATTATGAATTAGACAATAGACAATATCTTTATTACATGATCATTAAGAACAGTAATGCGTCAAATTTGTGATAGTTACAATGCAAAAATGAGAGATGAACAGTGAATACAAGTAATGAAAAATAAGTACAATTTTTTGTCACAGTGCCACGAACTCTTCCATAGTATAGACTGGGTGGTTGATTAGATAGTCTCGTAGCTTCTTCTGTAAGGTCTTCCCCTTTAGAGTTTGTATGTTCTGGGGTAGCATGTTCCAAAGTTTCCGGCCGATGTAGGATGGTTTCTTCTCATATAAGCTTGTACGATGATGTGGTAGTACATATTCAGCTGTGTGGCATGTGTTGTATACATGGGCCTCTCCCATTCTTCGAAAACTTAATTTATCCACATGGAGTATGACCTCTTGAATGTATATGGCTGTGACAGTGAGAATTCCTAATGATTGAAATGCTTCTCTGCAGCTGTGGAGTGGTGGGAGCTCGGCTAGTGCTCGAATGGCTTTTTTTTGAAGGAGGAGGAGTCTGGATAGGTTGTTGTTTGATGACCCGCCCCACACAATAAGCCCATATCTGAGGTGTGATTCTATTATAGCGTGGTATGCTGTTTTTGCGGCTTCTACTCCTCCTATCTGCATAATCCGTCTCACGACATACACTCCCGTGCTCACCTTTCTGCAAAGCCCGTTCACATGTTCATTCCAAGAAAGATTGTTATCCAGTATTACACCAAGGAACCTTACATGGCTGTCTACTTGGATGTTTGGTATGTTTATTGCTTTTTCTTTCCTCTTGCTAAAATTAATCTGTACTGTTTTAGTGGGGTTTACGGCAAGGTTGTTTGCTTTGCAGTATCTTATAGCAGATTTTAGGCTTTTGGATGCATTTGAGGAGAGTTCTGTAGCTGTATTGCTGTTTATTACTAGTGTTGAATCGTCGGCATACATAAGGCAGTTAGTGTTAGTATTTGAACCTTGGACATAGTCTGGGAAATCATTGGTAAAGAGTATGAAGATAACTGGGCCCAGGACTGATCCTTGCGGAACACCTCTTTTCACTGGTAGCAGTGTGGAACGGGTAGTAGTTGTCACGTTATTTATTGTATGCTTTATTTCCACCAGTTGAGATCGTCCAGAGAGGTAGCTTAGAAACCACTTGTTTGCAGGCCCTCTTATTCCTAAGTGTTCAAGTTTTGTTGTAACAAGATTATGTCCAAGGCAATCAAAGGCCTTGCTGTAGTCTAAAAAGAGGGCAGAGACAAACTGCTCATCATCTATTTTATCAATTATATGCTCGACAAGACTAGTGATGGCAGTAGTTGTTGATTTTCCGCGTAAGAACCCATGTTGGGACTTGGTGATTAAGTTCTGCTGCCTCAGATGAGGCATAAGTCTGTTTAGTACTATTTTTTCAAGTACTTTGGAGAAAGTAGGTACCAAAGATATTGGGCGATAGTTTTTTACATCTGTGTGTGATCCTTTTTTGTGTTTAGGATATACTTTTGATACTTTAAGAGCTGTTGGGAATTGGCCGTGTTGAAAAGATTTGTTGATGATAGTTACCAAGGGTGTTATGAGCTCATCTGCGCAGTGTTTGACTAGTTTTGAAGAGTATTCATCCACTCCACTTGATGATTTTGTTTTCAGGGAGGGTTGTTTGGTGTTGATGGTGGTTAGATAACATATATTTACTCAATTTTTCTTGAGCTACTTCAATTTTTACACTGACTCTAAATAAAAGATAAATTTATTTTATTTATGTACCCCTCCATTTGATGCTATATCTAAATCTTCAGTTTTCGTACTAAGAAACTTCTTTTTTTCCATTATTACGGATCATAACAATAAACCATCTTGTATCAGGTCTTCAATTCTCTTAAGGAAAATTATAAACTTTTACTCAATTAGAAAATAGAACTATACTTTCAAAAGATTCAATCTATATTCAAAGTTTTATCACATTTTTGTATCGTAATATTTCATGTAAGCACACTTCCAGGAAATAACAGGGAGAAATTCTTGTTCATTGAATTTTTGCTTCTTGCAATATAGAAACCAAAAGTAGTCACACAAAATACAAAATTAACTTACCAAAGGAAGGCTAAATAATATCTCAAATTTAAGATCTAACAGAGTTTACTTGTGTACTCGTTCATCAACAGAGATACTGACTGTTAATTCATATCTTCATTCGTTACGTCAGAGGTATTGACAGCATTGTTATTATTTGGTGGAGGTGAAGTGACGTAAACTTGTGTATTTAACATTTATTGTTGAATCTTGAGTTAAACTCGTTATTTATCGTTAGCAAACATCTAGTTGTAACCATTGGTCTGAGTCCAATTTAATTATATTGCCTTGCCATTGTATGACTCGACATATGTTTTGTCATAGTTGTTTCTCACTGATACATGTAATCTATTCTTTTGGATTGTAAATAGAGTTTCACACTATAAGTTACAATTATCATCATATGAAAAATTCCAATCAGTTTCCATCTTATCATGATAGTGTCCAAGTCAAGACTAACTCAATTTTATGCTTTTTGCTCCTGTTCATCATCAGTGGAATCTGAACTCAAAAAGTCTTCTACTTCTGATCCGTTCTAATTAAATTCTGTTGAAAATTCTTCCGTTATTTTATTGAAATTCTTCTCATAAAATATTTTTACACCTGCTCTAAAGCTTTGACGCAAAATGTTATCTGACCCAACTTCAACACCGCATTTATAAAAGTAAAATGAAACTCCCGTATCCATACCCATGGTCGTTTAATAATTAAATGACATTTTACAACAATGACCTCTCTTTAAGTATCCCCAACAAACATTTCTGCCAATATGTCTTTTGATGATGATGATACTTTTGGATCTAGTATATGTTCACTACTATGTCTTGGTTTGATTGTTGTGGTCACCCGTTGTATATGTACTTGATGAAACAAATCTGCTTTGTTCAGGTTTTCTTGCCTCCAAGAATATTCTCTCCTAGTATGTCTAATAAGCAGATATTGTCGGATCAGTTATCAACTGTTAGTTATTGTTTCGGCTTTGATTTGATTGAACATGGTTAGACTAAAGAGGTGCACTATTTTCCGTACTAAATTACTATTTATTATTGTTTCGGTTCTGATTTGATTGAACATGGTTAGACTAAAGAGGAGTACTATTTTCCGTACTAAATTACTATTTATTATTGTTTCGGTTCTGATTTGATTGAACATGGTTAGACTAAAGAGGAGCACTATTTTCCGTACTATATTACTATTAGGGTATGGTTTCTTTTTAACTGGTGTAAGCAAAGTGAATGGTACAATTATAGTGGGCCTTAATGTGCCGCTTATTACATTCAACTCCTGTTGTTTGCTGGTCCACCAAGTGGTATGTTGGAGGATGGGCATGTATGTTGGACGGGGTAGAAACTGTCAAGATGTGGGGGGGATGTCATAATTTTTGTTGGAGGTAGGTGAGCATGATTAAGTGGTGTGTTGGAGGTAAGCATGCCATAATGTGTATTAGAGGAGATGAACCTGTCAAGATGTGGGTGGGGGGAGGAATGTCATAATGTTTGTGGAAGTGGTTCTGTCAAGAGTTTGGAGTGGGTGAACATGTCAAGTGGTATGTTGGAGGTAGGCATGCCATAATGTGTATTAGAGGAGTTGAACCTGTCAAGGTGTGGGGGGGAGGAATGTCATAATATTTGTGGAAGTCGTTCTGTCAAGATTGTAGAGTGGGTGAGCATGTCAAGTGGTATGTTGGAGATGGGCATGCCATAATGTGTTTGGACGTGGTTAGGCCTGGCAAAATGTGGGGTGGTTAGTCGTGACAAGATGCACAATACGCATGGTGGATGGTTATGCCAAGATGTTCAATGGGTATTGGTAGACCTGTCAAGATGTGGGGGGTTGGGTGGTTTTGTTAAGATATGAGGGTGGGTAGACCATCAATAATGAGACACTTTCCTCTATAAAAAAATAAGTAGAAAATTTGTACTTCCTTGCACCATTAGTTTCCTATTGCCTTTTACTACTTTGTTTCAACACAGTCCTTACAATTAATTAAGTAATACACTTTAATGTAGAATGAGACTAATTTAGGTCAATAGTATATACTATGTTTATACTGGTGTTAATATGTGTTTTTTTAATACATTTTATTTTTGATACCATAGAGAATCACATATTTCAAAATAATGTTTCCAGACAGACTGACCATGGCAGGACCTGAGCTCTTTGTTTTGGCAGATCGACACAAAAAAAACTTTGTTCTCAATCCTGTAGGTAAATAGCCTATTTATACATCAAACTTTTTTAGTTCATTTCATATAATATAAATCTAATTTATGAAGCATGTTATTTAAATTTAAAGTAACTTATTAATGTGTAAAGACTGAATGGTAGATTATGAATTGCTGGTCAACATAAAACCAGTATTAATATGGTAGAAAAAATGATCAATTCAAATTCAGCAGTAAGATAGAAGTAGTTTATTCAAATGCGGTGTATGACGAAACAATATATATCAAAAGGAAGAATAATGGAAAGTTTTTAATTATTTATTTTATTTTATGTGTTTTATAAGGATGTCCTGAAAGTAAGGGACATTTTAACTGTACTCAACGGTTAGCCACTTACAATAGTCCACCAATTTTGAGAAAATATGTTACTTTAAAAGAAATGTTGGTTTCAATTGACAGGGTCTTTTGCATTTAGTTTTGTATTAGGATCAGGAGAACCTAGCTGAAGGATATTGACAACTCACTAAGCAATCATCATTTTGTGTCAATCCGATGTCTGTCTCTGTTTCTGCTATACAGCTTGTAAAGAAATGTGTGTCAGTGATATAGTTCAGTGCTAAATAAATTTCATTACAAAAATTAACTTATTATGTTATGTTTTCTAAACAATTCGCCTATACAAGTAAAGTGCTAAAAAACTTAAGCATGTTGTGTTTACTATTTAAAGTTATATTCAAGACATAGAAAAAAAATAAAAATCCACCTTAACAATTTTGCTTCTCAAACTATCACTGTAAAATACATCCATTCTTGACAAATAAGAAAAGCCTAAGTAACATGAGTTAGATGAAATTTTTTAAAGTGGTTTAGTGCTAAAAGGTCGGAAGGAAGACCTGTGACTGGGCCCATGATCAGTCACAGGTCTTCTATGAGAAAAAGATAAACAGTTCTATGAGGGTTTAGGAATATTAGAAATTGTGTGTTTTCCGATGGCTGGATGCACCGCTTTCAAAATTGTTATGGTGACTAGTTTACAGCAAACTGGATGTAGGTTGGGAGATGCAATCAGCCAAGCAAGGTGAAGAATATAAAGGTAATTTTTACAGTCTTGTTGAAGATTGTTACCTCATCAGCGTGCCAAATATACAATGCTAATGAGACTGGTCTTTTGAATTGCTTGCCAAACTACTTTGGCAGCTGGAGACATAAAGTGTGCAAAAGGCTTAAAAAGAACAAGGACTGATTGACAGTAATGCTTTGGTGACCACATGTTTACTAATTTTGCAATCAGAAAAATAGGCCAAGACATTTATAAGCCATTAAAAACTTGCCAGTAGGGTTTGAGGCTCAGTCCAACAAACGGATTAGTTCTGATTTGTTCAAAGATTAGTTTGTTCACCACTTCATTATATGTAAAAGACAATCATACAAAACATTGTGGTTTATTTAAAGATAATAGTAGTGATGTTGCTGTACAGTTACATACCTCTCCCTTTGGTGTCTGAATTGATCTCTATACATATTTTTACCACATTTGTCTACCACTTAACCTTCCAGCAAATGTTACTTCTTTGTTTCAATCAATGGAGTGACTCCAAATTATAAAAGTTACTACAGAGATTCTCTCCTTCAAATTGTAATAACTTCAGACTCTATGGGGTTTGACTTTCAAAAGAAATTCAACATAAAAGCTGCGATTTTTAAATCACTTTGGCATGGATTAGAGTCAAGTCTACTCATCTTTATTAGTCAGTGAAAACTGGCCCCAAAGCATATGAAGAAGAAAACTTTACTGAAGTAGTCCATTATGAAATAGTAGTGGATTTGGTGAAAAACTATTCTCAGGTTGAAATAAGGAAATTACCACAAGGGGAAATTTTGGATCAGATAGATATTTATTGTGAAGAGGCTGTTGTAGAAGAAATGATTGATGAAATGCTGATAAAAAGTATGTTAGGGCCTCAGCGTGTAGATGCCAAATCTGGTAACAAAGAGTGAGCTGACTGTAATTCCATACCCTCTTCTACATGGATTGATGCAAGTGCCACTATTGATACATATATAAGGTTTACTGAATGCAGCAATTCCTACAGTGCTTCAGACTTGTTTAACTTATGTATAATGCAAAATTGACTTTTGGAAAAGAAATCTGATTTAAAGAAAAAAACACAAAGACATTAGGTCAAAGTTCAAACAAAAATGTATATTTACAATGTAGTCTGTAGACAATTAAGCCTCTTAGTAATGTTTTCCTTAGCCATTAATTTTTGTTTCGTGTTTGTATCCTCTGTTATTTTTTACCCCTGCAGAAGTGGGTTTAAACATTCAGTACAGAAATCTTTAAAAAGACACACAGTAAAACATGTAAACTAGAGTACAGGCAGGTGACACTTCTTCGTTTTGTCAATTGTTTAAAACTTGTTTATTGTTATTTTCGTAGGAAGCTCATTTCTGTGTTTTTGTTAAGAATTGAACACCCAAAGAATGAATGAAACTTTGTTACCTTATATGTACCCAAAGATTCATTATTCACTTGTAAGATGCCAATGTCGGATTAGCAGCCGCTTATTGTAATTACCTTTAAGATTGAGGTGCTTATTAGCACAAGCTTTTCAATTCCAGATTATAGAAATTTACTCTCCAATATTTAACCTCTATTTATGACGGCATGCAATTTGGTAGTGCTTTCAAAGATATGTATTGTGAGGCAGGTTTTTATCACTTGTCAACTTGTTACATTGGAAAGACATCCTTTTTGTAAGGACTTTCAGCAACCGTGTGGAACAAGATTTCTGATAGCCAAGCTTTACCAAAACAATTTCTTTCATTATCAATATTTTTGGTTAACCAAAAATCAAACCAGTACTATGTTGTTCAGATTCCTCAATAAGCTGTTGTTGCTATGGCTATTGGAACAGTAATAAATAGAATTTTATATGGATCAATCAACTTTAGTTAGTAATAAAGCCTACAATCGCATCATTCACAACCTATATCTATGTGATCGATTTAGTATAAATAAAAAAAATCAATGAGTAAAATAGAAGGAATACAGATCTTATTCTATTAAAGCTTTGTCTGTACTGAGTGCGGGAATTTGTTAGTACCAAGATAGTCTCTGGACAGCACTTGTATATTTAGCCTATTCTAAAATTTGCACTACAAGAACCACCGAATGTGACATTTTTGGAACTCAACTCCATTCATCACACCTCAGTGTTAAGCATGATGTTCATATTCAAATTTAGTTATCATTTTAATAACTAGTGTATATGTTGTAATTGTCTATGAATACAAAACGTTGCTTTAAGTGTTTAAGAAACAATACAATGTTTGTACAGGTGTAACAAGCTCTTGTCATCTTCGGGTGGTGCTTACTACATTAGCCAACATTTAAAACTAGCTTTTATTTTATTTACCCTTAACTAATTTAAGAAAACACTAAAAATTAATTCTTAATAACTACGGTAGTCTTTGACATGCGTGGTGAATTCATCTTGTGACTGTGGTGGAGCGAGGAATCCAGTCCCCCTTCTTGGTGGAGTTAAAAAGCCGGTCGGATAAGTAGAATATTTTTGTCTTATTTAATGACCTGCTCTTTGTTTTGTTGAACATTTTCGTATTGTGTTTTATATTTTGTATACTTTGTGTTGTGTGTTAGTTTTTAAGACCACTTGACTTTCTTAACAGTCAACCGTAGTTTTTTAGTGTTTTCTGGAATAAGTATGGGTTAAGGAAGAAAAAACTAGTTGTAAATGTAGGCTAATGTAGTAAGCAACACCTGAAGATGACAGGAGTTTGTTATACCTGTCGAAACCTTATGTTCGTTCCTTAAACACTTGAAGCATTGGATATCTCCAAATATTATCTACCAATCATGAACAACCCAATGCTTACAAACAACTTGCAAACAACAGTAGAAAAAAAATTAAATTTGTTTACTGTTGTCTAAACATGTGCCTATTGAATTCCAGACTCATGAAGAAAGTGTTGCTCAGTTACTGGCCTCATTGCCTCACTTGTCATACAAGCAGCTGCCTTTATTACTCTATCAGATGACCAACAAGTTCCGGGATGAAATGAAACCTCGCTTTGGTCTTATCCGGTCCAAAGAGTTCCTTATGAAAGACCTGTACTCATTTGACGTTTCTGTAGAAGCTGCTCGGGAAACTTACAATCAAATCTCTCAAGTGTACGATGACATATTCAAAGTAATTGGAGTGGAATATTTGAAAGGTTTGCTTCTTGTTACCAATCATTTTAAAAATACTTTTAAAATAAATATGAAATAAAATGAAATTCGTTTATTTTCCCATTCAATAATGAAAAATACCATTTACATAAATAAGAAAAAGTAATTAAACAATAATATATATATATATATATATATATATATATATATATATATATATATATATATATATATATATATATATATATATATGTATGTATGTATATATATATACATTAAAATAACAAATTATCTATGGAAAATAGCCTACATGGGCAGATTGACTGTGCGTAGGCTGAGTTGTTTTGCTTTTATAAGTGTTGAAATTCTGTTGAAGCAAAAAATGTCTATTTAAAATATGGAGGAAAATATAATTTATATTAATACATACATTAATTTTATCGTAATACATGTTTAGATAAGGGGTAAAAAAAAACTAATAAAGAAAAACAAAATCAGTTATGCATGATTTATAAAATTAACTAAGAAGAATAGTAAAAACAAAACTTAGAATATTTAATAAACTGTATGAAATATGTAAAATTGCTTGCTGGCTTAAAGGCAATGGCATTGTTTGGGCTTGTTCCCGACTCTCGCTACGGTGGGAGAAGGCACCTATCAGCTCCACCTGTAGACACTAGTGATAATGGTCTTGGCTCCCTGTAGGCCTAATTGTTTTTCAAGACAATTTTTTTTTCATTTCATTTCATTTCATAACAATTCCTGGTGTTGAGAATTTTAATTTTAATTACTAGCTTTAACATAGTTTTAACATTGGTTTACCTGTAAAATCAGATATTTCTTCATGTTTTATTACTTGAATGTTCAAAAAGGGTAAAATATATTTATTGTAAATATAAACAGTATAGTATGTTAGCTGTAAAAGTGATACTATTATAATTTATCTAATAAACATTCAATACTGTATATAAGAGTATTTTAAAAATATTCTATGCTATTTTTAATTTTGTAATTTGTTTTTTTTTTTTTTTTATGATTATAAAATGAACCATTTTCAGTTTTCAGAATTTCAAAGTAAAGCTACACGGTGCCAAATTTCTAACTTACCGGAACTTGTGGCAACTGTAAATTGCAAAGCAACTGTTAAACCACAAAATAGTTTAAAATTTGTATCAGTTTGTGTGTAATACAGAAATTAGATTTTGATTCTAAATTAGATTCCTCCAGTTGAATGAAAAATTGCCACAAATGTATATTAATAGCTATGACAATCAATTAAAATTCTTTAGTTTTTGTTACATAAAGAATAACCACTCTAAATGAATGGGATGTTGGGTGAGTCATCACCACTAAACTTGTATGGAAGAGTGGGTGGGTAAACACCACTTCACCACTGTACGTGTGTGGGATGGTGGCGAGTCATCACCACTAAACTTGTATGGAAGGGTGGGTGGGTAAACACCACTTCACCACTGTACGTGTGTGGGATGGTGGCGAGTCATCACCACTAAACTTGTATGGAAGGATGGGTGGGTAAACACCACTTCACCACTGTACGTGTGTGGGATGGTGGTGAGTCATCACCACTAAACTTGTATGGAAGGGTGGGTGGGTAAACACCACTTCACCACTGTACGTGTGTGGGATGTTGGGCGAGTCATCACCACTAAACTTGTATGGAAGGGTGGGTGAGTAAACACCACTTCACCACTATACGTGTGTGGGATGTTGGGCGAGTCATCACCACTAAACTTGTATGGAAGGGTGGGTGGGTAAACACCACTTCACCACTGTACGTGTGTGGGATGGTGGCGAGTCATCACCACTAAACTTGTATGGAAGGGTAGGTGGGTAAACACCACTTCACCACTATACGTGTGTGGGATGGTGGCGAGTCATCACCACTAAACTTGTATGGAAGGGTGGGTGGGTAAACACCACTTCACCACTGTACGTGTGTGGGAAGTTGGCCAAGTCATCACCAATGTATGTGTATGAGTAGGTGGGTGGGTGATACTCATTGATTCATTTGTGATCATTTCAGTACAAGATTTCATAATATTTATTTTATGTTCAGTGTCAATATGTACACTGGTATGACTTTCTTAACCTTTATGAGTAATTCTACCAGTTGGTTATGCCAAATAGTTATTTGTAGTAATCATGTATGATTCATCTACTCCTGTAACTTATTTCTTCATTGACTAAAACCACTTCTGACCCATTAGTTCAGACAAGCAAGATCAACGCGTTCACTGCGAATGGTGTGAGTGCTTCATCTTTATTGTCTGTCATGTGGGGATGATGCTCTTTTGCTTCTTATTCAGTACAAATGTCCTGCCTCTTGTCTTGTTATTTCTTGTCTACGCACAATCAGTTAGCACTTTTTGCCTGGTGATTGCATTCCTATTAACAGTTATAACTATCGTGTGTTTATTTCCTTTGGTGCTCTGACCCTTTTTCTTTTTTTAATAAATGTTAAAATGTATGATATAAAGGTAGATCAAAATAACATTTCCACAATGGGGCCAGTCCAATTTGGGACAAGCAGTGAACATGTTAAAGTACTTCTTTGAAGACAGGTTTTTTTTCATTTCATATTACACTTTATCACAATTACGTTAGTTATTATTAATGGAGTTGTTTTTCTTTAAATTAGATCTAAGCTACAACAGTTTTGTTACAGTGAAAGGATGTAGTGGAATGATGGGAGGTGACTTGTCCCATGAGTTCCACTATCCAGCAGCCATCGGAGATGACACGCTGAGGTTGTGTGGCAACTGTAACCACAGGTGGAACAGGGAAACCAACGAGACTGGCCCGTGTCAACTTTGTAGCAGTGCAAACATTTCTGAAACCAAAGGTATTGAGGTGAGGGCTTAAATGTTTTCTTTATCATCATTTTATATCATGGTACTGTAATAAACCCAAATAGGATATGATAAATTACAATATATTTTATTGGGGAGTTGCTCTCCTGTAATACTTCAAAAAAAGCTTGTGAGGATTTAAAAATTGGTTCATTTGAGTTTAAATAGTATTCAAATGATGTAAAAATATTGATAGTTGTATAACAAATATATTTATTAATGTTACATAGCAATAAAGTGGCAGTCTTAAGTAAACTAAGTTCATAGGGTGTTTTATGTTAATAAAGGCAACTTATCAATTGTATACTTTATTCTTTTTCAGTGAATGAGATCCCATTCACCTGAAAAAGTACAATATTAAGGAATGATTCCAATTCACATGAATTAAAACTGCTGAGCTAAGCACAGTTGGTTAACAACATTCTCCAGACTGCAATCTCTTCATCCAGAAATGAACTTGCATAGGAGAATTTTATATTAACATGCTCAAAAAACTTGACCCTGGTGTGTAAAAAGTCATAAAACACTCGCCTAAACATGAACAGTAGTATTAAGAGATACTCTTTGAAACGCTAGTTTAAAGAAATTTGTTCTTTATACTTTGTTTGAGAGGTGAGGAAAAAAGAGATATTAAAGCATATCAGTTACCTGCATATCTAAGTAGATCGGTCACACTATAGTTATCATTTTATTTTAAATAAAATATTTGTTCCTTTTCTTTATTTACTTTATTAATATTTGATACTAAACAGGATCATGAAAGATTAGAAGATGGTCACTTATCAGCAGCTCTCAATTGAAATAAAGTGATTTTCTTATCTCCTAATTGTTTATTTTATGTAGTACATTTTTAATTATATTTTTGTTGTTTCCCTCATGATATAAACTAAGTATTCTGATCACAGTTGCATCACCAAAACTACAATATTAGTATATTGGAGAGAGAGAACATCAACAAACTTACCTTAGAAATCAAGTTCACTAACATCGGGGTAGTAGTAACATACACAAAAGAAACACAAAATGACACAAATTTTCTGTGCCAGTGGCACTTCTTCATGAGTAAAGAGAGACTGAAGGGGTCTCTCTCTCTCTCTCTCTCTCTCTCTCTCTCTCTCTCTCTCTCTCTCTCTCTCTCTCTCTCTCTCTCTCTCTCTCTCTCTCTCTCTCTCTCTCTCTCTCTCTCTCTCTCTCTCTTTCTTTCTTTCTCTTTCTCTTTCTCTCTTTACTCACCTGAAGAAAGTGCCAGTGGCACAGAAAATTTGTGTCATTTTGTGTTTCTTTTGTGTATGTTACTACTACTCTGGTGTTAGTGAACTTGTCTTCTAAGGTAAGTTTGCTGATGTCCTATCTCTCCAATGTACTAATTCCTGGCCTAATGCCCTTAAACCTAACCCAAAACTACAATATCTATAGTTTCCTGGTGTTCAGCCTTATAGTGATGTGCTATCTCGAATTGTGTACATAATATATACATAAGACTGTGATTTGGTTCATCTTCTAGGTAGGCCACATGTTTCTGCTGGGCACCCGCTACTCTGCGCTCCTCAATGCCAATTTTGCCTCTAGTTCTGGAAGTAAGCAGCCTATGGTGATGGCCAGCTACGGCCTGGGACTCTCCCGAATACTAGCTGCCAGCCTTGAGGTGCTTTCCCTGCCAGATCAGCTGCGATGGCCTTCATCCTTAGTTCCTTACACTGTGGTCATAATTACTCCAAAGGTAAAAATTTGATGTCCTCTCTATCATGGCATTAATTTTTATTTAAAGAGATTCTAGCTGATGATGTTTCAAGGTGAGGAGGACAGTTTTTCTAACTCTCCTGGTATTTACCAGTGGTACAGCTTCTAGGTGGATACATATGTAAACCAAACCACTTAGTCCTGTTTGTGGTTTCTTTAGAGAAGAAAGTTCCAAGAAAGGAGCACATTGTTAAATAAGCTTTTCCAGTAGCCATTTCCGTTTCAGTATTCTTATCAGAAAGTATGGATAGGAAATTGCTATATGATCAATACTCTATTTTCATTACATAGCTCAACTAACAGTTGACCATTTTTGTTAGTCTAGTCAATTAATGTACTGGATATTTCCCTATGGTCTTATATTTTCTTTCCCTTCTGAAGGGAGCATTAAAATCACCCAACAAGCTTTTTTACGTCTCTAAGGTATTAGTTTCATTTTTTTTTTTTTTAGTTTTTCCCAGTATTTCTCTCTATATTCCTTGTCAGTTTTGTTGTCATGATTTATTGGTGCATGGGCATTGACAAACATGTATGTTTTGTTAGCTCACTAAAGCCTCAAAGTCATTAATCTTTTATTTATTGCTTTGATTTCTGTGCACAGGAAAGGCCAATAATTCATAGTAATCGTCAATTTTACTTTTAAATAATCTGTAGTTCCCAAAATCTATTGCGTCTTCATCAGTCGTCTTTGTGTATTGTAGTGCTAAAATCAAAATCTTCTGCCTCTCTAGTTCTTGTCCTAGTTCGTATAACTGTCCTGCTCTTAGCAGTGTGTTTATATTTAGTGTGCCTATATATGTTTTTGTTTTATTGAGAAATCTGTCAGAGACCTCCAACAATCTGGTTAAGTGGTCGCCTGGATCCCCCAGACTTCAATGATGTGGATTCCACCCACTCATACACGTACACTGGTATTAACACGTTCGCTACCGACTGCTAAAATGGACTTTTGAAATAGACCAGTGTCACGTATTTATGACACAACAATTTACACCACAGACCAGCGTCACACATGCGTGACTCTTGGGTTGCACGCTACAGCCCAACGTCACTTATATGTGACTCATGCTTAATGTTACTAAATGTGTCCTGGTCCACAGTAAGTCTATTTCTTCAACTATATTATTGCATGTCGGGCTGTGGGAATTTCCGTCACATATACGTGTCGCTTGGTCTCTGCGACTAATTTTACACTAGTCTGTAGTGAAACACTATGTTTTATACTTGGTCCGCTAGAAAAAACATTGCGTCACACATACGTGACGTTAGGTAGCGAATGTGTTAAACTATCCACCTATTCATACACATACAGTGGAATTGGCCCATCCTCCCACTCATACACATATGGTGGTATTGATCATTTTTACAGCAGTAATTTTAATCTATACGAAAGTTAAAATTACCACTGTATGTATAAGGGCGGGTGGGAGGGCTCTTGCCACTGTATGTATAAGAGTGGATGAGAGGACTCTTGCCACTGTACGTGTAAGGGCGAGTGGGAGGGCTGGTTGCAGCACTCAAAATGCTGATGGATTGATTACCACCTGGTGTACTTTGCTCATTACACTCACTTTTCATGATGCTTATTATTTCATTGGTTCTAGCTTTCACCAGGTTTATAGAACTGAAGTGGTCAGTTCTAGAGACTATGTAATAGCCGCACCCACAGGCTGAATAGACGCTGACCTTTGCTGCTTGATCCAAGTAGGTTCATGGAGGATTTTGGTGTTTGCTTTAGTTTCCTCAGGACCCTCAAAGTGGACCTAAAAACTTATCCCCTAAACCATGAAAGGTCCAAACACCTAATAAGGGAGTTTTACTGTATAGTTTGTATACATATAAAAATTTCTCAAAGAAACATATTTTAAAAATAAGTTTACCATTACAAGAGTAATCGGATAGTTTTATTACAGGATGGCAGTAAGGAGCATAAAGCTGTAGGTGGCATGCCAGAAAATATTTATTGGAGCCTTCAGGAAATCCCTGAACTGGAGGGGAATGTTATACTGGATGACAGGAGCAAGTTAACTATTGGGTGGCGGCTGCAGGCGTCTCGCCGCACCGGCTACCCACTGGCCGTGGTCATAGGCAAGTCTCACCCTCAGGTAGAGCTCCACAACACAGTCACAGGACAGGTGACGCTGCACAGTTCAGCCGATGTCATATCTACATTAGCAGAGATCACACAACAGAAAAGGATAGGTCTTGTGCAGTAATAAATATGTTCATTAGTATTACGTGCCTTGTCATTAACCCATTTCCCACAGTCAGTTTAGGTTTAGGGGTTTTTATCCAGTTGTTGTCATTCAGGAATGTCTGGGCTGGTGATTGTATGCTCACTTGATCCAGCAATTCGTTGTAAGAGATGTGGTGTTCTGAAGTAGAGGTAATTGAATACTGATTAAAGGAATTTGATAGCTTTAAAGTAAACTAACACATCAGTTTGTGTTATCTGAAGATGTAAACTTTGTTGTCTTAAAGTCAAATTGTATTGTTTTATCAGTCATTATTGCCACCTTTTAGTTTATTGTTGAAATCATTGAACACCAACTCAGGTGCCTCATCTCTGTTAAGTGTACTATCCTATTGTATTTCCACTTCCGGCAAGTGAAATACTAGTTTTTGTTTTCACCTTGTAACCCACCTATACAAATACTGATCAAGTTCTTTTCTTATACAGATTAAATACTTGTTTAACCACTTTTGTCTTTTCGCCTCATCCTTGATACCTCCATTTCAGTACCTCAAAGTAATACATTGAACAACAGTTTATTGTACATGAACCTACAATATTAACATTGAACTTATGGTGGAAAGGTTTAAGATGGCCAACCATTGCAGTATCCTCTAAGTGTTCTACAAAGAAAGGAATTATAGTAATTTTGCTTACCAGCAAATGAAAGTACTTTGGATGCATATCAACAAATTTAACATCAACACCCAGTGGTGGCGGAACCGGGGGTAAGCTGACCCCCTAGAACTGTAGGAAGGGGTCAGGGTGTCATAGAAGAAACATTGAACACTAACAATTTTGAGCAAAAGTTAAAAACATTAATTTAGATATAATATCATAATTAATCAAAACTCTTTAATTTTGAAGTGGCTAATTAATTTATAGCCTAATTTAATTCTCATACAACAATTTATAAGTAACAATAGATTGATTGGATGTAATTTTGGTTACCGGTATGTAATTTCTTAATTCCACCTAATATTGGTAACTCATTTTACAAATTCCATTTGCTTTGTTTTTTAACAGATCAGTATTACTACTCTGGCAATACATTTAAGTATGACTGTAATGCTATTATTTGTTCTGTTACACTAACATGAAGATAGTCAGTCTTTTGTAAAATATAAAATAAAAACGATACAATATTTTTTATAGAATTTTAAAATACCCTCAAGTTTTTAACTTTATTTGCCAGTTAACATGGCCCTGCAGACTTGTGCGTGATCTTTATTCAACGAGTGAAGTACAGACCACTGGCACCTTGGGCAGTGCTCTCCGCAGTCTGAAGCCTTGGCTGCTGAGCTACCATTGGCATACATGAATATTGCCCTTTTATGCTAAGTTTGTGCTGATTAGTGTAAAATATAATTTCTGAGTGTTAATTTCTAACATTTTTTTATCCTTGGGGCTGTCCCCCTAGACCCTCCTCGCTTTTTCCCGATTGACCCTGCTCAACACTCTTCACCTCTACTGTGAAAGACAACTCAGTAGCCATACTGCACTGATTAATTATGCTTTCTGTTATTTAGCCTATGCTAAGCGACTGCATTTGCAAATGCAAACAATTGGATACCTAGTGTTAAAATAAGGGACCGTCCCTAAATTACTTATTGCTAAAATAGGTTTTTTCACTTCCCTCTCCCCCCCCCCTGCGTAACGGAATAGTAACGGTAATACTAAACCCCCCTCAAAAATTAAGAAACACTGTCACCAACCCCCCTCTATTGTTTATCCACTTTCATGCATATTTTTTTATGATAAAGTCATTGATTAGACTTTGTTCCATTTATTTTCTAATGGTAGGAGAATATGTTACCAACTTAAAATATTTTATTTTGGATAAACACAATCTTTTTTGTGAATGAATTTTAATTAATTGTTGAAGTTTAATAGTTACATAATACTGTGTAGAACCCCCAAAACGGTACATAACACTGCCAAAAAACCTCCCTTCAGGCGTTACGTAATTTAGGGATGGCGCCTAAGTAAATTGTTTACAAAATTAAATTTAATATACACTCGTTATAAAACTATAGTAGAGCAATGAAGCAGAGGCTGTGTTTAACAGAAGTAAATGGAACTATTATTTAAAGATGACCTTGAGAAGATAATCGATCTACTGTTAAAAATAAATTATTTTTAGTGAATAAAAGAGTATTACAGTCTGCAAAAGTGATATCAAATGTTTAATAAGCATAAAATGTGAGGTCAAAGGAGTTTTGAACTGCAGTGTCTTATATAGGCATTCACATGTGTTTCTTGTTCAGTTTACAACTTTAGGGCGGGACCAGGAACTACTTCTCTCTGCTCAGTACAAGATATAAAGTGGTTAGACAGGTATTTAGTGATGTACTCTGTATAACAAGAGAACTTGATTAGTATTTGTATAAGTGAGTTACAAGGTGAAAGCAAAAACTAGTATTCCTCTTGCCGTTCCACACAAAACACAAGTGTCGCCTAGTTCCAAGATTTTGTCGCCCAGTGGAGATAGCTAGTGCTGGCAAATTTTCAGGGACAAAAACATCAATTTAAGTGATGTTCTTCAAATTTGAAAATTTGACCTCATACAAATTATTACGCTTTTTAAGCTTTGTAAAAAGTACAAACAGAGGATTAATTAAAGTTATAATTAATGAGTTACTTTGTTGTAACCAAGATCAGCTATTTATAGTATAGTGATATGAACTTAGCAGTCAGTGCAGTGGAGTGTGTAACATCCGGGTGGGCGTGGCAAACAAAATGTTCTACAATAAAATCGTTCTTCAATTTATTGTTTACTTTAAATATTTCACTCTACTACAGTAAAAACACAATTCAGACTATCGTATCTTAGTTTTTACTAAAATAAAATAAAAGCTTGATTTCCCGACAAAATATTCTTACAAATAAGTTAAGAAATCACAATATATAAAAAAGTCTCAATAATACCAAAATAAAGCTTAATTCACGTTTTGAGGCTTCAAAATATGAAATCTGGATATAAAGGGCTTTGGATTATTCATTGAAATAGGGGGGTTCCAATGTTCAATTTAACTCCTGGACTATGTGTATTCACCCCCCCCCCTCTATGTCGCCCAGTGAAAATCAGTTAAAATACGCTTTGGTATAAGATTAAGTGGTAGAGAGGCGTATGCAGCCCCAAATTCGCCTTTTGGAGAATTAAAAATGGTTTTCACTTCATTTCAAATCACCATCTCAGTGTCGCAGAAGTTTTCGTAAATTATTGTGAAGTAACACAGTTTCCTATTTTAGTATATTACATTGGAAATTCATTGTTTAAATCATGTTCATACTTATTTTACATACTAAAATATTATATTTAAAGCAAAATACGGCATAGATAACAAAGCAAACATTTATGATATTTGCTAGTCGTCTCAACAACTAAAAATAGACAAACAAATATCAGATGACTGGGCGATAATATAATTGATTTTATATATTTATTTTGAATTACGAACTACACAATCGACTGCAATCAACAACGAAGAAGTTGCTGGACTACAACACCTATGGATCAAAAAAATTAATTTCATACTCGATGTATTTTGCACTCAATCCCCCATTTGAATTAACAATGTAGTACTTAATCCTATTTCGTAAGCTTAAGCGGCTGGAGTCATTATTAACAACTAGTTCTTCCGGTGTCAACCGCGTCAAAGGACTATTTACAATATATACAGTTCCAGACGTTTCGCCCATGCTACGATGTGGCATCCTCAGTGGTTAGGCTGAGACTGACCACTGAGGATGCCACATCGTAGCATGGGCGAAACGTCTGGAACTGTATATATTATAAATAGTCCTTTGACGCGGTTGACACCGGAAGAACTAGTTGTTAATAATGGAGTACTTGTTTATGAAAAGTGTTTTGTGTATTGCACCTACATGTAAAAAGCAGATTAGTATAGGCCAAAGGGTACGTAACTACAGTGGGCATTGCTGATTTTATCAGCCAAATACTGTGGCCTCTGTCTCAATTAATAAGCTTGATTATGGAATGTGTATTGTGCACTGCAACTAAACGTGAAAAGCCGATTAGAATAGGTCTAACTACGGTGGGAGGGCCGGATTTCCCAATAGGCCCGGGCGCAAGCTCCCAGGCAGCGCACGGCCGAGAGAACAAAAAATTTAAAAAAATATCTAGAAATAAGAATAAACAGCCATTACTTAACATATTTTTTAATTGATTTAAAGATTCAGGCTAATAAAGCATTCAGATTTTGAAGTTCACTGGAACAAGTAATTGTTGCTAAAGTTAAACTATTTTTCAACATTATGCATCAACTTCGATACAACATTGATCTCAAACATGGGAGAATTGGCTATAGAGATGTCGTCGAGCGGTACGCATCGTATTGCCACTGCCAGCCCTCCCTATGCAACTCCCATGTTCCATGTTCCTCGTATAGAGGAGGGTGACCGTTAGTGACGTCAAATAACTAATGACTGCTCCGTGATTCCTTGTGGCGCTTGCTGTTCTCATTCTTCCGATTAGTTTTCTCCGTGCTAACATAACCTCGAATTCCTCCGCGGAACGGATTATTTATCCCCCAGTTTTAAAAATATCAATATAAATGACGTTTTCTGGGTTTCCCTTCAATTTTCCAATATGTAGTTTAAAAATCATTAAAAAAAGCAAACAACTCTTTAATAATGGTTTTCTGTGGAGGGGTGAATACGTTATCAAAATACTTCATGTAAGCTGTGTTTCTGAGATTAAAACTATTTTATAATGCATTACAGAGTTTTTTTATTTATTTTCCCAAATGACTAAATTGAACAAAACCAAAGTTATTAATCAATCTTTTGTCAATACATTAACGGGGTTTTGCTAGGTCCAGAACCAAGTAAATTCCTCTAAAAAACTTGCAACTATAAAATTCCATCGTGGAGTGGTATTTAAGCAATTAACATATAGGCCTGATATAATTGTTTAATAAGGGTTTTTAGGAAAGTAACGTTAACCAGATTAGGGGGCGGAAAAATTATTGGGCCTAGGGGCGCCAAAATGTTAAACCCAGCACTGTACAGTGGGTATTGCCTATGTTTGGTCTGTGGTGTAGCTAATAGAGAAGAAGGCAGTGTCGATCAGCTGACCAGTCAGTTTTAATCTAGCAGTCTTCAGTTTACAGTATTTTATTGGGCAAACCTTTTAGCACTGTGGCCTCTGTCTCAGTTAATAAGCTCGATTATGGATGTGTATTGTAACTAAACGTGAAAAGCAGATTAGTATATTTTTACTACAGCTGATAGAGAAGACAGTGTCAATCAGCTGACCAGTCAATTATAATCTAGCAGTCTTCACTTTACAGTCTTTTACTGGCCGAACCTTTTAGCACCGCAGCCTCTGTCTCACATTAGGCCAGACGGGGTTCGAACTCTGGAGTCGAGATGTCTAGACGATAGAATCCTTGAGCAGACGGAGGGACAATCACATTGTACATTTTAAATCTAAAAACAACAAAGCTCTTGTGAAAAAATTGTTGCCAAGTAAATAATAAAACTAAGATTAATTAGGGTTGTAATTTTTTTCTCAGACGCAGTTCATTAGGTCATTGTGTATATGTGTTTGCTTAATACCATTAGATAGATGACTTAGAAATAGAATTGGATCTCATAAATAAATCACAATTTGATTGTAATATATGATGTTGAAACACACAATGTTGTAAGCATGATTAATGTATAAAAATGGGAAAAGGACATGTCAAAAAGGAACACAAACGCAAAGCTACATAGCTTCTATATAAAGTTATAAACACTTTTGATCTATTTATAATTTGTATTATACATAAAAGTAGTTAAATTTGTTAACCATTTAAATGTCATGGGTTGGTTCACTGATGTTGTTTCACATGTGACATGCAGGACTTACGTTTAGTATAGTCCTCAAGTAGTGTATATCCACCAAAATGAGGTCAGCTAGTGTTGATGGTCAACAGTCAACCTGGTTATTTTTGGTTATGATTCTTTTTCTTTTTTTTACACTTATTCCTGGATCAATATTTACATATTATACACAGAAAATGTAACAGGTGGAATAATAACATTATCGGGTTCGCTCATATATGAGTCACCCTGTAACATGAATAACAATCAGTAAAAAAAAAAATATATATATAACATATTTAAGTAAGTTAAATAAACAAATAAGTGTTACATAGACATGGCTATAAATCAGTCTATCACGACTTGGCTTTCAAACGCCTGTGCAAAGTAAGTTCTCCAATGTGAAAGCTAATAGCTCCTGGAACATTTTCTAAGTTTGACATGAACTTACGACAACTTCTTTTAATAAAGGCATAAATGGTATCGAGTCCAAATTCTACATGCAGATGGGAGTTACGTATATACCATGGACTATTAACTGCAATTCTTAAAACTTTGTTTTGGAAAGTTTGAATTTTTTTCAGTTTGCCGGAAGAAATGCACATTCCCCAAACTGGACAGGCATACATAATTAACGGCCGAAGAATTTTTTTATATATTAAAAATGTGCATTCCGGTTTCAAGGATGACTTTCTGCTTATTATAGGAAATAACATGGATAGATGTGCGTATGCTTGAGTAAGTTTGTTGTTTACGTGAAGATTCCAGTTTAATTTTTTATCGAGGTAGACACCTAAGTATTTTATGCCTTGATCATCAGGGTTCCGAGGAATTGAAGTATTTTCAATAGCAACTTCAGGCGGCAAAATATACTTCCTCAAAGAGAAAACCTTTGTTTCACATTTCGATTAATTTAAAGATAGTCTCCAGCTTTTAAACCAATCGGTCAGAGCTGTAACGCTGAATTGTAAAGAATTTACGGCTTGGTTGATGTCAGTGTGCTGGGTAATAATGTTTCTTGAGTTTAACTTGGTTAGTTTTTGTCACATTTAGAAGCTGTTTGCTCGTACCTTCAGGAAACGTTTCTCTCAATGTAGCCTATAATCAGAAACACAACGTGTGCAACATTTACAGCAATAAGTAGGAGTAGGCCTACGTCCTCAAGTACCTTGGTATACGTAAAAACCTTTCAAGCAGTTTCGATTGTATTTTTATCAATCGAGCTGTTCTTAACGAACTGTTTGTTCGGCGTTAGATGTTTATTTGGATTTGCTATTCGTTAAACACACTTCAAAACGCGCAACGCCTACAACTGGCTGTAGCTTAACGAAATGCCGACTATTCGAAATTTGTCTAGCGTGATGTTCTCGTTCTGTATGCAGAAGGCATAAAATACTGTATTTTTGACATTCGGAATGTTTAAACAACATTTTTGTAAAGCTTTAGGTGTCTATTTGGATTTGCTATTCGTTGAATATTTAAAAAATAAAAAGTTATAGTATTAGGCCTATAACTATACTAAATAGTTATAATATTAAAATAATAGAATTACGATATTTTACGCATTAATAATGTACATAATGTATACTATTAACTAAAACTAGCCCGAGATATGTAAGATTGAATAGTCAAATAGCCTGTAGGGCTAAATTATTTTTGACTCGTTACAGCAGACCTGGAAACCAACTGCAGAGGCAATGTTGGTTTTATCCCATAAGAACAATATTATTTTTGAACCGGACATACGATCACGCGTATACAAATTTAACTTTTATTTTTAGACGTATTTTTTCTAAACAAATTGCGTTTGATCAAGAATGAAATTGAACGTTGGAATTGCTTTGCAAATTCATAATTAATTTTATAGAAAAATATTAAAAATATTTAGTGTAAAGTTTTTGTTTTCACAAATTTTTCAAAACTAGACTATGTATTCAAAATATGAAAAGCAACCCCAATGCGCAATATGATGACGTTTTAGATGACACCTCATACACTACTTTTGGTCAATAAATAACGAAAAAATATGGATTGGTAAATAACATTGTTCTTATGGGATTAAAACCAACATGTCCGACAGCCTATGCAGGTAATTTCCGAACTACCACCAGTGACGGGGCAGTCGGGCTGACGGGATCTCTCAGCCACGCTCGATGTTGCTTGACCCCTTTATCTTGCAATAGTGTCGGAACTCGAACCCTCCGCTCAAGGCCACTGGCACGTAAATGTCGCAAGTCGAGCATCCCATATTGGTAACCAGAACGTAACTAAATGTCGCAAGTCGAGCGCACCCTTTAAAAAATAAATGTAATAAAAAATATGTTAAAAGAAAGTTATAATCCAGCGATACAGTAATACTTCATTGTAAATTTGCTTAATTTAACTACTGTATTTACACATTTTATTTTTATAGTCAAAAATAAACTGGTCAGCTGAGACTCAAGATAATGCTCATTTGGCGATGTCTGTATCCGTGTGTGAGCCTGCGGTCAGCATGGAGTGTGGGAAGGGAAGATCTGTAAGGCACACCCGCGGCGAGACCCGTGGATTCCCTTCCGGTTCCTGTTCACGAGTTAGCTGATCCCACCGGGAAGGTACGAGCCGCATCTCCGCTGTGTACAGAACAGAGGAAGGTTCTTGGTGTTTTCCCCCTACTCTCATCACAGGGGGGGGGGGAGGTCCCTACAACTGAACCTGAACTTAGGAACAGGTTCATTCCTTATGATCGGTTTACAAGCCTCTTCATGCGTAATACTAAGGTTTGTATACCCAGAGGATATAGGAAGGAATTCACACCAGGATGTCCCACTGTACGTGTATGGGTGGGCGGGTGGCTTAGTCCCCCTGTACGTGTATGGGTGGGCGGGTGGGTCAATCTCACTGAACGTGTATGAGTGAGCATGTGGGTCAGTCCCACTGTACGTGTATGGGTGGGCGGGTGGCTTAGTCCCCCTGTACGTGTATGGGTGGGCGGGTGGGTCAATCTCACTGAACGTGTATGAGTGAGCATGTGGGTCAGTCCCACTGTACGTGTATGGGTGGGCGGGTGGGTCAATCTCACTGAACGTGTATGAGTGAGCATGTGGGTCAGTCCCACTGTACGTGTATGGGTGGGCGGGTGGGTCAATCTCACTGAACGTGTATGAATGAGCATGTGGGTCAGTCCCACTGTACGTGTATGGGTGGGCGGGTGGGTCAATCTCACTGAACGTGTATGAATGAGCATGTGGGTCAGTCCCACTGTACGTGTATGGGTGGGCGGGTGGGTCAATCTCACTGAACGTGTATGAATGAGCATGTGGGTCAGTCCCACTGTACGTGTATGGGTGGGCGGGTGGGTCAATCTCACTGAACGTGTATGAATGAGCATGTGGGTTAGTCCCACTGTACGTGTATGGGTGGGCGGGTGGCTTAGTCCCCCTGTACGTGTATGGGTGGGCGGGTGGTTCAATCTCACTGAACGTGTATGAGTGAGCATGTGGGTCAGTCCCACTGTACGTGTATGGATGGGCGGGTGGGTCAATCTCACTGAACGTGTATGAGTGAGCATGTGGGTCAGTCCCACTGTACGTGTATGGGTGGGCGGGTGGGTCAATCTCACTGAACGTGTATGAATGGCCTGAGTCCAATACAGCGGACCTGCTACTGCACTCTCGGCGGAGCGAGTAATGGACCTAACATTTACCATTGACTTGGTTCCATAGTGAATGGTTTTACCCGTAGCAGCAGAATACCCTGAGAGCGATTGTTGAATTTTAATTACATTCTAGATCCAGATTTGTTAAATATTTGCATTTGTGAATGGAGAAATTTTCAAAAAAAAAAAAAAAAAAAAAAAAAAGGAACCAACAATATTTGGAATTAATTGATAAAATTTTAGTTACTAAACTAAATAAATAGATTTCTATCATCTTCGAGAAGCTCTTGGAAACGTTTAATTTGAAAATAAATGTTTTTCGAAATTCTAATCGATGTTACTTAGTTGTGTTTTGGTATGATGATGTTATATTAGATTCACTAAAAGATATGATTCATTCAAATTATCACTTTTAGGTTTTAAGGGTCTTTTCTTACAACGAACTACCACTGAGCCAACTTAGTAAGTACGATATATGGTATTAGACACTATGGTGGAACCTACCCCACAATTCTCCAACCTGTAGAATGCTGTGCGCAGTGAGAATAACGTCAGGCGAATGGAGCCTGTTACTTATTTGTTTTGTGATAACAAATTAATGAATTTTAATCAAATATATAGGAATAGCCTACTGATGTTCATCCACAAATACATAAATCTATTCCCACTACAGGAAAGTAACAGAGTAACTCGTTCTATACATTTAAAAAAAATCCAGCAACATAATTTGACAAAGAAAAAAAATGTAGAAATCAGAGTTGCTATATTGGTAAAAAAAATACAACAAACTAATAGTACACCATGGCAATTCAATTTTGCTTGAAAGTAAACCAAGATTCAAAATGAAAGTAAAGCGTTATATTTTGCTATGATATCTGAGATATGCCCTTTTTACTGTTATGTAAATATGAAGAATTTTGTTTGTTGGATTCTGTTTTCATCTGTTGTTATTATTGTTGCTTCTTTGTTATTGTTAGATGAATTTGTCATAGTTTATATTGTTAAGTGTATTTCATGTAGTTTATAATGTATTTTATCGAAGTTAATTAATAGATTATATATATTGTTATGTCCTAAATATGTTATGTGTGTCATATTTTATATTTCTGTTTTCGTATTTTTTTACATAATTATTAACTTATTTATTAATATTTATTGTTGAACTAATGTCTATTACTCAATTTATGATGGAGATTGCTTGATGCAGTGGCGGCGGAACCGGGGGGTCAGAGCGGTCAACTGACCCCAATGAAAATGTAGGAAGGAGTCAGGGGACCATTAAAGAAATATTGAATACCAATAATTTTGAGCAAATGTAAAAGAAAAATAGTTTTGATATCGTATCATAATCAATATATACTCGTTAATTTTGAAGTGGCTCATTAATTTATGAAAAATGTAGCATAATTTAAATTCTCACACAATTTGTGATTACCACTAGATTGATTGATGTAATTTCGGTTAACTTCATGTAATTTCTATAATTCCCTCTAATATCGGTGACTCATTTAACAACTGTTATTTGCTTTGTTTTGTGACAGTTCAATACTACTGCTCCACTCCGGCAATATAGTTAGGTAATGACTGTTAGATTAACATTAAGATAGTCAGTCTATGGTAAGATATAAAATAAAAACATTTTTCTAATATTGTTTGTAGTATTTTAAAATGTTACTATAGCATTTTTAAAACTACACTCGACTCAGTTAACATGTACTGGTCTCGTGGTCTGTGCGTGAACTTTATTGAATGAGGGAAGTACCGACCGCTGGCTCAGTTGACATGTACTAGTCTGTGCGTGAACTTTATTGAATGAGGGAAGTACCGACCGCTGGCTCAGTTAACATGTACTAGTCTGTGCGTGAACTTTATTGAATGAGGGAAGTACCGACCGCTGGCTCAGTTGACATGTACTAGTCTGTGCGTGAACTTTATTGAATGAGGGAAGTACCGACCGCTGGCTCAGTTGACATGTACTAGTCTGTGCGTGAACTTTATTGAATGAGGGAAGTACCGACCGCTGGCTCAGTTGCGGATTAAACCTTGGAAAATGTCCTCTGCAGTCCGAAGCCTACTGAGCTACCACGCTGGCATACATACATAATTCCCTTCTGTGCTAAGTTTGTGTTAGGTTAGTGTAAAATGTGATTTCAGGGTGTGTTAATTTAAAAAATTTTCTTACCCCTGCCCCCACACTTTTGTCCCGCCACTGGCTTGATCAGAGTCGAAACGGTGATGTCATCCTCAGCTGCAAATGTCAAGTGAAATAGCTAAGTTTTAAGTAAGTACAGTAGTATGTTTTAAAATCCATATAGTATTTAAATTTGTATGTTAACATAGTAAAAATATGTCCTTTAAATTCAAGATATAAATATTCCTGCATTGTTAAGCTGTTAAACTAAAATTAATAGAAACTATAATAAGCATAAATAATTGAAAAATCCCGCACGCATTAATATGATGCTTTGAGATTAATATGTACATTTCATGTAAAATATTGTTTGAATAAATATGTTTTTGAATTTGACATACAGGGCATACAGTCAACTAAATGCTTTATTCAAATATATTCACGATTGTCTTTAACTGAAAGAAAATTGTATTTCTAAACAACCAGCAAATTCCAAATACAACTACATAGCTAAAACTGGATAGCAAGACAAATGCATGTACAAGTATTGAAAGAATTGGAAACTTTATCAGATAGAAGTAAAAATAAATTAAAAAACCCACGATTACGAACTAACGGAAGGATTACGGTGTTTAATTTAAATTCTAGAACGTTGACTAGTGCTGTTCTAGGAACCGGCGCATTAATTCCATATGAGTAGGCCTAATATAATTTCTAAAAGATACACGTTTTTGGGACAAATAACTAAGATTTAAATCTAATAAACGATATCATTCGTGAACAAATAATTTAAATAACAAGTGTGAAGTAGCCACATCATTTCTACTTCACTAAGACTCCACAGGCTCCAGTACAAAATACTGTTGTAACAATCTGTCCTGAGTAGCAAACTGATCTTAGGTAACAGCACAGACAAATAAATAGAATTTCTCTTTTTATTCTGTGGTAACAGTCTTGAACGTTTCTAATGTTGTCTCGAAAACAAGCAAATTGCGCATGATTGCTATAATCAAAAATATATTATATTTTGAGATTTGGAACCGAATGGAGTGAGGAACAACAAAATAGCAAACATATTTCGGAATGTCAAGTTCGTAGATTTAGACGCCTAGGTAAAGAAGAGAGTCTGTGTTGGTATCCTTAGAAATAAATAAACGGTCTTTTATTGATACTTTATTTCCAATTGAATTTTCTCTGCCTCAGTTTTTTGCTAAAACCCTTCTTCACATTTAAAAACCTTCACTATTAAAACTCTTTACAATGTAAAACTCCAGCCTTACATATCACTTGGGGTAGACTAACAATTAATTCGATCAGACATTTGGTGAGTGTTTTTATTATTTTTAATATAATATTATGAAAGCCATTAGGTGAGGCTATCTTAACAATTTACTGTATACAATATAAGCGAAATAACATTGACTGCCTCATACCGAAATCTATGGAAACACTGGACGAATTTACATGAATTTTGAGGGGCGTTATAGAGACTCACTGAGAAAGGAAGGATATCTTGAAATTCCATTCCTACTGTAGTAAGTGGTGGCATTTATTATATAAGCGCATAGATTTCTCATCAAATATTAAATTTTTGTTTCAAATTATTAACTATTTTTGTGGTCCATTGTGTAACTAACCATAATACCACGGTATAATATAAACATACAGTAGCGAGGCTCAGCCGTTTTATTGCAACCAAACGATGTTAGCGAATCTAGCGGTGACGTAACAAACAAATGGTGCGGTAATCAGCTGTTGCATCACCCGTGATTGTTTTTGATGTCAAACGTGTTGTTATGACACGAGTGCTAGCGTTGAGCGGGTTGCGTTTTTCCCAAGAGAAAGCTTCGCTACTGTGTATATTGTATTGGAAAAATACTGGAAAAAATATTCCTATTACTTGAAATATCTATTTGTAAGTAATAAAATAATAATGGATGGTAGAAACAGCCGCCCCTCAACGTTTCCTTTTCCCATCAGAATAACGTTGGCAATTATTAAATTAAACAAATTTTTCAACAGCTGATACATGAAAACATAAACACGACACAAATCTGTCTGTTTTTGTAAAAAATGCTGTTGCTAAAAAACGTTTAGTTTAAGTCCCCCAAAAGTAATAGGAAAGTTTTAAAAGTATAACTAATTAAAACAAATTATATTTCAAAACAGAGCTCTGTTGTCGGTAGCAATGTAACTGCAGTGAGCTACTTTATTTAAAATTACATTTTATTAGTAAATATTCTTAAAACTAATAACTCTGTTGCCAGGTTTATTCATTAAACCTTTCTTTCATGTAGCGAAGCACGGACAATCAGCTCGTAAATCTGTAGGGAAATATGTTCAAGGATTAAGTTCTATACAGTACAAAACCTCCTATAACGTGAAATGTGTTCTGGGATTAAGTTCTATACAGTAAAAAACCTCCTATAACGTGAAATGTGTTCTGGGTTTAAGTTCTATACAGTACAAAACCTTCTATAACGTGATATATATTCTGGGATTAAGTTCTATACAGTACAAAACCTCCTATAACGTGAAATGTGTTCTGGGATTAAGTTCTATACAGTACAAAACCTCCTATAACGTGAAATGTGTTCTGGGATTTAAGTTCTATACAGTACAAAACCTCCTATAACGTGAAATATATTCTGGGATTAAGTTCTATACAGTACAAAACCTTCTATAACGTGAAATATATTCTGGGATTAAGTTCTATACAGTACAAAACCTCCTATAACGTGAAATGTGTTCTGGGTTTAAGTTCTATACAGTACAAAACCTCCTATAACGTGAAATGTGTTCTGGGATTAAGTTCTATACAGTAAAAAACCTCCTATAACGTGAAATGTGTTCTGGGTTTAAGTTCTATACAGTACAAAACCTCCTATAACGTGATATATATTCTGGGATTAAGTTCTATACAGTACAAAACCTCCTATAACGTGAAATGTGTTCTGGGATTAAGTTCTATACAGTACAAAACCTCCTATAACGTGAAATGTGTTCTGGGATTTAAGTTCTATACAGTACAAAACCTCCTATAACGTGAAATATATTCTGGGATTAAGTTCTATACAGTACAAAACCTTCTATAACGTGAAATATATTCTGGGATTAAGTTCTATACAGTACAAAACCTCCTATAACGTGAAATGTGTTCTGGGTTTAAGTTCTATACAGTACAAAACCTTCTATAACGTGAAATGTGTTCTGGGATTAAGTTCTATACAGTACAAAACCTTATATAACGTGAAATATATTCTGGGATTAAGTTCTATACAGTACAAAACCTCCTATAACGTGAAATGTGTTCTGGGTTTAAGTTCTATACAGTACAAAACCTTCTATAACGTGAAATATATTCTGGGATTAAGTTCTATACAGTACAAAACCTCCTATAACGTGAAATGTGTTCTTGGTTTAAGTTCTATACAGTACAAAACCTTCTATAACGTGAAATATATTCTGGGATTAAGTTCTATACAGTACAAAACCTCCTATAACGTGAAATGTGTTCTGGGTTTAAGTTCTATACAGTACAAAACCTCCTATAACGTGAAATGTGTTCTGGGATTAAGTTCTATACAGTACAAAACCTCCTATAACGTGAAATGTGTTCTGGGTTTAAGTTCTATACAGTACAAAACCTCCTATAACGTGAAATGTGTTCTGGGATTAAGTTCTATACAGTACAAAACCTCCTATAACGTGAAATGTGTTCTGGGTTTAAGTTCTATACAGTACAAAACCTCATATAACGTGAAATGTGTTCTTGGTTTAAGTTATATACAGTACAAAACCTCCTATAACGTGAAATATGTTCTGGGATTAAGTTCTATACAGTACAAAACCTCCTATAACGTGAAATGTGTTCTGGGTTTAAGTTCTATACAGTACAAAACCTCCTATAACGTGAAATGTGTTCTGGGATTAAGTTCTATACAGTACAAAACCTCCTATAACGTGAAATGTGTTCTGGGTTTAAGTTCTATACAGTACAAAACCTCATATAACGTGAAATGTGTTCTTGGTTTAAGTTATATACAGTACAAAACCTCCTATAACGTGAAATATGTTCTGGGATTAAGTTATATACAGTACAAAAACACCTATAACATAAAATATGTTCTATACAGTACAAAACCTCCTATAACTAAACTATGTTCTGGGATTAAGTTCCATACAGTACAAAACCTCCTATAACTAAACTATGTTCTGGGATTAAGTTCCATACAGTACAAAACCTCCTATAACTAAACTATGTTCTGAGATTAAGTTCCATACAGTACAAAACCTCATATAACGTGAAATATGTTTTGGGATTAAGTTATATACAGTACAAAAACACCTATAACATAAAATATGTTCTATACAGTACAAAACCTCCTATAACTAAACTATGTTCTGGGATTAAGTTCTATACAGTACAAAACCTCCTATAACTAAACTATGTTCTGGGATTAAGTTCTATACAGTACAAAACCTCCTATAACTAAACTATGTTCTGAGATTAAGTTCCATACAGTACAAAACCTCATATAACGTGAAATATGTGTTGGGATTAAGTTATATACAGTACAAAAACACCTATAACATAAAATATGTTCTATACAGTAAAAAACCTCCTATAACTAAACTATGTTCTGGGATTAAGTTCTATACAGTACAAAACCTCCTATAACTAAACTATGTTCTGAGATTAAGTTCCATACAGTACAAAACCTCATATAACGTGAAATATGTGTTGGGATTAAGTTATATACAGTACAAAACCTCCTATAACTAAACTATGTTCTGGGATTAAGTTCCATACAGTACAAAACCTCCTATAACGTGAAATATACGACGAAGGAGTAAACTGTATTTGCCTTTTTTGCATTTAATTAAAAATGCTCAGTTTACATCGCACAGGGAAATGATGAACACAACATGACCATTAATTAAATTCAACAAAGCTCAACTGACTTGCATCTCGTTAATGAGTGAAGAGTAACTCGCTTTTTTGGCAAAACGACCCCCACATAGTGAAGGGACTAATCCCGCGCAATATCTGTAAATATAACAGCCTCGTTTGAGTGGTTTAATAACATTGTGCGCTGGCTTTGCTTTAATCAAAGAGTAACAATGTCCGTCTGTAATGCGCTTATGGCCATTACCCGCCGGTCAAAGAGGAGGAAATACACCACTGCCTCTGGTATTAATTAATGCACTAATTAGCGATTTGCCGGACAGACAGGCTGCAATACTCGCAGCCTGCCTACAGTTACAATCCAACTACCGTTTGTATTGGTGTTTGATTTCCGGTATTAAACAGTTTGCTGTGTCCGGTCAAAACAATTAATTAGTTATGGCCGCTTTAGCTGGAAATGATCAAGCCTTTAGTGCCTAGTTCCAGTGGACTGATTGATAAAGGCAGTTAAATTAGCGATAATTTTATGACGTTTTAGTTTATTCAACGTTAGATAGAGGGGAAGGGTAAATTATTATAAAATACACACTCACAATATTCTTCGTATAGCCAGCCAAGCTTATGAAGAATACACACTCACAATATTGTTCGTATAGCCAGTCAAGCTTATGAAGAATACACACTCACAATATTGTTCGGATAGCCAGCCAAGCTTATGAAGAATACACACTCACAATATTGTTCGTATAGCCAGCCAAGCTTATGAAGAATACACACTCACAATATTGTTCGTATAGCCAGTCAAGCTTATGAAGAATACACACTCACAATATTGTTCGTATAGCCAGCCAAGCTTATGAAGAATTTAAGTTATTCGAAACACAACTTTTAGATCATAAGAGGCTTATACCAAATGTTATGTTATGAAGTCCATGAGTGTTCTATAACTCGCTGTACTAAAAAGAATGTCGTAAAGAACACAACATTTCTTCTTGGCCACATATGCGTCCCACTGGGTTAAAAATCTTAGTTAATTAATGAAATGCTCGCTAACAAATAGGTAAAATTGTATACAGTAATTATTTTCATTTATTATTCTGATTACAAAAGTTGTTTATCAAATTGTCCCGTACTTATGCTTAAATATTTTATGTCAAACTGATCTCAAGCCAGAGGGTAAGCGACTAACTTATAATAACGAATGAAAATAGGGTAATCGTGCATTACTCAATATAATTCAGTTATAAATAGGTTTTAGACCTACTGATAGAGCTGTAGTTGTTATAAATGGAGTTTGTTATGACTAATTATTTTTTTAAAATAAATATTCATCTAAAACCGGTAGCTAAGTTGGTCTCCGGGCGGTTGGTCTTTGGAATTTGGAAGTTGGACCAATGGTGAAACGTTAGCGGTACTTCTTTTCTGCTTGCTAACGATGGAGTGGAAGACAGAATAATACTGTGGCGAAACTGAGAAAGAAAATTTGAAAGGCTTAAAACATTTCATCGATGATTCATATAAAAGTTCAGATAATCATTTTACTTAGAAATATTTTACTCGGCTAGTTCACTTTACGATTGTGGGAGCGCTGACTCAGTTTAATTGGGTCCATCGCCTGATAAGAAGAAACCCTTCATCCGAATGCTTTAATTAATACGGGCAGCTATTCTGCTGTTGGATCAAAAAGTAGGCTATAAAAATGTGTGTATTTTTCCCACTCCAAATACGATTTTAAAAAATTGTGAAAAGGTAAAAATATAAAAAAGTCGCAGATCTTTATCCACTTATTTATGCGATTATGAGTGGTAATTTTATATGTTTACCTTTATAATCACTGATGGAGATTATACTACAGAAATTAGTGCAAAACCCAACATGCTTGCTTCGACAGTGTGACGAGACGTTCGAGTAACCAACTATTCGGCATACCAACTCGTCAGCTAAGTATCAAAACAAGTATACAAGTAAAAATAAAATAAATAAAAGTAACCAAAATTGTGCCCATCATCGTGTTTTCGTCTCTTGAAGATACTACTTTATGATAATTTGACTATCAATGAATGCTATATCCAATTTTCAAAGTTTCATAAACTCCTTAGCTAATAAAGTAGGCCTATTTGCAATCAATAAATTGTTTATATTCTAACTTCCAAGTACACGTACTCGAGTCTAGCGAGACAAACCAGGAAAAGCAGTAGCCAAATTGGTCAAAGTGGCCGCTAACAACCTTTCTGTAGTGGTTTTGAATAGCTAATAGGGAATGTTTGTCATTTGCCACCCTCGAATGGATATCCTAATTTGCAGGAGACTTCAGACAGCCCGACCTTTAGATGTTAAATCACCCGAACATAGAGAGTCCTGAAAGTCGACGGCGGGCTTCCCCTGCAGGCCATCTCCTAGAAGTCAGGGAAGGGATATTATGCGCCAGTGGTTTGGGGCCGCAAGTAACGGGACCAACTTGTTTTGGCTGGGTTCTCGGTAGACCCAGACAACCGGCTTACGATCGTAGACAACAACACTTGACATTGACCAGTGAGCCGTCCCCACTTTACACGTACTAGACTACAGTTGGAAGGTACATATTCGGAAAGAAGGTACAGTATGCAAAGAAAATGTGGACAAGTCGAAATTCAGTTAAGATATGACTATAAAAATAGTGCAAACAAAGTAATTGGCATTTTTAACTTGCTTTAGCTAGTTGGCAGACTTTTATCATACGTTGTATAGATTATTCGAAATATAACTGAAATTATAGGCCTATAGGCTAATCGGAAGAGCATGGTCTCGTTAACTAATTGAATTTAACTCGCACTAGCCTACTTGAATTTTATACTTGCGTGCTTGCCAGCGAGGCAGCTCAGTGGCTAAGGCTTTGGACTGCGAATGGTACGTCCCATGTTCGAATCCCCAACTAGCTAACAGTCGTTAAATCAAGAATCCATTATTGCGAAAAAACAATTTTTTGCATTAGCATAAGTCAAATACATATATAAATGATAACAGGTTCTAGTATTAATAAAAAAATGTAATAATACTAATGATGTAAGGAAATACTAAGTCAACACCTGTTCTTAAATTATATTACACTACATGTTTCTACTTTGTAAAATCATGGACGCTGTAAAAAGTTTTTTCAACGAGAAACTTTTAAAATGTTTTTCGAAATGAATTAAGGAAGGCTCTTCTTTTATATAAACTGGAAGATAGTTGAACAATTTAATGGAGCTATTGGAGTTCTACTTTATATTATTAAAAAAACAAAAGTATTATGTTGAGGTAGTTGGACATTTGATCTTGTTCGAAATGCGTAAGTGGATGATTTGAGAGAAGAGTTAAACGGTTTAATGTTATTTCTTAAAATATCATGGAGTCATAAATAAAAATACTTGGGAAAGTTAAGATCCGATTTTCTTTAAACACATTTTTACATGACTGAAGTCTATTCAAACCAAATATGACCCTCAAAGCATTCTTCTACATTTCAAAAACATATTTCGTTATGAACATTTTATGACCTTAAACTGGAATGGCATAAATAAGATGAGAGTAAAAGCAACCATAGTATAATGTCAAAAGTAGATGCGAGTTTGAATAAAAGTTTTTAAAAAATAATAAAGTTTACACCCAGGCATGCAGGCCCATGTAAACTGGAAAGTGAAGTTTAACAATAAACATTTAATTATTGAATAAAATAAAACTTAGTTAAACATAGAACAAGGCCAGTAATTGTTCCAAGTATTAGGCAACTCTACAGTGCAGTTAACCATAGAACAAGACCAGTAAGGCCAGTAATTGTTCCAACTCTACACTACACCCCTTACTACCTCGCCTCTCGCACCTGAGCTTGTAATATACTTTACTGTGTACCTACAATGTTTCTCAATGTTCCAATATATTCAACTGTATATAGAAAACACAGTTTGGGTGATTTCAAAAATGTTTATTGCCAGCTGCGGGCAAGTCAAGTGCGCAGACGGTAATTCGATAACACGTAGGCTAGTCTACTTCTTTCTACTTGTACGTAGCTTTCATACACGAATTTTGTCAATTCTGTACTACCTTTTCTTTAACTGAATACTCGTTTCAACCCAAGGCAGTAACCACATGCAGACCAATAAATTTTTATGATTTGCGACTTAAAAAATTAACTACTTTTACACGGTTAAATTGTTGTTTATTCAAAATGATGGTAGTGTATATTTAATTAGGCCTGTAAACGACTAGGCTTACACAAATTAATTTTATGACGTGGTTGTTTTGTAATTTACTTAATTAATATTTTGTATAGTTTAGTTTTATTATTTCTTCAATATTTTGTGTGATCTTAACATTTTTGACATATTTTAAAACCTATTAAATTTGCTGCAGGTAATTTTGCAGATCATAATAACGGTTAAACATTCAATTTACTGAAAATTGAAGCATCTGTATTATTTTGAATAGATGAAAAAGAAACTATAAATCATAAATAATAATTACATTTTTAATTATTATAGATTTTACTATAACAAATTTAACAAATAATATCTTATAAATAATTATTGTAATTAGTTCTAGTTAAATTGTTAGGCCTTATACCTGGTAATTTACGTGTTTTAAAGTATAATTAATTTAGAAGCATCAGTAAAAAGCAATTATATGCTTAATTAGGGTCTATAAGTAACTGTTGTCAAGTTATTAATAGTTTTAAAAATACTCAATTGTTACGTGTAGACTACATTATATGAGAAATTCACTACTTTACATTAAATATAGACCGTCAATTATATTAAGGAGGGATACAATTATTTAGCCTGTTTAGTTCTTAATGTTGTCAACAACAATTAATCGAGAAAACTTTCACATTTCCTAGAAGGAGTTCCGTAGTATTTTTATCTCCAATCGCCGGACTACTGTAGGTATATTCTACGTGTGTTTGTTTACCTACTTTTTTTTGTTGGGAAAAATGGATCGTGATTTACATTCTACTGGTGTTTATGTCAAGAGTGAATCAGACAAATTTTATCTATCTTTAATATAATTTGTTGTTTTGTTGTTTTTATTTTATATCCAGGCGTGAAGAGAACATAAATAAACATTTTATAGACTAAACAGAAATCTGAGAACGTTTGTAATTAGTTCCATTTTGTAATATTAATAGTTTTATGTTTATTGTGTTGTATAGAGTTAGGTGTGGTCCATTATGTAGGGCCTACGCACTTCGTAAAACATTTAGGCTATTTTCCAAAATTTAGGATTACAGTGGAATTTTTTTGTTTTTATGTAATCCATAAAATAAATGAAATTGTTACACGTTGATATTTATTATTCAATTACCAATACCACTGTAACCCTAAATCCCAAATACCACTGTACGTATATGGGAGGGTGGGTTTACGTACGCTCGGAATCAAACACACCTCCAGCAATCTATACTCGAGGGTCTAGCGTT
The DNA here is from genome assembly GCA_035578905.1 of Stictocephala bisonia. NCBI lineage: Eukaryota > Metazoa > Arthropoda > Insecta > Hemiptera > Membracidae > Stictocephala > Stictocephala bisonia. The sequence goes on along the minus strand of JAQJVL010000702.1, from coordinate 130,975 downwards.
GACGTCACGAATAATGTTTGATCGTGTATTAAAATTCAGCTGGGCTAACGCCTTATTTACTGGCCTTGATGTCAACCTACTTCAAGCTGGCTGTTCAACTTAATTTGTTTTATAAGTTTGTGTTTTTTTTTAATTGTTTACAATATGAAGTACATTGTATCAATTTGTTTGTTAACTTAAATACAAACTGAAATCCAATTTACGTATTTTGTATGGAATAAATTAAATTTTTTCCGTATAATTTCAAGCCTGTTAATAAACTCAATAGTATAACCAGATTAATTTTTCAACAACGGCAACAAACTTCATGGGAACGGACCAAACTTAATGTCAATAACGTCATTAACGACATGGTGACATAGTTTTACTTGTGTTTATTTTTTATGGGTGGGGAGAGGATATAATCTAACTTTAGGGGGGGGGGTTCTGACCCTAAGTAACACAAATGTGGCTACGCCATTGGCTTACAGTATTGAATTTGTTGTTTATCTCAGTGGGAAACAAGGCTTTCATGAATAAATTAAACATCGACATTCAATGTGTATAAAAACCGACTGACCACAAAGTGGTTGTCAGGTTGACGGGTATAACGTAATAGCTTGTTACTTCCCTCCAGATTCATTACTTGAATCAAAGACGATAACATCGTGGATATAAAAAGTAAAGCTGGGCTGAGGAAGAGCCAAAGTAAGTTAGAAAATGAAAGGAGAGGTTTAAGGAGACAATGTGGCAGTAGCGTAGTACACTCGGGTGTATAGAATGGAGAAGATGACGCAGGGTCAGTATGAAAAGGGTTCATCAGCTGGCCACAACCGCAACCTTAAGATTGTTGCTCATTGTTGTGGCTGGGTGGAAGGGGAACATAATTAGGGGAAGGGCGGAGCTATGGGCGTGGCGTCAGAAGAGGGGGCGGGCCCCTCCTCCACTGCTCACTCCATCTGCTTCGCGCTCATTTAGTCTGCTCAGGCTCTTCAGTAGCTATTGTAACTGTCTGGGCGGTGTACCGGTCAATCACCCAACATCTTGTGGAAGTGACTAGTTCTATGCGACGCTTAGATATAAATTAGGTTTTAATAAGGATTTAAACATTCAGAAGACGGATTACATTATAATACGACCACTATTTGTAAACGTTCTTAGACTTTACGGATTTAGAATTTTGAAACAGTGTTTATAAACAATTTGTTCAGGCTCAACTGTTATTTGTCTTAATTTATTTTCGGCAACAATTTTAGGTGTTCTTTACTTAGGAGATAAGATAGAGTGACTTTAGTAATTTCTCGCCCACGATTTTTACCAAGTGTCTCCTCCAGATGTGTTGAAGACCGACCTGACCCAATGACGGATTTCTTCAAGATGATGCAGAACCCGCTGCTGGCGTACAAGCCACTGAGCCACTTCCTGGGGTCGCCTATGCTCCTGATGGCTGGCAGGACGTCCTCTGGGAGTGATAGCGGCTCTCCTAGTCCCCCCGTCACTCCTGGAAAGTCCTTCACCATTGACGCCATCCTTGGTCTCCATCCCACACCAACCACGACGGCTATTGATTATTCAAACAGGTCTTTAGCAGGTGAGCATCAAATAAAATCAAAATATTTATGGCCGTCTCTTATTGACTATTTTGTTTGTTTGTATTATGCGTTGGCTAAGAAGAATTGAATTACATTTTATGCGGACTAAAGAATAACTTATTATTTGTTAGGGAATGAATTTCACAGCTACATTAGTTCAAATGACGAAATAAGTAAATTTCAAATTATTTTGATTATTTTAAATTTTGATTATATTAAATTATAATAAAAAAGCAAATTATTCTTGCTTACTTGGTTACCTTTACAAAAGGTGTTTTTTTTAATCAGCGGGTCTTCAAATTACCTTACTTGTTACATACTTACTCACTTGTTTCCATTCGTAGTCCACAGGAGGAGAATTGGATAGGTCAGGGTGCACCAGAAAGGGTCACACTTATAGGAAGGATAAATAGTCAATTACAACTATCAAATTCAAGTCCTTTAGATTGAAAGAAACCCTCTAAATTGTATGGAGTTAGTTCTACTAAACAAGATTTTAAATTGTAGGCTTATTTGAATTGTTGAAATTCAACAATGTCCCGCAATCTCCTAGGAAGAGCTTGATAAAGTTTCATTCCCATGTATTTTGGCTTAGTTTCTAACACATTTAATCTATGGTACTGTGCATGAGTGTCCTTAAATCGAGTATTATATTGAGGGTTAGTAAAAGTCGGTTGAATATTTTGGCTTTTTGATGTAGAGGATTGATTGATTCGTAAATGAACAAACCTGGGACGGTAAATAGGCCCAATTCTTAGAAGGCTTCTCTACAAGTAGAGTTAATTGGTAGACCTGACTGCTTTCTTTTGCCATAGAAATATCTTTTCCAAGTTCCCCTTACCTTCTCCCCATAATACTAATGAATAAGAAATGTGTTGTTCAAAAAGCCCATAGTAAATGAGTTTTGATAGCGGAACACTCCCATATTAGGCTACTCTCCTTAAGAGAAAAAGTCCTCTGGCAAGTGAACCTTCAACTTTATTTATTTGTTCATTCCACTTGAAACCACCCCCCCCCAGTGTCACTCCTAAAAAGTTTGCTGAATCGGAATTTTGTTTTGTTTCATTTCCTAATTTAAGTGTGGGAATTTTATTGTTGTGTGAATTCATTTTTCTTTGAGTTTGAAAGTAAATATATCCTGTGTTTTAGGTTTTAATTTTAATTTATTTAGAGAAAAAAATGCTAATTCAGATAAGATGGAGGAGGATTCAGTTTCCAGGCGGTCTATATCGTCTCCGTTGTGTCGTCAGCAAAAAGAAAGAGGTTATCTACCGGAACAGAATTTGTTATGTCATTTATATAAATAAGAAAGAGGATGGGTCCAAATACAGATCCCTGGGGAATGCCACGGGTTATTTATTTATTTATTTATTTTTTTTCTGAAGAAAGCACAGCTTTAATTTTATTGTGAGATTTTTTTTTCATTTCGGTAACTTGGGAGCGATTTGATATGAGCGGAACCATGATAATACAGTTTTCTCTATTCCTATGGCAGCTAATTTTTCAAAAAGTATGACATGATCCACACAGTCAAAAGCCTTCGACAAATCAGCAAAACAACTTACCACCGTCTGACCGGCCTCAACCGCATCGATTACATAATTTATGGAGTCAATAAAGCTTAATGTCATGGATTTATTTTTCCTAAAACCATACTGCCTGTGGCATAAAATACTATTGGTTTCTAGAAAATTTGTTAGTTGTTTGGCTACCACAGTCTCTATTAATTTGGAAAATGAAGAAAGAAGTGAGATGGGGTGGTAGTTCCCGATTTCACTCTTATCATTTTTCTTGAAAAGTGGCTTGACCTTATTATGCTTGCATTTATTTGGAAAACTCCCTGTTGTCAGAGACATATTTACTATGTATGTCAGTGTTTCTGCTAATTCCTCCTTACATCATTTAGACCCTAAGAAAATACATACGGATTTCATCTAACACTGCAGAGTGTTTGGGTGAAAGTTTTGAAAAAAATTGCTTTCATTGAATTTTCCTAGATTAAAATCTATTTTGTTGGCCTTGGAAAAACCAGATAGTGGAAAGTGAAAAAACCTAAAAAAGTTGTCATATCTTAGCCTACTATTGTTGAACGAGTAGGAAATATTAGGCAGAATAGGCTTTACCTAAAAATAAGTTATTACAATGCATTTAATAAATCATTTTATTTTCATTAAAGACGCTTGACTTAGTGATTGTATGCAGATGGACAAGCTAGCACCTACTTTAAATACATTCATCTATAACTGACCATTAATAGTTTTTGAAACTAAAGTAGCAAATGTTTGCTTATCGTAAATGATACACTCGTATATTTATAAGTTTATTTTGGGAACATCTCGTATGAGAATACATTTGTTTAGTTGTATTAATAATATTAAAACTGTATCATCATGTATGGTAAAAATGGTTAAAACTAATCAATCAATAAACGTCTGTAATCTGAGCAACTTTTGGCTTAATTTGATGTAAAACAATGGCATTTATTGTTAAATGGGGAACAAAGATTATCTGCGTATTTTTCAACAGATGCATTTATGCTAGGTGATAAAATTATAAAAATCCCTATAGTCTAACATTGAATATATTAATAATTTATAATTCACTTAATGAAAACAACAAACATGTTGTAACTTGTTTACAAAGTGAATGTACGTACGCAAAATATGTTTGGTTATTTATTTATTCTTAAGACGCCGGCCGTCAAGATACGGGTTAAAAGGAATTTTACCTACTAAATATAATTTGCATAAAAAAATAAATATTTCTTTAAATCGGTAATAGTTAAATGTTATTCTATATTGAATATAATCAGGTATAAGTTTAATTATTGTAAAGTACCATATTTTATGCTATTTATGATAACATTGTTATTTCTGACAACATTTTATTTTTGATTGTTTACAAGCTACGAATGGAAATATATTTACAATTAAATGTTATACGTTTCTAGTTAAAAAAAACTGAATTCTAAAACTGTTATAACTAATGAAACCAATCCATTTTAAGCGGGGCTAAACTTTATTTTTAACCCTGCCAAATATATTTCTATCAATCATTACATATACAGATAGATAGGCCTATGGATGTACAAGGGCTGTGTATTATGTGGCCAATGCTGACTGCCACTGCGATGTGAATGACAGTAATACATTTGGGGAAGAAATTAAAAACTCCAACAATGACAACAGCTAAAAAAGAGGTATGCGTTATTTTATACTCCAATTAGGATTAGTGTGCAATAGTTGGAAAGTGAAGACGAAAACCAGTAGAAAGATATTTCCTGTAGTATAATGCTGCATGAAATATTTCTAGAAAATTATGAACTCGTATTTTAAGAGACTTTAATTCTGTTTACAATCTTTATCCCAGACATTTGGAGTTTAGATGGAAGTCAACGCTTGTTCGAGTAATATGCCTGACTATACATAGCCTATCATATAAAAATAATAGCCTACACAGCGTCCGAAAATAATAATCGTATAATGTCAAGGATGTGCTATAAGTCTACTTCTTCTCTGCATGCTCTTTTATCAGTTAATGTTTAATTGAGATTAATAAACAATTAACTTATTAATTTTTTATTTTATTTGTTATTTGAATACCTTATGTATTACGTTGCTTGTACAGTCACATTGAAAACCTACAGTGGTTCAGTTTGTCGTTTCCTAACAGAGACAAAGTGGATCACATTCCGGAGTAGTTCAGTTTGTGTTTGAGACCACAGATTATTAAAGACCACGTTTTATTCTAAATAACGTCTTATTGGCTTCTAGAGGTCGTAGGCTACAATTATTTACTTGATCGCGTTGTAATCCTTATGAAATGTATAGTTACGATACATTACTTTTGTATACCTATGTAACTGCAGTGATTTTATATTGATTTAAATAAATTTATTTGATAAAAATCACTGCAGTTACATAGGTATACAAAAGTAATGTATCGTAACTATACATTTCATAAGGATTACAACGCGATCAAGTAGCCTAAATAATTTTACGACCTCTAAAAGTCATGAAAAAGTTATTTCAGCAAACTGATGTTTTTTCAAAATTCTTAAATTTATGAAACTCATATAACAAACTCCTGTTCACCACTTGATAAAAAATATATACCATTAATTTTTTATTTTTTTTTGTAATTTTTTGGGTTTTGAGGTAATAAAAGTGTAAAGTTGACGAACAGGGAAAACTAAGTTAGTTAACATTCCTCCGGCACTTTTTTGTTTAAAATTGGATATAAATGATTAAAACTTATAATTGAAAAATTAGTATTTTACAACGTACAACTGAACGAGGAAAACAATGGTGTGGTTGGATGTTTTGTAGGCCTCTTAGTTTCTTAGTAAACCTTTGAACTCGGGTACAATTAATTTCTGTGCTGACAGTACTTGAAGCCATAACCATAAAACGGCTTTTCAGTCGATGTTTCCATTTTTATCAGCTCTTATAGTCAATTGTAGCGTGGTATTATAATATTATTAGAAGTAATATATGTTATTATATTAATATAGAGATACGTGTTTACAGTCGATAACCGATGCTGGCTGTCGTGAGTCTCGGCCAAGATCGTCACCTAACTATTAGAACAGAACACCCCCGGAGTAAACGAACGATACTCCTTACAACAGTTAAATGTTTACATTAATGTAGTTGACCACTTTCCTTTTTAACGAAATATTAATACCATTTCTATCAACAACGAAATCATTTCCAAGTAATGAAAAGTAATAAAAATTATAAAGTCTATGGGCTATAGATAGGCATACCTACGTCTATGTTTTGGATCAAAATAATAACTTTTTAAAAGAGATAATCGACATAAATTTGATAAAGTATTTTTGTTCCTTCTCGTTTATGATACGTAAGCCTAATTAAAATAATATTAAAATGCAATAAAGTTAAGTATTATAATAAATTCTCTTGTGTTTATTGTTATCTTTTAACACTTCGTATTTTCAAAAGAACATATAGTATATAAACTAAAGCCTAACTAGTTAATAAAGTTAGGCTTAAGAAATATAAGCTTTAGCCTATAAGACAAGTAACTAGACAAATAATAGAATGTGTATATAGTTAACACATAAACTCCAAAAGTAAAGCCTGGGCCGTTAGTTACATTCCGTAGGCTATGCCTGCCTTCTGCTCCTATATCACAGAGACAGAAAATGTTTCAATTCTCTGTGCCTAAACCGTCATCTCGCGGCATTGACAATCCGGTTCGTCTCTCGTCGAGGAACTTTATCACTGCAGGTAAAATAACGGTCCAAAACGATGGAACCAACCAATAAAATAGACTACTTCAAACAATGGCATCATGGAACATTAACATGATACTGGGCAGATTGCAATTATTAAAAAAATTGGGTGTGCGTCGGACCACACGGTGGAAGTTATACTTCTTTGGCCATTCTCATACACCCACTCACGCACACAAACAGACAGGATATATAAATGAAATATAAGACATTTTTCAATATTATTCAATATATTTATCTTCAATATATTATACGTGACTTCATTATTATATTATACACCTATATTATCATTATAAGTAATTTCTTCGATTAAATTTCTTCGATTAACAATCGATTAATCGATAGTTCTTAAAAATTTGTTCTTACTTTCCAGCGTGACGCGGTTTCTCGACCAACATCCCATCCCAAAGTGTCTAACGGGCGCAAAGAAGTATAACTTCAAAAAAATTGAACGTCTGTTGCCGTTGATTTTAACATACAGAGATCTCTGTTTAGTAAAATCAATGCTATTTCTTAGCGTGTTTTAAGGTTTGTGATACTCGTTCTGTACATTGTTTTAATTTCACATACTAAATTAGTTGAAATTAACTCAACAGAAAAATGGAAAAAAACCTACAAAGCAATCGATTTAAGCATTTATTGAAGAATTAGCCATAGTTCTTAATTTGTTAAAACAAACACTTTTAAAGGATTGTCAGTGCAACTATGTTTTTGCTTGATTTGAGAAAATTCAACATTATTTGCCTTAATAATGAGGGCAATCTATTGCTGGCTAGAAATAGCTAAGAAACAAAAATGAACGTTTTTTTTCTGCGTGATAACCTGGAAGATAACAAAAATGAGGAAAAAACGGGGAGATGCGCTTTCTTATAGAGTTATGGGCATTCAAACTGTGTGGAATTTCGTCCTAATTCAATATGGCAGGGGCTTTGCAATCGAAATATTACTAAACATGTTAACGGCGGAAGTTTAGTATATATTTGTTAGGGACAGGTTGGGCATTGTTTGATTTAGTTAGATTAGGTTTGGTTTTGTTTTGTTAGAATAGGTTAAGTTGCGTGTTGTTAGGTTAAGATTTTTTTTAGTTTAAACGAGTTTCTTTAATTTTGTTTTTATTAGGCCAGGTTAGATTGTTAGGTTTTGATATGGTAAGTTATGTTACTCTGCACATAAGACTCAGTAACAACCACCTGTAATACTACGAAACCCTAACCTAACAGACTTCTCAGCTAGTCGGACCTAATAAAACATAAGCTAACCTATCAAAATCTCAAAATCCTGATTGCTATAACCTAATGTACTGTCAACGCAAGAATGATGTGCACCTGAGTTTATTTTTTAAGGTAGGCCCTACTAAGAGGCCTACCTTAAATCTAATGGTACCAAAGTTTTTCTAGTTTGATTTTACGTCATGAGATATGCATTTCAAAATTTTATTATATGTTTAATAATTGTTATGCTAGTTTTAAAAAAAATCCTGAATTTAAACTAGTTTTGCCGTACATCAAATTTTCACCGTTATACTGAAAAGTAAATGTATTGCATTTATATTTTCAAACTTGGTTTATATGAATGTTTTGTATAAGTTTTATAAATTTTAGGATTTTAAATTTTTGAGAAAAAAGGTTCTAGTCAATTCTCTGAAACATTGTTTTCTTAGTTTCTAGAGGTCGTAAAATTAATTACTTGGTCTTGTTGTAATCCTTATGAAATGTGTAGTTACGGTAAATTACTTTCATGTGTGTAAGTAAATACGGTAATTTGAAATTGATTTACTTTCAGATACTGTATGAAAATAATGTATACGGTACAGTCATACCTTAACTATACATGTCACACGACGGTACTTTTTTGTTACATCTAGGATAACAATTATTAAAATCTATTAAAATATTTAAAAATGCATAGGTCATATCGTAAACATAAATGAGGAAAACAATAGTGTGATAAGACTGTTCGTATGCTTCTTAGTTCCTATGAATACAACCTTTAAACTGCGTCAACATCCAGCTTAATTTAGCAAAACCGAATAGCAAAATATAAACCAACCTAACTCTTACATAACCGAACCAAACTTAATCTAACTAAACCTAACCAAATAATACTCACCCTGCATCAAAATAAATAGTATAAACATACCCAAACCAACACTTTTTTCTGCGTTAACACGTTTAATAACGGTTATATTGCAAAACCCCTTGTATATTTATGATCAGGTTGAAATACCGCCAGATTTGAATGCCTAAAACGCTATATTTAAGAAAAATAATTTTCAATATTCCACATTTTTCAAATTCTCCCGGCTTTTTCCCATTGAAAAAAGACAGTCATATTCTTCTTTCTTAGTTATTTATCTACTATAAAAACAATGTTAATAACAAACGACAAATTTGTGTTGTGTGACGTTTACTTGTACTGTACATATGTACCATTACGTATTATGCTAATTAAAAAAACTATAATATAATTATCGAAACGGTTATGTTTTACAAGTGAAAATTTTGTTTGTAGACTTCATACTTAAACATACGTAACCCTTCCTGTAACCAAAATAAGTAGTCAAATTATCAACATAGGATCAGCTAAGCCAAGGAAGTGATATTTTGGTACGAGGGTTAAAGGTTAATTTTATTCAAAGCATTTTCAAAGTCAATTTAGTTACGTTAAGCGGTAGTTATACAAAATAGGGGAAATGCAGCAAGTTTTGAATTGATTGAACGATTTGGGGAGAATCTATGTTGAAATTTACTTTCATTTTTTTACTTGAACAAATACCCTCATATATTTTACAGCCTCATAAACCTTTTCGGGTAAACCTAATGAAGGTATATGATGACAATTTTTTATTTATTCGCTTTTACCTTTCTTAAGCAAAGGTTAATTTCCAGCAAAGAGGAAAGTAGTGATAGATTAAACAAACAATATAATGGAATAAATAAAAACTCAGGACAAACCTTAATTGGAGGAATACTATTAGGCCCTACAGATCATTTAGAATTTAATTTTTAAGTAATAAAGGATCTATTTTGTGGTGATTTCTTAAACAATCAAAGAGTCAACATTATCCATAATCGGTGAGGCAAGCGCTCCACGATAAATCCTAGTAAACCGCGGAGCGTTTATCTTATGGTAGCCAGCGTTTATGGAACCCTAGTACTGGCTGGCTACCATTTCTGACAAAACGTAATAATTTCTTAAACTGTGTACCTTCCCTTGTTCGACCTCCTCAGTGGGGTTTTCAAAAATTTGCATAAGTACCGTTGCACCTCACTCGGCGTTGACTCAATGCATCAATTATTAATTAGTATTTATTAAGTAGTGTATCCTGATTAAGGTATTTGGAAACCCGTGAATGGGAACCGACCTGCTGACACATGCCACTCAGCCACAAAATTGTCTTGAACACCTTCTTGGCCCTTCAAGGGTTGTTGTGGAATGGGTTATTTTTTTAAAATGAATGTTGGCTTTATAACTCATTTGAAGGCTATTAGAACGATGGTTCAAAATCATTAGACCCATAAACTGCATTGGATGCAGAGAAACTATTACTTAAATTTTGTAATATCAAAGTCTAATAAGTGTTTAGTGGAAAAATAAATTTCGTATACAAATTTCAACTTTTACTTAAACTATTGAATTAATATTTTATTGAAATAACACAAGTTAGATGTTTATGACGTGTGAGCCAATAGTTGGAAACGACATTAGGTCTCCCAGTAGGAGTACACTTTCCACACGTGACCTAATGTCACGGCAACGAAAGTTGGCTTGGCTTTTTTATTTTTACCCGATTTTAATAAATTATACCTAGTTCTAAAAAGTGTAATAATATTTTATAAAAAAAATTGTTCTTGTAAATATGTTTGATTAAAGGTTTTGAGATAATGTCATATAATTTTGGAAACATTAAAATGCTATACGTAATTATATTTCATATTATTAAATTATACTTAAAAAGACAATTTTGTGATTGGGTGTTTGATAAGCTTATCTCTATGAGGGTTTTCATGCTCGACCTACAAACTCGAGTGCACATTATTTCTGCACTAACAGTTAGTTCTGCATTAACTGTACCATTAAAAAATGGTTCAATTTGTCTTCCACTTCCTCTTTGTACCAATTTTTCCTTGTATTTTAGAAGGTGACCCAGTTAATCGTTAGGTTATACTACAGAGCACAGAATGGTTATACTATACGGACAACCACACCCTAACCGTTAAACTGTCAAAAATTATTTTACCTGTTTTGTTTGGTTGGACATTTAGCCCGAACTGGCTAAAAGTCCAACGCTCTCTTCAATAAATACACACCCAAATACTTTACATACATATTTGAGTATTGCATCAAATTAATTCAGAGTAACGACAGCAATAAAAATTGTACGATAAAATGTATTTCTAATTCTATAATATGTTCTAACATTCAATATTGTTCTTCGGGGTAAAAACCAACAATATTCGTGACAAGTAAACTAAACGCAGCTAATTGATCTTGTCCCAAATGATTTAAACAATATCAAGGAAAACTAATTGATATATGAATTTGGTCAAAAAAGAATACCAGTACATAATTAAGTGCTTCCAAAGAATTGGCACAAACTTTCCCCTACAAACAAAGACCCACATTGATAAAATATGACAATTTTCTTACAATAAAAACTAAATATTCAGTTAAAACTAATAAATGGTTTCAAACAATTGGCACAAACTTCCCCCGCATTATACACTACAAAATCAAAACTTAGAATATTACCAGTTTGATTCCTAAATATGTTTTATGCCATTAACTAAAGAACTAGTCAAGGTATAAACATGCAGCTTTTACTAAAATATTTTAAATTATAATTCACATCTTTCCTGAAAATGTAATCAAAACCGTTAGAGCAGTCTTTAAGAAAATTCCATTTTGTATGTTTTTTGTCCATAAATTTTTTTAAAAAATATCAAAAAAATTAAATAATTGTCTGGAGATATTGACTAAATACACCTACATACCAAATTTCATAAAAATTGATCCTTCCGTTTGGTCTACAGCGAACTGCACATACACGCAGACAGACACATATACGGAAAGACATCTAACATTCGCTTCGAAAAACCACTTTTTAGGGTTCAGGGGACCCTAAAATAGATCACCTGAACCCTAAAAAGTGACCTGGGGAGCTTAAAATGGAGATCAATTTGTTAAACAAATTTTTTGTAACGATCACAATACTTTCTCTTTGCTAACACATATGGGAGAAAGTAAAAAAATGAAGCATTAAACTAATAAATTATTACAGTTCCCTATTTACTCTTATTACATTTATTCCAGTTTAACCCTTACGGAGTTTCTTAATAGTCCAATTGGGAAAGTTGATTCCAGCAATTCCCTAATACGAAGGCGTCGTCTTTGAGTGTAATTAAACAGAAATCAAAGGTTCCCCCTCGCCACCCCTCGTCCCGCTCGGGCCATTATCACTCTTAATGAATTGCAAACTTCATGTTAATTGTTCCGATTGTAAAGTTTCAACAACGGTAATCCCGTACACAACAATGAATGACTGGTAAGACACCTTCGACCGTGCAATAAGAAAGTAAGCAGATGGAAAATTACTATTATTTTCAAGATAGTCGCCGTTATTAAATGTTATACCTCATTTCATAACACAATCACTGATTGTAAAGTTTCAACAACGTTAATCCCGTACACAACAATGAATGACCGGTAAGGCACATTCGGCCGTGCAATAAGAAAGTAAGCAGATGGAAAATTACTATTATTTTCAAGATAGTCGTTATTAAATGTTATACCTCATTTCATAACACAATCACTGATTGTAAAGTTTCAACAACGTTAATCCCGTACACAACAATGAATGACTGGTAAGACACCTTCGACCGTGCAATAAGAAAGTAAGCAGATGGAAAATTACTATTATTTTCAAGATAGTCGCCGTTATTAAATGTTATACCTCATTTCATAACACAATCACTGATTGTAAAGTTTCAACAACGTTAATCCCGTACACAACAATGAATGACTGGTAAGACACCTTCGACCGTGCAATAAGAAAGTAAGCAGATGGAAAATTACTATTATTTTCAAGATAGTCGCTGTTATTAAATGTTATACCTCATTTCATAACACAATCACTGATTGTAAAGTTTCAACAAAGTTAATCCCGTACACAACAATGAATGACTGGTAAGACACCTTCGACCGTGCAATAAGAAAGTAAGCAGATGGAAAATTACTATTATTTTCAAGATAGTCGTTATTAAATGTTATACCTCATTTCATAACACAATCACTGATTGTCAAGCATTTTTTAATTCTTAATATTTATTTCAGATTCAAACTAATAGCTGTTTATTGGTTATTTGTTGATACAAAAGTGTTATAAAACTTAACTGAGAAATATCGTGTCATAAAGTAAAAAATAATTAATTTATTATTCGTAGTAAGAACTGTAAATCTAATAATTTTTCCCTGTGGTAGATATCTGGGAGATCACAAATTCGTGATAGTCCAGCTACCAGGTTTGTTGCTCGTTTAGAACTACCCAAGGGGTACGTACGTACAGCTTTGAAGATTTGCTGTGGACGCGAAAATCAACCCTCAGCTGATCAGTCACTGATTTATTTAGCTGCATATGAATACAGTGTTCCCGTATGGCTAAATAGCGTTTACTAAAGCGACTGATGTACAACTTAATAGGGTAATGAAATGTAAATTGACACTAGATCAGTCACGTGATTACGAGAAGTCTATCCAAACAATGAATCACATAATTACAGAATGCCCCCTGCGCTCTTTTAAGGAGAGATTAACCAACATACAGAATCAGTGAGGCAGGTTTTAAATGTCTTGATGGCTCGGATTTACCTTTCTGATAGGGGATCACTCTATATTTATATTGATAAATGATATGACTTTTGAATCTTGTTCCAAATATATATTCCAGCTAAAAGACCAGAGGGGCCACAGTATATTGTTAGACTGTGTTGTTAACTGGATCCCTACAAAACATCCCTGGAGAAAATATACCTCTCCAAAGTCTAAAAATATTCTGCCCCACTGGCCTTTTAGGTTTAAATGGTAATCTGTCTGTGTGTATGTTATCATCAGCCGTTAAATAAAATGAAAACATTTGTAATAAGCTTGGTAATAACATTGGTTGTTTATAATTATTATAATATAAATTGAGTGCAAATTAAGTGCAGTGAGTGAGCTATTGTAAATGAATTTAAATAATATGATTTTATTTAATACATTTTAATTACTAATATTTGAAGTTAAAAGTTACATGCCGAGACCGAAGGACGAGTTTGGGACGCGAAGCGTGCAGGGATGTCACCTAATCTAATAGAATTATTTTATTTATCTAACAAATCGTCAGCTGTTAAATAAAAACAAACGAATGACCACATTTGAAATATGCTAGGTAGAAAAAATCAATCTATACCCTTGATGATAACAATACCTTCTTTACAAACAAGGTATAGGCCTAATGACGCTGTAAAGTACGGAAAAACACTCGAAATTAGTGGAAAACAAATTAGTCATGTATGAACAGACTAGGGATGAAACCTTGAGCGTGATCGTTCATGGAAACGGTTGTTTATTTTTGAATGATTTTCCATCTTAAATACTACTTGTAGTTTTTATATTAAAAACGTACTATTTGGCAAAAACTTCTTTTAGAACATATTTGATATGATGCTTAAATAATTGTTCACCATGACGTTAAAACTACCAAATGTTTTGTATAATTATTTTTTCTATTGATACTGGTATTAATGATATGCCTTCACAGTTGTCACTCCAAATATAAACAAAATGTACTAGTATAAAACCACGCAACAACTAGTACACGCCTACGATACAACAGGGTCGTAGAGCTTGTGTTTGTTATGTTGATACGCTTTGCATCATCGAGCGTTACGCAACGAGAGTCTGTCTAAGTGAAATGGTGGAGTCTGACTACTACACGCCTACGACACAACAGGGTCATAGTGCTTGTGTTTGTTATGTTGATACGCTTTGCATCCTCGAGCGTTACGCAACGAGAGTCTGTCTAAGTGAAATGGTGGAGTCTGAATAGTACACGCCTACGACATAACAGGGTCGTAGAGCTTGTGTTTGTTGTGTTGATACGCTTTGCATCATCGAGCGTTACGCAACGAGAGTCTGTCTAAATGAAATGGTGGAGTCTGACTAGTACACGCCTACGACACAACATGGTCGTAGAGCTTGTGTTTGTTATGTTGATACGCTTTGCATCCTCGAGCGTTACGCAACGAGAGTCTGTCTAAGTGAAATGGTGGAGTCTGAATAGTACACGCCTACGACACAACAGGGTCGTAGAGCTTGTGTTTGTTGTGTTGATACGCTTTGCATCATCGAGCGTTACGCAACGAGAGTCTGACTAAGTGAAATGGTGGTAATGCAGTAATGTAAGTACTCAATATAGTACATCCGATCGAATATTCATTTACCATGGAATTTTTACAATTTGACAATTATTGAAATTAGGCATAATCATAAATAAATAGAAATACCAAACCGATTTACTTAATACTTTTAGTTCGGAGTCCGGACGAAACTTCAATATTAAAAACTTGAATTTATGCCTACGACCATTCTTACAAAAGTATCCCAACAGAAAAATAATTTAATCGGCTCACAGTACAAACATTTGCATATCCTTTTAAAACTAACTTAAAACGAATAATTACAAACGTGAATATAACCATAGTTTAGTATTTCCTACATCCTATTCCGTGTGGGACTATCGCAGTATATTTCTTTGACTAATATTCTATTATGATTTATATTTATTAATTAATTATGCAGTGATATTCTCAAATTTGAATTCGCCCGTGAAATATGCTACATAACTTGGAATGTAACCGATTCTTTATAAGCAAAAAGTTAGCGACTTCCGCAAATGTTCACTTGTTTAACATTTTAACGTATTTTAAATAGCGTCTATAATTCAGTTGAGCATTTAGCAAATCTTATTCTAACATTGAAATTTAACTTATAAAATACTAATTTTGAGGCATTTTCAAAAATTTTATAACATATGGACGGACATAATGGATATGTGACTAAAATCAACAAAGTCATTTTACAAACCACGCAGATGTTGTCGGGACATTGGATTGTCTATTACGTATAACTGACTCGGAGGGGATGATCGACGGCTCCTATAATCCCTGTGGGGATTCACCGGGCAAGGTTACAATGGCCGCTCTATTGTGGTTAACATTTAAAGGATTCTTATTTAGGGATTCTGAAACCATCATGAGACATTTAAGGCAGATTTACTTGGCGGTTAAATAACTATACAATACAATATTGACCAAACTAAAGCTTCACGACATAGACAAATGTTTATGGACCTCACATTGACCTTAGACTTGCTTATCTAAATTTATTTTGAAGGATTTACAGAAAACATTAATTGATAATTTGTACAAATGACACAAATTCTAGACAAAATTTTATGTTCAACAGAGTTTGGCCTTTTTGGCTCAGTTATAGACAGGATTACTACTCATAAGTTTGTCTCTTTTCACCGTAAATAAAAATATTACAAAAAAATTCTATAACTGTTTTGTGTCTAGAATCTAATTACTTTGTAATATTTGCTTTATATTTGAAAAAAAAAACTTAATTTTCCAAGACACCAAATTTTAAAACGAATCAAAGCTAAAGTGTAAATGTACAAATTTGTTTAATGTTCACTGAAAGGAGTATGTTAAGTGGATAAAATTACTGCACTGGTGTTCGGACACTTTTTTTACAGAGGACATTTCTTTACACTTTTTGAGTAAAACCAGTATTTGTCACATTTTGCGTACGAACACATCCCTGCAACGATCATGATTTGGGAATTCCAATCTATTAGGACAATTGACTGACTGTGGCTTTATTACGATAATTTATCCTGTAAGCACAGTGTTTATATTATTATAATAAATATAATTTTACTAAACGCCTGATCTAGTTATTGTATTTTGATTGTTATAGATATGAAGAGACTTATCAAGTTTGTTAATAAAGTAAAAAAAGTGTAACTACTAATTGAAAAATTAACAATGAAATAAATAAATTTATTAAAATGTGTTTTATAATGTAAATATCATAGAAGATGTATTTATCTATAAGATCTTTCCTTAAATAACCATAGGCTAGAGTAATAAATAAAAAAGACTACTTGTAAAATATTTGTTGTACAAAATAATAAATAAAGATTTTGAATATGAAAAAATACATAGTTATAATTATAATATATATTCCCAAAATTAGCCTACACTGGGTATTAAATCGGTACAATAGGAAATGTTATTTTATAAAAATAATTAAACCTAAATAAATAAAAATCATACAATAAAAGAAAGTAAGATAATAATTAAATGATTCTGAAATTTTTAATTTCTTCTTTTAACTTCTTTTTGACTGACTTATTATTAAAGTTAATGTTTTTAATGTTGTTGGTGGTATGTTGAAACATTTTATAGCATAGTAGACTATTTATTTATTCAATTATTATCAACTTTTAATAGGTTCGTTGATAAGGTTTTATTAATGTGGGTCTTTGTTGCGGAACTTCATAGACTAGATTGTAGGAGACTGCATTCTTTGCCAGTGTATGCCGACTAAAATTCAATGCACAGAGAAGCGAGAAAGAGCTCACCAACTGCAGCGAAGTTGTTATCGATGAAGGTGGACGGTGAAGGTTAATAGGTGGACGTGTTTGACGGTACAATACTTGACTTACAATGCTTGCCGACGATCGAGTGGAAGTCAAAATAATAATTATCCAGTCAGGGAAAATGATACGAACCATGACTGATTCTGCCTCACTGTGAATTGTTAATATTTTACTGAAAAAACTTCAACATTGTGCAAATGTCATTTACTGCAAGTCACAATATTCAGTAATTTTCAATTGAGAAAATTCAATTGACGTAGGCCCTAATTCAAGATGTTAGGGGTCTTAATAAACTGTTACAGATTGTACAAAACCCGTCCAGTTACGTATCTAAGATGTTACAACGGAATCATGCAATCCGTTGCAAAAGCGAGCCATACTTATAGTTTTGGTGATATATTTGTAGACTACACGTAGCTAATATAGCTAAGGATATACTGTACGTCACTAAAAAAGGATATGTATTTACGCATTAAAACAGTTGAGATGTCTTGATTCGTGTAGAATACGATAAGACGTTGACAGAATATCACGTTTTTTGTAATAATAAAACGAAAAAAATCTCAACATTCCCATATTGATTCTAATGACCAATGTAGTTTGAAAGTTAACAATTCAATTCAAATAAAAAAATTGAATAAATTTCACAGAAAGATATACAAATGGAATCTCTTCGTTCCAAAGAATTACATGTAGCATAACTCACAAGTCAATATATATATATATATATATATATATATATATATATATATATATATATATATATATATATCGTAAGACCTTCAAAGTCAGGGACCACCAAACTAATAAAGTAATGATAAAATAAATTCTTTGGTATACCTTGTGGCGTCCCTGCCTACAATACAATCATGTACGTCTAGTATAAAATAAAAGTTCAAGTCGTCAAATTGGCGGAGTTAGAAAAGTAACAGCAGGTACGCTGTATTATAGAAGAGATATTCCCTAGTTATAGACTATTCCGTGGCTAAAAGTTGATAGTTGTGAGTCGGCCAGAGCGCCGCCGCGGCGGACCGTCTGCCGGGCCAATCAATGTGGCCCGCTTTTTCAATGGCGCCGCGACCGTCCGATATTTCCAAAGCTAATTTGTAAAGTTCACTATGCTGCAGCCAATGTAGGCCATCATTAATCAAAACGGGAGAAATAAAATGCACAAAAGCCAATTATCATTGTAAATCTGGTAAAGGACTGCGATACAGCTGATTCACTGGTATTTTGGAGCCATTTTTATCTGACCGTTAAAATAACGTGGAGATAAATTAATCGGTCCCCGTTGTCCATTTCTCCCCCCCAAATATCCTTAATATTTTGTTGGGCAAATAAAATAAAATGCTCCATTTTACTGTGAAGGCCCTTCCCAGGTTTTAAAGTAGTTTAGAATTTGTATTGTGTAAGATACATAAAACCCATAATTATTTAGTAAAAGTTAAGCTATGCATTGATTCCCAGTCAAGCTATAGTCGCGTCTATCTAATGGTTTAATTAAGAAAAGCTCCCTAAAACAAAACAGAGCAATTATAACAATACAATAACAATCTAAATATTACGCAGAGATGAGACGTTCAGGGCTCCAAACGTGCTGAATGTAATATGCCTTGTCTAGTAATATCATGGTAGGATTAATTACATTATTTATGTTGATGGTCAAGGTCGTGGAAGACTTACATCGTTTGTCAGCATAGTCACAAACACACTTGTTCAAATGAGGAGCTGAGTGAGTGATAGGCCTATGACTAGTGTGAGAGGTGGAAATCGAGTTCACACCATTGGCATGTATAAGGTGGGCGTATGAGTTCAAACGTTTGGTATATGTAAACGAGTTTAGACGCTTGGCCTGTACAAAACGAGTTCACACGCCTGGCATGTGTAAAGTGGGCGTACGAGTTCACACGATTGGTATATGTAAACGAGTTCACACGCTTGACCTGTACAAAACGAGTTCACACGCCTGGCATGTGTAAAGTGGGCGTACGAGTTCACACGCTTGGCCTGTACAAAACGAGTTCACACGCCTGGCATGTGTAAAGTGGGCGTACGAGTTCACACGATTGGTATATGTAAACGAGTTCACACGCTTGGCCTGTACAAAACGAGTTCACACGCGTGGCATGTATAAAGTGGGCGTACGAGTTCACACGATTGGTATATGTAAACGAGCTCACACGCTTGGCTTGTGAAAACGAGTTCACACGCTTGGTATATGTAAACGAGCTCACACGCTTGGCCTGTGTAAACAAGTTCACACGCTTTGCATGTGTAAAGTGGGCGTACGAGTTCACACGCTTGGCTTGTACAAAACGAGTTCACACGCTTGGCCTGTGTAAACGAGTTCACACGCTTGGTATGTGTAAAGTGGGCGTACGAGTTCACACGATTGGTATATGTAAACGAGTTCACAAGTTTTGCCTGTGTAAACGAGTTCACACGCTTTGCATGTGTAAAGTGGGCGTACGAGTTCATACGATTGGTATATCTAAACGAGCTCACACGCTTGGCATGTCTAACCGAGTTCACACGCTTGGCTTGTGTAAAGTGTGCTTACGAATTCAAACGTTTGGTGTAATGTGAAAGGTGGATGTACGAGTTCACACGATTAGCAGGTGTAAGGTGGATGTACGAGTTCAAACGTGTGGTATATGTAAACGAGTTCACACGATTAGCAGGTGTAAGGTGGATGTACGAGTTCAAACGTTTGGTATATGTAAACGAGTTCACACGATTAGCAGATGTAAGGTGGATGTACGAGTTCACACGATTAGCAGGTGTAAGTTGAACGTACGAGTTCACACGATTGACATGTAAGGCATGGTTCGTGCGATTAATTGAATGCTCTCACCCATTTTCCCTAGGACAGGTACTCTCAGCTCGTGGTGGGGCTTTCCACTATCAGCTACTGATTTTGAGATAACAAACGTATCTCATTGCAGTAAAACTGTTGTCTTATTTTTCTATCGAAATGGGAAATAAAAGGAAACATTCGTTTACGACAGCGAAAAAAGTTATAATATACTTTTTTTTTATTTTCATCGTTTATTAACCCAATAAATGAGTATGAACAGTTATTCATAGCCTTTAAGACTACTTTTATAAAAAACTGAAGTGGTGCGTAATTTTATAACCTTCAAGCTGTGGCTTCTCAAACGGTTAGCCCACAAATGTAGCGGGGGTGAATACTGTATTACTGGAAGAAATGGGGTGGAAGAGCCTGGTGTGGTGGCCAACCCTTTGCCCTGCCAACAAATTAATCATGCCAATGAAAGCAGCGAGCAGCGGCGCGGAAATGCCCGACCGATGTGCCATTCTACAGCCACGTATTAGTTTTACATGTGTTTCAAAGGGCCTAATGTGCTGTGAAATGATAAAACGCATAATTAAAACAACAATTCACACGTGGCCACACGCTTTGAGAGCGGTCATCTTTGTCTGAGGTACGATATTACTGATCCCGGCCAGGGGGTTCCCTCTAATTTGTCTTTTTGATTTATTAATTTGAGCCCTTATCTTTTGTATTACTGATATATACATATATATTTAATATTTTCGCTATTATTAATTAGGGTGTAATCAATTTAAAGAAAAAAAATCTTAATTCATGTAGATAAGCATCAAGTTATGTCAAACTATACCTACCTTTATATATACGTTATAATAATACATGTTTGCAATGTAGCAAGTTTATTATCAGTGGCGTTCAATCTCATTTTGTAAATGTTGTGTTTTTTTGTAAATAATATAGTGGATTATTCTTTTAAAAATGTTTACTTACAATAGTTATCATGCATTGTACAGAATTAAAATGGGTACGAACCAATTTTTTAAATGAAGTATATTATTGCATTTCGGAGATAACAAACCCAAGTGTACTGTATATAATTTAAAAACTTATGATATTTTAATTTTTTATGTAACTAGCCGATCTGCTAAAAACTAAATTATTTATTGCAGACGGGTTAACATTTATAATTTCCTAAACATTTTCTAAACTGAAACTTTGAGCCACAGCCTAAACAAGTGTGTTATTTTTTTATGATTAAAAATGAATTAAGTGTACATTTTGTGGAGAAATAAATTATGTTCTTATTGTTTGAAAACAGACTACAAACAACCAGAAAGATTAAATTTTACTTTCAAAAGTACAAACCTGCGTAAATATCATAAAAAGCCTCAACACAATGATTTTTTTTTTAATAGAAACATTTTTAACTGTGCATTTTTATCACTCTCACCATGTACATTAACCACAAAAAATGTTCAATCCTACATTAACTTCATTTTACCCTCTACATTCACGATCCATAATCTGTTTCCTGGGTAAGTAGTAAAAAGAAATTAACTTCATACTCTCAACATTAAATATTTTCTTGTCTGTAATCAATTCTCCCTCAACAACCTGAAACTAGACATAGATCTGTTGACTTTTAAATCTGGCGGAGTCAATTCTAATACTGGCAAATTCTGCAATTTTACATTTAAGATAACTTATTAAGGTATGTTAGGATTTAGCTTCCAGGTTCTAAAATATCCTTCAAGGGCTGCAAGGTCACTAGCTCCTGTCACAAAGGTGAGATTAGCCAGAAAAAACAGAATAAGTGCAGCAGGTCATAAATGGCTCAATGGATTGGATTTAGCTTTGTGACCGGAAATCACTTTATATTACTAGTAATCTGTATATAAAACTAATTACAACGTTACGCTAAAAGAATTATTTATAATATGTTTCTAAATGAACCCAAATATACTACTGCACGTGTATGGGTGGGTGAGTGGGTCAATAACATTGTCCGTTTATCCCACAACAACAGTAAAGGTGTCCGAGTGGATAGCGCAGGTTCGAATCCCGGCCTGAACTAGAAGTATTTATCAATAATGTTAACTTTGTTTTGTGTAAGTTCTCACCCCTACTTTGTCTTAATAAGTTCTCCCGTTTAGATTAATAGTCTATGATGAGGAATCGGCAGAGTAATGCTAAGAAGGAGTTCTGCATTTTTTTATCTAACTAGTTCTTTAAGTATTAATTACTGAATTTATTACACATTTTAATGGTTCATGAAGTGTGTTTTTAAACAGCTGTAAACTCCGTTACAGAGGACAAGGGAGGAGATTGTGGACCTATCGGGAGGAAAGCCGCTAAGTCCAAGAGGGTAAGGACAATTTTTACTCCAGAGCAGCTGGAGCGACTAGAGGCAGAGTTCGAACGACAGCAGTACATGGTCGGCCCAGAGAGGCTCTATCTAGCCCACGCACTGCAGCTCACTGAAGCCCAGGTACTGTGTGCTTTAAGGTACTGTGTGATGGGACATCCCTGAAACGACAGACAATGACGGATCACTTACCCTTAATACTAACATACTAGACACATACTATAATAACATCTTGTATGAAGAAGGGTTGAACTTAGTTACAATACAGATTACGAGGTAAATTGTTAGTGTATTAATTCTTTAAATTTTGTGTAACAGATTAGATTAGACCGGACACTAAATGTAACTTGACTGTTTGTTGACATTGACTGTTGAACATGTAACATTGACTGTTGAATGTAACCTGAAGTGAATGTAACTGTTACAATACATGAATCATCCACGAATGAATCAAGCACGTACAATTGGGGAAAATTCCTAGGTTAACGATATTTTATAGTTTTTGTTAATCTTGACAGTTTCAACTGTATATTCCTAGATGAAATTAATTTCAAGGAATAAAACTGTACTCCTCTTTATGTAAAGAGATATTTTCAAAATATGCTTTAATCTTTTGTCAACTTTATGATCTTATGACTGCATGGATTTCAAAACAAACATTGTGTAGAGCTAAACAATTTTAAATTGAAGACGTAATTATCCAAGACGGCTTTATTTGTTATTATTATTTGTTGGCGTTGGTTGTTGACATTATTTGCTATTATTATTGCTGGCACTTGTGGCGTATACAGTGCTATAACCCCGCTACTTTGGGGACAAAATGTTGTGGAGATCGTAGGCAATAGGTTCTATTGTCGGTCGTCTTAATACCGACACAGCGTCGGCTCAATGGTTGCCATCAAGAGTGTCCATGTTGGTAGTGACCAGGGTTTGGATGTAGTCTAGGGAAGATTAGTGAGTTGTTAGTAAGCGTGTCCGGTAGTTGAGATCAGACTAATATTAAGTGATTCGGATTTCATGTTATGTTGTAGCATTAATTTTATACACAAATAGATTTTCCATCCAATGTTAAATTTTGAGTCTAAAAATATCAGCTGTTTTTTTGTGGTCCATTGTGAAGGGCTAGTGTAGTCCCATGTAAATGTAATGCAGTTTAAACCAGATGTGATTGCGGCCTCACTAACTTACCAAATTACAGGCACACATATTCCTATTAGATGGGATATCTATTGTATGTGTGTATAATCAAGGGTTATAGTTACTTAGTTTCCCTGGTTGTTGGGCTATTGACGAACGGCTCTTTCTAATCGTAAATCAAATTCAATTGGTAACCAGAGAGCACAGATCAACCGGTCGTCCATGCTTATGTAATCATCCATCTTGAAGTAAGCACAACCTGCGTCTTATATCTGAATAATAACAACAATAAGTGAAGTTGTTTTCAGATATCGTGATTCGCTTGTAATATACGTCTGAAAAACTGCTTGTCCACAGGTGAAAGTATGGTTCCAAAACAGAAGGATAAAGTGGAGGAAACAACACTTGGAACTGCAGCAGCAAAGGTTAGCGGCGCTGAAGCAGCAGCAGCAGAGACTTCAGCACGACCAGGACGCGGAGAGCGACCAAGACAGCAGCAGAGGGGAAGAAAGTAATTTCATGGTCTCACCGGAGTAGTTGTGGCGATGGACATAAGCAACTCTTGAGAGAGCTTTACGGGAAGTGACACTGACTAGAGTGCAGTGGTATGTGGAGTACGGATAAGTTATACGTTAGTTGGGGAGGGGGGGGGGTAGAACAGAAGCTGGACAGAAAGGGCAATTAATGAATGTTTGGTAGCCTTTACCTCTTGCTATCGGCTGAATACCTAATAATAACAATATCATACATTTGTTGGTTATTATAAGTTATGAAATGTGTCAAACCCTAATGTCGTACCTTTACTGTTGCAACAAGTCATATTTTATAAGGTAGGGCCGCGCACCACTTTAAATTTTACGCAGACACCGCAATTAATTTCAGCAATCCATTCTAACTTCGTAAATATCGTCATTATTCACATGATATTGCATGTTTTGCAATATCGAAGAAGCCTTAGCTTCAATTCATTAATTTGCTTACAAAACTAGTAAGTTAGAAAGGAATTTTTTAAATGTTTGATCAAGTTTTAAACGGTTTTTAAATACTAAAAAAAAATGCATCAATTTTAACACTTGTTAAACGAGCATAAGTTGGTCGTTTAACAAACTGCCCGCTGGGAAGTCGACAGCCCCAGATAGTCCTATAGTAGACATACAGCCTTACCGTCAGCGGGCCAAAAGCACGCCGTTCTATTTAAACTTTACGGTTCCTGATTATTATTATACGATTATTAAAGGATCAATCCTGTAGAATATAAATTTATTTTGCGAGTTTTAAAATTTAAAATAGCCAAGAAAAACAAGTACCACCTATTTTACTGTAAAAGTAACAAAAATACTTATGGTCCATTTTATGTTTTTCGCTTATGAAATGACTAAGTCATAGGATACGATCGTTCTACATACCGAATGCTTAAAATAGAAACCCATGTTTTTGAGTTTTTCGTGAAGCAAAACGGTCTCCTTAACTACTCGTTGACAAATCAAATGAACTCATTATCCACTCAAAATACTGCAGTTTTATACCAGTCTGACGTTGACACTCATATGATAAGCAGCAAGGTTTTTTTTACAAATTTCCTCTATATCATATCGTTTTACAGTTTTATTTCTAACGCGTCGTGAATTGTAATGATAGTTTAACAAGAACAGTTAAATGAAGTAATTTTTGTAAGCCTTTAAACTTTATTTTAAATTTTTTAAATTCACATTTTTTGTGATTTTACAATCCCCTTTAAAAGCATCTTGTATAATCAAAATGTATAATCACTTTATTTAACATTGATATTTTTGTCGGCACATAAATTATGTGTACCCGAGTTTAAAGATCGTTTGCTAAGAAACTAAGAGGCCTATGCAAAATCCAATCACACCGTTGTTTTCCTCGCTTAATTGTACGCTGAGACGTAGAATATTCATTTAAAAATTCTATAATAAGTTCTAGTAATTTTTATTTAGGTTAAAACAAAAAAGTACCGGAATTTAAATTAATTTTCACTGTGCAGCAAATTTATATTTTCATTACTAAAAAACCCGTTATGAATTGCATTTATATTTTAATAAGCAATTGAACGATTTAAATTGACCAATTTAAATAGATTTTTAAATGTACAGAAAACATTCCTGGAAACTACGTATTAAAATACATTTACGGGTTTTAAGTAATAAAAAAAGTAGATTAAATGCACAGCGCAAACTATTTAAAATTCCGGTATTCTTTGTTTCAACTAGGATAATAATTCCTAAAGTTTATTATAACATATGAAAATTTCATAACGCACAATCAAACTAGAAAAACAATTGTGGGATTGGATTTATCGTAGGCTTCTTATTTTAGTAAACGATCATTAACTCGGGTACATATCATTTCTGCGCCGACAGTAGTAATGAAAATTTTTCTGTAAAACTTTTTAAGATTGTATTAAACTATTTTTTGAGAATTTTTTCGGCGATATGAAAAATGTATAAGATTTTGTTTTCTAAATTCGCTGACCTCAGTAACACTATCAAACAGTGTACTTAGACATTTTGTGACCTTCTGGAGTTGTAAGTCTGGTGTGGAACGATTTATTACAAGTAGGAGTGCAGAACATATCTAATCTTTTCAAATTTTGTAAACGAACATTTAAATCTTTATGTAAACATGTGTCTTTCGTAATAAGTAGTCGATTGTCTATATATGTAAGTAAATTGTATTTTATTTATTGTAAGACGTTTTATTACTCACGTTCAATGTGCATATTGTATATTATTAGTAGTAAGGATAAAGTTCAATATTTAAATACGTTTTTGTGAATATTACTTCTGCATTTGTTTAGACAGATATTTTCGAGATTATACCAATGTATTGTTTATCAATGAAGGCAAACGATTGATAAACAATTGTTTATCAATTGTTTGCCTTCATTGATTACATTTAAATCACAAAGTAAAAAATGTGTGGTTACTTATTATTATTTAATTAAAGCACTTTAATTTTATTTAAAAGGTAACTTATTTTATTAAATTTCAGACAATAATTTTAATGATTTTGATCAATGTTATTTTTGCTCCTATAACATACTTAGTTGGCTATCTCACATTCGAATGATATAATATTAAAAAAAAGTATTGCACCCAAGTTTCCTTCTCTATTTAAGTTTGAATAGTATTTAATAAGTAAAAT
Source organism: Stictocephala bisonia (assembly GCA_035578905.1). Taxonomy (NCBI): domain Eukaryota; kingdom Metazoa; phylum Arthropoda; class Insecta; order Hemiptera; family Membracidae; genus Stictocephala; species Stictocephala bisonia. Next base: position 103,981 of record JAQJVL010000702.1, on the reverse strand, counting down.
GTTGTAAATTAACTAAACCAAACAGGTTTTTATTTTTATATATTATTGTATCAGTTTGTATTAAATGTATATTTTTAATTTACCATATTCTCATTTGCGTAATTTATTTGGCGTTGTTACATATGTAAATATTTAAGTTTGTAATATATAAATAAGTATGTTTATTTGAGTGTCTTTAAAACATTACCGCACAAACTTAACAATAGGTTTTCACTGAAAATTAGTATAGCTCCCAATTGATTAAATTTCTAATATATATATTTATCTCTACTTTTTTATAGTTGAGCTGAAAGTTTGATTTCATCATTATATATTTTTCTTCTTTTATTTAATATTAAAACTTGTACGATATGACAGAGGTACTGTAGTAAGTGTTGATACGCTTATGAATCTTGTGTTGTGTAAATAGCGGTACAATAAAATTACCTTTAAGCAATCTGTTTTTGTTTACTTAACGCCTAACAAACATTAAAATGTACAATTTTGTGTGTAACTACCTGATAATTATAGTGCTACATTGGTTTTAATTATTGTTCCTTCTCATGTTGAGGAGTCTCATTGGTGGCTCCGAATGGTAAACAGGGAATACATTTACATGCTAAACAAATTAATTATGTGTTTAGGAGTTTTTCATTTTTGTGTCCTAACATGAAAAAAGGGGTTATTCAATATCTCAAACTTGTAGTCCGATATTGCTCACAACTCCAAATTATCACTTTGAGGTACCTCCTTTATTTACACGTTTGAACATGTATTTTAAACGTTTGCATTTAGATCTAAGACCTAAAATAACATATTTTCATATCTTGAGAATTGTCACTCAAATCGTTGACAAAGTAATACGATTGACACACTTTCGCATCCTCTTCTTCCTATCCTTATCGTCTATTCTCCCATCAGGGTTAAGTTTCCTAACTAGAAAATACATCCCGTAACCATTGTAACTAGAAGTTTTATGAACACATCTTTCAATCGTGATGAGATTTTTAGATCATGGGGATGAAAAAATGCAAATAAACGAAGGTGTTTTACAAAAATCGTCACTAGAAAGAACATATATGTGATCACCAAGGTGATGATCACAGTAGGTAAAATTTAAAGAGAGCTGTTTGAAAGAAAGTCGGCCATATATGATTTCCCTAATCTGAATCAAAACAATATTTGAGCATGTAGGTTTTTAGCTTCATCAACTAGCAGAAATCATCAAGAAGGAAGCTGCAGAAGGTCGCAGCTAGAGAGAGCGGCAGTTTTTAGTTACAATACTTAATGTTTTATTGTAAAGATTCTATCGCACAAAATAACAAACAAAAACATATGAATTTGAAGAAGATTTATATAATACGTGAAGCCGTTCTTTGTTACCGCAACTCATCCCTTATTTATTAACCAATTTTAACGTTTGAGGTGTCAAAAAATTTACCCCTATTCGTAGCTGTGTAATATTGCCTTTATTGTTCATTATTCTTTTACTCTTAAAGGCATGAAGCTCCCAAAGTACGTTTTTTTTGCCATATTAAGATGAAATGAAATATGTGGCCAAGTTAGTCTTTTCTACCACTAACCACATTGAATAACATGGAGAGAGATTTAAATTAGGCGAAAAGTAACAGCTGTTCAAATGTAAATAAAGATTTTAATTAAAATTCACCAGATGTTTCAATCTAAATTTTTATGTTTATATTATTTAAAAAAAATCGACCACGAGAAATCGATTGGCATCGGTCTCAACCATAGGAAAATTCTTATTTCTTCCCCAGAGGCACCTAGACGCCCCGTATGGGAATTATTTAACAATTTATTATTTTTTTTAACATGTGGTTGTGTAACTTTCATAGTCTTTTCTAAAATCTAATGGTATATTATTTATTCATTATTCATCTCTAAGACGCCGATCGTAGAGATATGGGCGAATATGAGTGTGATGAGTGAAGATAAACGAGTGTAGTCATTGTTACTATCTCAGTTTGACTTAGCTCAGAAAGGACTATTAATAGCCCAATAGCCAGGGCACCTATGGGACCTACAGCTTTACGTGGCATCCCAATCACGTAGTGTTGGTCTGATTTTCAGCTAACTGACAAGTCTGACACTCAGTTCTCTTCCCTACACATCTGAACCTTGACTACCATTCAACATGGACACTTCAGACTTCTCTATTAGTGTCTACATTGATGGCAACCATTGAGCGGACGCCGTGTCGGTATTAAGAGAACCGAGCATGGAACCTATCGCCAATAATCTCCCAAACACTTCGTACCCAAGTAGCTGGGTTAGTACTATGCCACTAGTGCCGACATATTAAGAGAAGAACATCTTTAATTTTATATCCCACTTGGGTATATTAGTTTAACACTACCCAATCAATAAGGAGTTAAAAATAAAAAAATTAAAAATAAAAAAAAATAATAAAACAATCTGACAAAGTATTTTCAACTCCTCATTAATTGGGTAATGTTAAACTAATACACCCAAGTGGGGTATACAATTATAGATGTTCTTTCCTTAATAAATAACATACCATCAGATTTTAGAAAAGACTATGTTTATGGGCTCCACTGCCCCAAAAACTAATATTCATACTGCTTACAATTCTGGTGAGGCCGTAGGTGAATCTTTCTCACGAGGCGACATGTCGAGATCCACAAATGGGACTGTAGCAGAGTGCTTTGGTGAGGCCGCAGGCCGACCTTTTCACCGCGAGGCCGTAGGCCGAGTTACATAAACAGGCCTGTTGCAGAGCGTTTTGGCAATGACTATATCTGTGGTCATTTGATTTGGCGAGGCCGTAGGCCGAGTTCCACAAAGGGGCTTAAGGTAAACGCGGAAGACCTCCGAAACGAAATTTTACTGATAATCTACAAGGAAGAGCAACAATAATCGATCCTCTGGGGAATAGGGGTGCTACCTCTTAAGTTTGCAAAATTCAACTGAGCGAAGCTCGGTCTCCCGGTACTAATAATAAATAGGCAGCAACGTAAGTGTAATGGATGAGGCATTGTCAATAAAATTACATATTATTATTTTACTTGATAGAGATTAACCTTTTTACATATGTAATTAAAAGTAACATGTCAAGTGTGACGGCCGAGCTGTTGCGAGTGGTGGAGGTGAAGCGTGCAGGATATCCCGTAGTTAATAATAAAATAATGATAAATATTTAATTGCTGAAACTTATTTATTAATAAATTGAAGGATTATTCGTGTCAGAGAATAGAATTCTGGGACTGACGTTATTCGAACCGGTAGGTCATCCTTTCATTAGGATACCAAAAAGTTCTGTCCCTAAAGCCTAGCAGCTGCGATGACGGTCTGTACAGTGGAGAAGATCTGACTTGTTGCAAGAGGATTTGCGAAGTCGAGTTTTTGCGACCGGCCCCTTTAGCCAATTAAATGTCGGTGCGAGTAATTAATTGGCTAACTGCTTGTTAGCGGCACGAACATCGGATCGCCAAAACTCAAGAGTTGGGGCGGCGTGGAGTGGATAAAGACATCAAACCAGTAATCACCTAAATTACAGGATGTAAACATGTTAAACAGCTGGCCTGATGGGCACCTGAATTGAATTCTCATAAATAATAATTAAATGTTGGAATTTGGTTAGTAAATTAATTCTTATTATATGAAATTAAAAATATTATAAAACGAAATGAGGAATAGTATGTGGTAATTAATTAGCTTAAACCATTATTTGTCTTCGTTAAAATAATAATATAGATAATTTTCAATTCAAATTAATAACAATTGACATGAAAAGTTACTGTTATTAATCTTCGATATTTAGCCGTTTTTATGGCCTTTCTTTGATACGCATTGCTCTTTCTGATATGACTATTTTTGTGATGGTTTGAAGGCGTGTCGTTTATGTTAAGCTTATCGTATTTTCTAGTTCCTTTCTCATAAAAACAAAAATAACATTTTTAACGACGGTAGATCGTTTATACAGGAACTGAATCTTGAGCATGCAACTTAAAATTGGCCATGAGGAAACAAGCTGCCCCGAGTTCCACGCCAGACACGTTATAAACTATCTGTATGCTGAATATCATCCCAATCAGTTGGAACGCAATAAAGTAACAAACGTCTAAACTAACTTATATATTCATAATATTAGTAATATTACAAAATTAATTACTTGCTTAAATATAATAGATGCCACGCAAGGAGGAAATGTATATTTGCTTAGATATCATTTGGTCCAATTTAACTGTTGAATCCCCGAAGGTCTAAACTCCATCAGTATTTATTTACATGAACGAATGTAGTCTTTGTTAAACACTCAGGCTGGCTTTTTCTTAGAAACTGCCTAAGATGCCCAGAAAGCCCAAAAAGCATTGGAAAGTGGACTAATTTATAAAGACCAAAGGCAAATGAATAGCCAATGGTTATCTGATCCCTCAACAAAATTGATTGACTCTGATGCTGGGCTTTTAAGCTTCTTACATTCATAATTAGTTTGTTATATTTTAAACAATAATTATAATTTGTTATTATTACTTCTACCTAGCACGGTAAGTAGAAAAAAAGATGGTAGGTATCAGTCGTATCTCCTATGATGTCACATGGAACAGCTGGTTGGAACAACAAATAAACACAAAAATACTGTTCTAATTCCCGTAGTTACAATTCAAGCCAATTAGCGGTTAATGGCTTGCTTACTATTTTGTTTTAGTTACCAATCCTTATACATAATGCCGTTTTTTGTCAACGCAATTCCTCCTTTATTTCTTAACCAATTTGGCCGGTTGAGGTGTCACTAAATTTGCCTCTGTTCGTAGTTGTGCAATAAGGTCTTAATTCTTAAAGATTTTTACCCTGAAAGGCAAGGGAACCCCTCAAAGTACGTTTTTCGGCCATAAGAATAACATGGAGAGAGATTTAAATAAATCGAAACGTAACAGCTGTTCAAATGTAAATCAAGGTTTACAAAAAGTTTTAACAGCTGTTGGAATGTAAACAACGGTGTTTGTAATACTGATGAGAACTTTCATAATATTAAACCAGGGAAGATAATGCAGTTATTTTATGTGTCTAGTTAATCTTCAGCTTAAAAAAAATTTTAAAAAAGTGAACACATTTTAAACAAACAAAAGAATATCATTGGGTATTTATAATAATAAATAGGTAGCAACGCAAGTAATGTAAGTGAGATATTGTTAATAAATTTAATATTGTGATTTTACGTTAGACAGTTAACGTACTATTGTTTATTAATAGTTTTTTAATTAGCATAATACGTGTTGGTACATATACAGTACAAGTAAACGTCACACAATTCAAATTTATTACAATATATGCACAAATATATTACAATACAAGTTCAAAATGCAAATATTATGGTGATCGATTTCGGTAAACCACGCTCACCTTGCTCAGACCAGAGGGATACACAAAAGAATCATTCTTCCTTTGCAGGCAATGCTGTGACTACCCAGCACAGTCACAAGTGATAACCAGCTGGGTCATGCTGTGACTACCCAGTACAGTCACAAGTGATAACCAGCCAGGCCATGCTGTGACTACCCAGCACAGTCACAAGTGATAACCAGCTGGGTCATGCTTTGACTACCCAGTACAGTCACAAGTGATAACCAGCCAGGTCATGCTGTGACTACCCAGTACAGTCACAAGTGTAAACAAGACGGGCCATGCTGTGACTACCCAGTACAGTCACAAGTGTAAACAAGACAGGCCATGCTGTGACTACCCAGTACAGTCACAAGTGATAACCAGCCAGGTCATGCTGTGACTACCCAGTACAGTCACAAGTGATAACCAGCCAGGTCATGCTGTGACTACCCAGTACAGTCACAAGTACTAACCAGTCAGGCCATGCTGTGACTACCCAGTACAGTCACAAGTGATAACCAGCCAGGTCATGCTGTGACTACCCAGTACAGTCACAAGTGATAACCAGCCAGGTCATGCTGTGACTACCCAGTACAGTCACAAGTGATAACCAGCCAGGTCATGCTGTGACTACCCAGTACAGTCACAAGTGCTAACCAGCCAGGTCATGATGTGACTACCCAGTACAGTCACAAGTGATAACCAGCCAGGTCATGCTGTGACTACCCAGTACAGTCACAAGTGCTAACCAGACCAGGCAATGCACCGTTTAGTGAGATTTAAATCAAGTGTTTGATGTCAGTGAAGGGGACGCTCAGAAGAATGCAATTTCTTTCTTGTCGGCCCGCGCTCGATTGCGCAGATAACTCACAGCACTGTCTTCCCTTCTCATCTAACTCACCCTTGAACTTGCCTCCTGGTTTATTTCCCTCAATTACATTTCATCCTGTGACTCACTAAGTCGACTCGGGAAGAGGGTATATAAACTTAAACGCCTCCAACCGATTTACAAAACTCGAAGATAAATTACGGAAATAAATAATGAATTAAATTTTCTGGCCAGATATATTGAATTCTAGGCGGATATGAAGTTTAGATTCCTCACAGTAAGGTGGAGATACTGGCTAAAGTCTCCTGAGCAGGACGTAGATCCAGGATGAAGCACCTTCAGCACGGTGGAGATTCAGACCATCTTATAAAGCGGGTTGTTGCCGCGTATGTCGGCTGTAGAGCATCTTATCTGGTACACCTTACCACTACTCATATTCCACTGGAAACCCTTGCTTATTTACAACTTTCATGGTGCTTAAATAATAATATACAGTGATACTGACCCAAGGCGCGTTGAATAGGAGGTGGGTCGGACTGAAGCGGCTCCTCAACACTACAGGCAGTGAGTGACGTACCTGCAGTCCCGCCCGGCCGGCAGTCCACACAATATACATACACCGCGCTACCTCAACAGCAAAACACAGTCTACTTCTCACCTGTACCATACCCATACGCACTTAACAAACTATTTTATTTATTTATTTATTTTTTTTTGTAAAATGTGACTTAATTAACAAATTATGTTATTCTTATCTTGGTTTTCATCCTTCAGATTCATTTCAGAACATTTCAACCAATAATTTGTTTGTTTCAGGCATTTTTATACATCGCAACTTATTTAAGTTATAAATATTTTTTAATTAAAAATTGTAGATTATCTGATATAAACAGTTTACTATTACAATTAATTGTGGTAAGAGTAATGATGATTTATTTAATAGTGAAATCCCCATAACTTGTTACTGAATGAAAGTTCAAGCATTGAATTTTTGTTTAGTTTTATAAATAAAGCATAAAAGATCGTATCGGAGGTTACGGGTTTTCATATAGTCATAATTATACAGCCATGTTACCGTTAAAAAATATGTAAATATATTTAATATTGACAGTTGTTAATTTGGTTAAAACTGAAATAGTATCAGGACATTTGTATCTTATTTTACTATTTACATTGTTGACGTTAACGTTTGTAGATCATTTTAACTATCTTACTAATGTAACTTTTTACATTATTGCATATTTTGAAGAGTAAACTTCCATTTATTCAACTATTTAACCCTCATTGCTATTCTACTTCTAGAGAACATCTATATTACCCCATCCGGTATATCACTCAATACTTCTTTCAACTTATTTTTAGTAAGTGTTACTTTTGACCCTGGTATACTAGGAATTTTTTCACCAGCTGAAAACGTTTTTCATTCTTAAAAAGTTGTTTTGAAAGTTTTGCGTTGCCTGTGTAAAACCCTCAGCAGATAACTCACTAGCCCATGTCCCATCATTATTGTTTCTTTTGTATGTAAAATCTCCTAGATCGGGTTACTTGTTTTTAGCTTTCTATCGATCCAGCCGCTAATGTAATTTAGGCCATCTGTTGATAATTGTTCAGCTAAGGGCATGTCAACGTTTGAAGGGCCCGGCTTGTCGAGGGGCTGTGGTGTCGCTGCGTTAACACTTTCCACCGAGTCATAATTTGATTCTTCATCAATTTCAATGTAATTTTCCCTTTCATACTCTGCAACACGTTCTTTGTATACTGAAACACTGGCTTTCATTAAAATGTTTTCAACAATGAATTAATCGTCAGTTTGCTGCGCGTTGCAATTATTTCTTAAGATGGTACAATCGGTTTCCGGTGAGTTAATTATTTTCCAATTTTATAATAAAAATTAGTTAATGTACTCCCACTATACGTTCATGGGAGGGCGGGTGGGTCAGTACCACTATACGTTCATGGGTGGGTCAGTACCACTATACGTGCATGGGTGGGCGGGTGGGTTAGGTTAGGTTTTAGTAGGCCTACTTTTGAGTATTCATTAATTAATCTTTAATCCATTAATGTTCGACAAATAATCATCATCTGACAGTTTGCAACACTTAGTACAAGTAATGTACTACCTTGTTTCGGGTATTGGGCAAAATATTATTACTTGAGACTATTTCTATAGATTAACTGTGTTTAAATATTCAATGGAAATACTCTTGCTGATATTTGTTTCCATTAAAAAACAAGAAGGAAAGGTAAATTGTTGAGTCACTGTGATTGCAATCTTACTATGAGTTTGGTGTACATTCTTCTTCCCATTTCTTTACTGCTTTTTTTTTTTTTTTTTTTTTTTTTTTGTACCACTGAACTGTACCCATACACGTACGGTGGTACGTATATAGTACCACCGTACGTGTATGGGTGGCGGGTAGGTACTACCACCGTACATGTATGGGTGGCGGGTGGGTTAGTACCACCGTACGTGTATGGGTGGCGGGTGGGTACTACCACTGTACGTGTATGGGTGGTGGGTGGGTTAGTACCACCGTACGTGTATGGGTGGCGGGTGGGTACTACCACTGTACGTGTATGGGTGGCGGGTGGGTTAGTACCACCGTACGTGTATGGGTGGCGGGTGGGTTAGTACCACCGTACGTGTATGGGTGGCGGGTAGGTACTATCACCGTACATGTATGGGTGGCGGGTGGGTTAGTACCACCGTACGTGTATGGGTGGCGGGTAGGTACTACCACCGTACATGTATGGGTGGCGGGTGGGTTAGTACCACCGTACGTGTATGGGTGGCGGGTGGGTTAGTACCACCGTACGTGTATGGGTGGCGGGTAGGTACTACCACCGTACATGTATGGGTGGCGGGTGGGTTAGTACCACCGTACGTGTATGGGTGGCGGGTAGGTACTACCACCGTACATGTATGGGTGGCGGGTGGGTTAGTACCACCGTACGTGTATGGGTGGCGGGTGGGTTAGTACCACCGTACGTGTATGGGTGGCGGGTAGGTACTACCACCGTACATGTATGGGTGGCGGGTGGGTTAGTACCACCGTACGTGTATGGGTGGCGGGTGGGTTAGTACCACCGTACGTGTATGGTTGGCGGGTAGGTACTACCACCGTACATGTATGGGTGGCGGGTGGGTTAGTACCACCGTACGTGTATGGGTGGCGGGTAGGTACTACCACCGTACATGTATGGGTGGCGGGTGGGTTAGTACCACCGTACGTGTATGGGTGGCGGGTGGGTACTACCTCTGTACGTGTATGGGTGGCGAGTGGGTTAGTACCACTGTACGTGTATGGGTGGCGGGTGGGTTAGTACCACTGTACGTGTATGGGTGGCGGGAGGGTCATTACCACCGTACGTGTATGGGTGGGTACACTACCTACCATTCATGTATAGGTGTTATTTAAAGAAATTATCACCAAATAGAAAGTTGGTCTGAAAATCCATTTTAGGGCCCCCTGAATCCAAAAAGTGGGTTTTTTTAATAAAACATGTTGGCGCTTCTACGTATGTATGTCTGTGAACTTCGCTGGAGGCCAAAAGGATGGATAGATTTTTATTATATTTGGTATGTATATTTGGTATTATATTATATTGATATGTAGGTTAACCCACAATATACTTCAGACCAGCACAATCCACTTTAAAAACTTAAAACACGCATGCATTTGAGTTGTACTAATCCACTGCACTGCACTACTGTGGACTGCAAGTACGTCACACCGCCAACCCCCTCCACGGTGGTACTGACCCTCCCGTCCACCTATACACGTATGGTGGTACTGTCCCTCACGTCCACCTATACACGTATGGTGGTACTGACCCTCCCGTCCACCTATACACGTATGGTGGTACTGACCCTCCCGTCCACCTATACACGTATGGTGGTACTGTCCCTCACGTCCACCTATACACGTATGGTGGTACTGTCCCTCACGTCCACCTATACACGTACGGTGGTACCAATGAATACACACTCTATAAGAAGGACACTCCTTATACAGCAAATTCAGACCAACTTTTTTTCTGAGATTGCTGCTTTTCGCCTTAGCCACTAGAGTTCTCCAGTCAATATTTTCCTGCCTTCTGTGCTAGGGAGATCTCGCAGAGGGTGTGAGAGAGAGCGCGCCTTCGGTGCGAGAGAGAGCGCTCGCCTTCGGTGCGAGAGAGAGCGCGTCGAGGGTACGAGAGAGAGAGGGAGCGAGGGTTGTGTGCGAAAGGAGAAAGTTTGCCTGGTGGTCTGTATAAAAGAGCTTCCTCTATACAGACTCTGCTCTCGCTATCCCTCTGCCGCCGCGGTTTGGCCGAGATGCCACTTGCTTGAAAGACTCTCCACTACTTCATTGCCAAATGTTGAATTAACAATTTAAGATGTGATCGCTGGATGCCGAATTTTTTTTCATATTTACTTTGATAATCAAATCGTAGATCAACCTATGATAACCCAAAACTTTATAAGATGAATAAATTATTTTGGAACTGCTCCTAGAATTAACACTGTACAAGCACTGTTGCTTTAACAATATTCAAGCACTGTTGCTTTAACAATATCCAAGCACTGTTGCTTTAACAGAATCCAAGGACTGTTGCTGTAATAAATGTAGTGTGATTATAACAATTTAATCTGTGATTCAAGAATTGTTATACTAACCGAAAGAATATACTATCATACAAATAACTAACAAAAGTAAATGGGCAAACATTTTAACGAATAACTATTGAAAAGTGATAGACTATTCAGAGATTTTAATAAATTAATTATAGAGATGTTATTGGAAAAAAAACAATGTAAATTTACTATAAAAAAATAAGTTTATTCAACAAAAATGAAAACGTACTTTATAGACGCTGAAAAAGTATTGCAAATGTTAACACAATTAACTATTTTCTATCTATGTTCGGTGACAATCAAAATTAAAATAAAACAAAATTAAAACATTCAACTGACAAACATTATAACATACTCAGAATACCTACTAACTAAAATTAAATTGCAGCATAACCACTAACATATCACATTATGTGATTCAAAACTGTTGCATGTGTTGCTATCTTCTGGTTTCTTCCCAATGGCCCAAGATCCTCGAATCCTTCAACCAAATCTAACTTGGAGTTATATTCCAGAGATTTTCTTAAACACATTTCATCAAACAATAAAACGCATTGTTTTTCAGTTGCAGTCATGGATTTAACTTTGACTTTCACCTTATCAAAAACTTCAGTTGTAAACCCCGGAGTAATATTGTTTACATTTATCCATTTTTTTATAAGACTAAGGCAAGGCAGTTTGAAACCCCTTCCTCTCATAAATTTGTACACGTTTGGTGCCTTGTAGTAGATTGACAGGGCCAGCTGCTTTTCTTCTTCAGTCCATTCCGATCGAGTTTGGTGTCGCAGTTGCATTGTGATGAATGTCAGTGGATCTCCAGATATGAATTTAGGTAATTTGGAAATTACAGTCTTGATATCAAACATTGTAGTCCTCTTTTTTATGAAATAAATGCTGTTGGTTTTCTTTTTTAGAAGTGATTTTTGTCTAGTGATGGTTTGTTTCAACTTCTTCCTACGTGGTGTTAGTTCATTCAATTTGTCATCATTGTTTAGTTCAGATAGAGGTTTGAATTGATTGTTAAAATCCTGAAGCGTCTCTTCACTCCCTCCAACTTCATTGTATTGATCAGACTTTGTGGATTCTTCAAAACAATCAGATTCCACTTGAGGATCTTCATTTTCGCAGTTGTCTTCTTCCTGATCAAACCAAGGAATAGGAACTGCAGCAGGGTGGTTTCGCAGAAGTTTGTTTCTCAGGTCGTTTGTAAATGCAGACCTCTTAAAGTGTTGAGAGCACAGAGTTCGATACTTCAGCTTCTTGTCTGGCAGATCCGCGACGTCGTCTCGCCCGCAGTTGGTTACCCACCGAATGCATCTGTAAAATATATATGAATTTAAATGTATTTAATATAATTAGCAAACATTTTTCCTATTGTGATATATAATGAATAAGGAATGACAAAATGTCAATAAAGGGTGAAATTAAAAAAAAGACAACAGTTTTGGCTTTTGGCTGTAATCCTTGAAAAGATATCGTTGTGGTAGGCTACTTGTAAAATAATGAAACCTCCTAAGTTGTTTTTAGGAGTTCAACAAAAAAGAAAAATAACCGATTCAAGGAAATATTGAGTGTGATTCAAAAAATGTAATATACCAACTTAGTTTTAGTTTTCGTAATACAGGTTATATTGGATAAACCAAAACGAATTTCAAATATAGAATTAACAACCAAAGAGCTGACACAAGAAACTCTCAGTAGATAAACCTGTTACAAATCATGTTAAAGAATATTCAAAAACGTTTTTAGCCTATCGTAAAAGGTATTTTTAAATTATTAGATGAATATTCTGCCCAAAAATTGAAAAAAAACTAAACTGTCGCAAGTGGCAGTTTTAAAATCCCAAATTATTCTAGGTTTAAATGTTCTTTTGAACATATATTTATACCATTCCTTTTCATTTTAGTTCAAAAATTTGTATTTCTTAAAATATTTCACCCATTATTGAAAATTTGCCAACAAAAATTCCAACCATAATTTATTATACAACACATTAGAAAAATGTTTTTTTTTTCATTTAACTAACAAGCCAAAATTGTTTTTTTTTTAAAGTCGTCTCAGTAATAATCATACGTTTAATGACAAAATTATTGTTTACATAACATTCTTTATTTTTTTTCATACGAGTTTTCTTTGAAAAAGGCTATTGCCCAAATATTAAACTTATTTTAAAAAGGTTGGGTTGGTGATTATACTAAAATGCATACGTATTATTTTCAGTTGTACTCACAATTTTGAGGCAAGTTCAAATGTTCATTAAATTTTGCTCAACGAATTAAACGAGGTTCGCAAGATTACAGTTTGCGTGTTCATATTTTAAAATAGTGGAATGATGTTAATTTTACCATTTAGTATACAATATTCTATACAGTTCCCTGTTTTTATAATTTTCAAAATTTCTAACGAAGTGGGAAAACTACGGGTTGAAACTACTGGAAAACTACTAAATAAGGCATTTTGATAGTACTTGTTCAATTTAAAAAATAAGTATTCTCATAATTTTAGTACCAGGCACCTGCAGATAAACTTGTTCTTAATTCATTTACAATATAAAATTAAGATTATGAGCTATAGAATTTAATGAAACTGTAATCTTGAAAAGGCTTGCAGGGCTCCGAGCGAGATGATCCTCCATAAGAGCCCATGTTAAATCGGTGCACCAGACGACAAGACGGTGGACTGGTAAAGTAGGCCCTTAATTTGATTACTTCACTTACATAAAAGTAATTACGATTAGTTTACGAAGCTTATAAGGAGGGAAATGTAAAACGCCTTTTCTAGCGTTTTAGGGGTGTCCCAGTGCACCCTTAAAAATATATCAGACCATGTTTTAGACAATGTTCATTTTAATAAGTGGGGGTTAAATAACATTATCGTTCAAAGAGAAGTTTAACTGATCCAAAAGTAATACACCACTTAATATCATTTAATTTTTCACACTGTTGTTAGTTCTCAATTGTACTTTTAAAGGTCTTTAAGATTAACTTTTTAATTTATTTTGGAATTAACAGTAATACTCAATGTACATTGTCTATAACCATAAAGATTTACAATTACTATTATTGTATCATTATTTTGCTCAACAATTAATTTAATGTTAAAGCAATTAGTAATAAAAAATACTCCTTACCTTTCTCGGTCGTTAACTGGAAAACTAAAGAATGACAATTCTCGGTTCTTCGCGGGCGTATTTTCACAATTCACATACGCACATTTGCCACCTGCTGACATTTCTACCGTTAACTAATAAATAAAAAAAAACTAAACTAAAAAAGCTTTCTATTTTAAGCATACTAATTTAACTGAAGATACCACTAAAAATAATAAACTACTAACAAATTCAGGACAAACTATGAGATACACTATCGAGCACAACTGAAGCTCAACTGATAGTGCTGGGGGGGTCGTTTGTCAAAACAAGATTTTTGAGTTTGTTTACAATTGAACAGATGGGGTGGACAGCAATATTTCGCAGAATTTCTTATGGTTTGCCTCTTTCCGCCTCTGAGTCACACCTCACCAGGGCAACTTTCTCCTTTCGCACACAACCCTCGCTCCCTCTCTCTCTCTCGTACCCCCGACGCGCTCTCTCTCGCACCGAAGGCGAGCGCTCTCTCTCGCACCGAAGGCGCGCTCTCTCTCGCACCCTCTGCGAGATCTCCCTAGCACAGAAGGCAGGAAAATATTGACTGGAGAACTCTAGTGGCTAAGGCGAAAAGCAGCAATCTCAGAAAAAAAGTTGGTCTGAATTTGCTGCATAAGGAGTGTCCTTCTTATAGAGTGTGTATTCATTGGTGGTACTGACCCTCCCGTCATACACGTACGGTAGTACTGACCCTCCCGTCCACCTATACACGTATGGTGGTACTGACCCTCCCGTCCACCTATACACGTATGGTGGTACTGTCCCTCACGTCCACCTATACACGTATGGTGGTACTGTCCCTCACGTCCACCTATACACGTACGGTGGTACTGACCCTCCCGTCATACACGTACGGTGGTACTGACCCTCCCGTCCACCTATACACGTACGGTGGTACTGACCCTCACGTCCACCTATACACGTACGGTGGTACTGACCCTCCAGTCCACCTATACACGTATGGTGGTACTGACCCTCCCGTCCACCTATACACGTATGGTGGTACTGACCCTCACGTCCACCTATACTGTACACGTACGGTGGTACTGTCCCTCCTGTCCACCTATACATGCACGGTGGTACAGACCCTCCCGCCCAACTATACACGTATAATAGTATTAACCCTTTTGCACACCTGTACACGTACAGTGGTACTGTCCCTCACGTCCACCTATACACGTACGGTGGTACTGACACTCACGTCCACCTATACACGTACGGTGGTACTGTCCCTCACGTCCACCTATACACGTACGGTGGTACTGACCCTCCCGTCATACACGTACGGTGGTACTGACCCTCACGTCCACCTATACACATATGGTGGTACTGTCCCTCCTGTCCACCTATACATGCACGGTGGTACTGACCCTCCCGCCCAACTATACACGTATAATAGTATTAACCCTTTTGCTCACCTGTACACGTACAGTGGTACTGTCCCTCACGTCCACCTATACACGTACGGTGGTACTGTCCCTCACGTCCACCTATACACGTACGGTGGTACTGTCCCTCACGTCCACCTATACACGTACGGTGGTACTGTCCCTCACGTCCACCTATACACGTACGGTGGTACTGACACTCACGTCCACCTATACACGTACGGTGGTACTGTCCCTCACGTCCACCTATACACGTACGGTGGTACTGACCCTCCCGTCATACACGTACGGTGGTACTGACCCTCACGTCCACCTATACACATATGGTGGTACTGTCCCTCCTGTCCACCTATACATGCACGGTGGTACTGACCCTCCCGCCCAACTATACACGTATAATAGTATTAACCCTTTTGCTCACCTGTACACGTACAGTGGTACTGTCCCTCACGTCCACCTATACACGTACGGTGGTACTGACCCTCCCGTCCACCTATACACGTACGGTGGTACTGTCCCTCACGTCCACCTATACACGTACGGTGGTACTGACCCTCACGTCCACCTATACACGTACGGTGGTACTGTCCCTCACGTCCACCTATACACGTACGGTGGTACTGACCCTCCCGTCATACACGTACGGTGGTACTGACCCTCACGTCCACCTATACACATATGGTGGTACTGACCCTCACGTCCACCTATACTGTACACGTACGGTGGTACTGTCCCTCCCGTCCACCTATACATGCACGGTGGTACTGACCCTCCCGCCCAACTATACACGTATAATAGTATTAACCCTTTTGCTCACCTGTACACGTACAGTGGTACTGACCCTCCTGTCCACCTATACACGTATAGTGGTATTGATCCTTTCGCCCGCCTGTACACGTACTGTGGTACTGACCCACCCGCCCACCTATTCACGTATAGTGGTATTGATCCTTATGCCCAACTGTACACGTACAGTGGTACTGACCCTCCTGTCCACCTATACACGTATAGTGGTATTGATCCTTTCGCCCGCCTGAACACGGACAGTGACATTCAGAGTATTTTTATGCTCGGAATATAACCTAAGAGCCGAAACTGTTTAGTAATTTACTAAAAAAATGAACGCATGTTACTTAAACATATTGCTCCATTTATAATACTAGTAGCAATGGAGTAATGTGGACTGAAATACGAGTATACATGTCATAAATATATTCTGCTTTATCATTATGAACATGTTACACTATTTAAATAGTTATATTGTATTTACAATCCTTTTCTAACTTACCTTATATTTTACCCCATTGTAAATAATATAGTTAGACTAGTTAGCCACCAAATACATCAAAACCCTCTTAATTACTATAGCGACCTTACAATGACATTAAATCAATGTGGCAGTGAAGAGAGTAAATTAGTTTTATGTATTAGGTAAACATATTGTATAACATATGTTTTTTATTTCATAACAACTCTGTAATGAATTTCAATTTTTGTATGACTAAAATTTAAATATTGTTCGACAGTTTGATTATACACAATAGAACAACAGTACAAATTGCTCTTATGAGAAAGTACTTTTACCAACTCCTATCTTGACAGTAACATGCATGTGACCTCGGTGACCCGCCAGGAAGTGGACGAGCTGAAGAGAGCCTTTTCGGCCTGCGACTTTGACAACGATGGCAAGATTGATGCTGTAGACTTCTCCATACTTTTAAGGTAAGTCTTTGTAAACGCATCGACAGTAACAAGCATGTAACCTCGGACGATGGCAAGATTAATGCAGTCGACTTCTCCATACTCATTAGGAAAGTTTTGTAAACATATTGACAGTAACATGACAGCACGTGACCTCGGTGATCCGCTAGGAAGTACGAGATGAGCGCTAGGAAGTACGCCTTTTGATAAAGATTGATGAAGCCGACTTCCCCATTATTCTTAGATAAGGCTTTATAAAGCATTGACAATAACATGCTTGTGATCTCGGAGACACGCCAGGAAGTGTACGAGCTGAAGAGTACATCTTGTACATCTGTACATCTTGTAGCTTGCGAGTTCGATAAATATTTATGGAGCCGCCTTCGTCATTATTCTTAGGTAATTCTTTGTAAAAAAGCATTGACACTAACATGCTTGTAACCTCGGAGACCCGCCAGGAAGTAGACACGCTGAAAAGAGTCTTGTAGCTTGCGACTTCGATAAATATTGATGGAGCCGCCTTCTTCATTATTCTTAGGTAATTCTTTGTAAAAAAGCATTGACACTAATATGCTTGTAACCTCGGAGACCCGCCAGGAAGTGTACGAGCGGAGAGAGTCTTTTGGCTTGCGACTTCGATAAATATTGATGGAGCCGGCTTCCCCATTATTCTTAGGTAATTCTTTGTAAAAAAGCATTGACAATAACATGCTTGTGATCTCGGAGACCCGCCAGGAAGTAGACGAGCTGAAGAGAGTCTTTTGGCTTGCGATTTCCATGAATATTGATGGAGCCACCTTCTTTATTTTTCTTAGGTAAGGGTTTATAAAAGCATTGACAATAACATGCTTGTGACCTTGGAGATCCGCCAAGAAGTGGACAAGATTTTGATTGCCTTTCCTTTAGGCATTATCTCTGTTCGAGAAACACTCGAAATACTAAATCTGTTATGTAACTCAGTAAGATAACAACTAATTTGTGCATGAGTTATAAAACATTGACACACACATTGTTTTTCCCTTGCTGAATTGACTGTGTTTTTTTATGGGTTAAATCACTCTATTTCCTGTACTGTCCTCGTTCTCAGTGACGTAATAGTCTTAACTCTGGACAGAGTGAACCTTACGAAATCTGGTTTGTGGCCTTTAATGTCTCTTTAACAGAACTTTTTTTATATCAAGGTTAACCTATGCTTCAATTGAGGAATTTCAACCGCCCCCTCAATGGGACTTATTCTGAATGATAAAAAATCAATAAAAAGTGTAATGAAATATTGGTAACACTGGTATATAGCTTTGTGTAACAAATCATGGGTCTGCGTCATCTCACGTAAAAAATAACAAAACTTTTCCATTTTTCCCTCGCTCAGTATATAATACGTGAATCCGTTTTTTTCTAACACAACTCCTCTCTTAAATTTCTTTACGAACTGTAACGATTGAAGTTTCATATAATTTACCTATAGTTTTAGGGCTCTGTCTCACAGGCCTTTAAAGTTTCAATGGCAATCTAATGGAGCTATTTTATTTATTTAATTGCTCATTAGCTGCTAAACAAAAACAGATGAAAAGAAAACGGTTTGAATCTGCTTAAGAGCAACGGAAGTGTGCGAGTGAGTTACTGAAATTGTATTATAACTTTACTTTATACAATTAAATAGTAATTTGTAAAAAATGTGTCAAACCGAGGCCGAAGTCCGAGGTATTACGAGCGCAGTGAGTGAACCGACATTACTGAGGCACGCGGAACGTGCAGGGTTGTCCCATAGTAGTATAAGGATTCGTGTAAGAAAAGTTACTTTTTTTAAAATTAGTGTAGTCAATTTCCTGTGAACCTTGTATTTGACAACACAATTAGTTTGTATATTATTGGTTACGTAATAAACAATCAATTAGTCACTTTGAGACACCCCTGCATGCTTCACATATTACATATAGCAGGTGAACTGCATAATGTAAAATAACAATATTAAATTTATTTACAGTATCTCACTCACATTACTTGCGTTATAGCCTATTAATTAGTATAAACACCCAATGGTATTACTTAGCGTATTTCAAACTTGTTTATTTCATTTATTTTTTGTTAAACAGATAAAGATTAATAAAATAACTGCATTATATTGCCATTGAAACCTTCAAGTCCAGTAGAGCGGAAACCTACAGTTGAATGTGAATAAAACCATGCTTACAAATTTCCCTAATTTAACAATATGAAATATCTAACCTCGTCAATAATACCACGGTAGGTATCACGACGAGGCTGCTCAGTGGACTGTGACATCACATGGACTAAATCAGCTCATTTGTTTATTCTATTTAATACTGGTAACTAAATTTACAAATTACATAAAAGTATTCTGTTAAATATTTAGCAAGTTATTTAACAAGTTATTTTATCAGCTGGAATTGTAATCACGGGAATTAGAGCAGTATTTTGTTGTGTTTTTTTTTTGTGATTGTAACGTCATATGTGATGTGCGTGATACCCTTTTTTAGGTACCGTGAATACTACAAACACCATTGTTTACACTCCAACAGCTGTTACAACTTTTTGGAAATAGTTATTTACAATAATTCAACAGTTGTTACTTTTCGATTAATTTAAATCACTCTACATTTTACTATTATGTCCGAAAAACGTACTTTTAGGGCTTCCTATAGCTTTCAGGATGACAAATTAAAGAATTAAGACCTTATTGCACAACTACGAACAGAGGAAAATCTTTTGACGACTCAACCGTTTAAATTGGTCAAGAAATAAGGGAGGATTTCCGCTGATAAAAAAACGGCTTCACGTATACACGTATTTAAAAATAAGGATTCCACAATACAGCCTCAAAGTATGAACGTTTTTAATAGGTTTAAAACAATATTTTTTCGTATGATACATAATTAAAGTTTGTTCCAGGTTGATGTTTGAAGAAGATCCAATGTTTTGCTCGCTGCTGTCGGGAGTGGTGCATGAGTGTAAGAAGAAGACATGGGTGTACTTCCCCGACTTCCTGGGTACTTTAGTCCGTAACAGAGACGACCCTTTCTATGAGGAGATTTGGCATCGCTTCGTCACCCTAGACATGATCCTCGACCCTTTCTACCCCCCGGGAATCGAGAGATACTTTCAAGTAAACATGCCACAAATCATCCATGGTCTATATTAGTCAAGTTCGTGATGGCTTCATTTTACTGTTTTCCAAATACATTGACTTATATATTTTATTGATATGGTGTAATTCCTTTATTGACTTTCATTATCTTCTGTTTAGTCGTTATGACTTATCATCAATTTTTGGTGGTTTATGTGACCCACTGAAAATTAAAATAACACAGAGATTTCTTTTGTTTGCAGAGTACTGTGAGGTAAGTACATTCTGATAAATATATTGTACTCTGTGGTATGTAGCGCCGTAAATGCGCTGCACCAAAACTAAGATGTGTAAATAGCACGGCGTTGGATATGTGAAATGGATACGTGGCAGTGTTGCGGGATTTGCATCGTTTGTCAAGGCGCTGATGTGATCATTCTCACTTTATGGATGTGGCTAGAGACATCATGTAATTATCATGACCCCCGGACTCTAGGGTGTAAGGTACTCAATGTTGAAAGTAATGTCTACACTATCATGGACTTTTATATATAAATTCATATATATATATATATGAAATTCAGAATTCAGTATCAACGTATAGTAGGATTAGGAAAGAGATTTTGGAATTCCATTTCTAAAGAGTAAAACATCTCTTAAAATAACCATTTTCTTCAACTAGAGGAAGCGAAATCTAAAAAATAAATAAATTTAAAAGGCCCATAGGTAAAGACAATAACATATTTTTGTTCTCTTATTTTATTGGTATTAAAATTACGTAGTTGATTTATTAATGTGTTAATAGACTTAAGAGTTAAACATAATAATAATAATAAAAAACTTCTTTATTGCCATTAACAATAATTAACAATCGTATAGAATGCGTCAACAAATTAATATAATATTAATCAACAAAGGCAAATTAAGTATAAAGTCAAATTAAAATTAAGATTCATCAGTCCCTCTTTCATCTACTTATATATTGATGAATTCGGCAACACTGTAGAAAGCTCCACCCGTTAGCAGCCTTCTTAACTTTTTCTTAAACATTCTTTTGCTTTGTGTATTATTCATATCGTGAGGGAGTTTGTTGATCAACTTGGCTCTGACCTCAGATGGTAGAGCTTCATAATCCCGGAATCTGGCGTCACGAGTTCTAAGACCATGGCGTCACGAGCGCAGCGAGTGGCCGGTTTGCCATGAGATTCGCGCATATACACTATGATAAGTAACAAATTAGATTAGATGTATTGCGTGATATGAACATATCTGTGATCTTCATGCCCACTCAATGGTTGCCATCAGCGTGGTCACTACTAGAGAGAGACCTCTGGGGTGTCCATGTTGGGTGGTAATCAGTGTCCGCATGTTTTGTAGGGAGAGAACTGAGCATCAGACTTGTCAATTAGCTGAAAATCAGACCAACATTACGTGGTTCGTATTCCACGTAAAGCTGTAAGTCCCTTAGTTGCCCTGGCCATTGGGCTATTAATAAATGACTCTTACTGAGGATCATTTGAACTCCGTTAGTAACCAGACTACACAGGTCATCCACACTCATATAATCATTCATATACGCCTCAAAATACGCACATAGTTGTGCCTGCGTGTGATATCTAAGAATATCAACAAGATCCTTGGTAAGGACCAAGGATAAATAAATAGTAAAAGGCATAATTTATTGAAGGATTTGTAAAGATTGTGACTATTTTACTATTGTGAACATTTTTTTACTTACGATGTGGGTTTTCTTTATTCTATTAAATCTTACATCTACGGTAGAATTTGATATAGGGTTAGTTTAGTTCAGCATTTCCTCTACATTATGTTTTCATCATAAATAAACAAACTTTATTGGTACATAAGCATAATTGCTTGAATAAACACAATCTATACTGGTAATTAATGCTGGTAAATCTTCACCCTAGTAGAGATGGTCAAAGTATCCAAGAAATCACTTCCCTCACACCAAGGGTGGCTTTGTGAAATACGTGCAGTAGATGAGCTCTGCGATAAGGTCTGTTCACACACAGACAGGTGGTGGGGTCTAGACCCTGTCAGCGGCTTGGTAATTGTTGTTGTAATCACATGTGTACGGAAGAGGGGGATGAGTAGTGGCAACCCTTGAAACCGGATCATCACTTAATAGCCTATAGTCATGCTCAACAACCCTTCAGTAATATTATGATTATTTCGATCTCGATATCAATAAATTCTAGGGCTCTTTGAGACTATTTGATTTTAGACCTTACATAATTTAGTTAATCAATAATTAGATAATCAATTACAATCCATAGGCTACATAACAATCACTTAGCTGTTTAAATCGTCTTACGTTCTATTAAATAAGCACAACATAATAGGCTGTCATAAACCAATTATTTAAGTCTAATTTGAGTAGGCCTATCCAATGAAAATTTCTACTCACGAACATGAATGAAGATCATATTACGCAAATTGTAATTTGACGTTTTTACATTACATCAGCCATTAAAACTTTAACTTTGGCCAATTTTTTTGTAAGACGTTCAATACATTTGATTTGGCGTAGATTTCTTGAAAGCCGTCAAAAAATATAATAAAATAATAAAGAATAATTTTTTACGTGTATTTAATTTGAAAATATTTGTTTAGAAGATTTGCAAATGTTATAAATGGTCTTATAACAAGCCAGAATAAGGGAAGCAATTCATGAAGTCTCTATTCCATTTTATTCTCACTACATCGACTAGGCTTGGTGTACTAGGGACTGTCACCCAGTTTAGAGTTAGGCCTGTCTTGGTGTACTAGGGACTGTCACCCAGTTTAGAGTTAGGCCTGTCCTGGGCTACTAGGGACTGTCACCCAGTTTAGAGTTAGGCCTGTCTTGGTGTACTAGGGACTGTCACCCAGTTTAGAGTTAGGCCTGTCTTGGTGTACTAGGGACTGTCACCCAGTTTAGAGTTAGGCCAGTCTTGGGCTACTAGGGACTGTCACCCAGTTTAGAGTTAGGCCTGTCTTGGGCTACTAGGGACTGTCACCCAGTTTAGAGTTAGGCCTGTCTTGGTGTACTAGGGACTGTCACCCAGTTTAGAGTTAGGCCTGTCTTGGGCTACTAGGGACTGTCACCCAGTTTAGAGTTAGGCCTGTCTTGGTGTACTAGGGACTGTCACCCAGTTTAGAGTTAGGCCTGTCTTGGGCTACTAGGTACTATCACCCAGGTTAGAGTTAGGCCTGTCTTGGTGTACTAGGGACTGTCACCCAGTTTAGAGTTAGGCCTGTCTTGGTGTACTAGGGACTGTCACCCAGTTTAGAGTTAGGCCTGTCTTGGTGTACTAGGGACTGTCACCCAGTTTAGAGTTAGGCCTGTCTTGGTATACTAGGGACTGTCACCCAGTTTAGAGTTAGGCCTGTCTTGGTGTACTAGGGACTGTCACCCAGTTTAGAGTTCAACCTATTTTGGTGTACTAGGGACTGTCACCCAGTTTATAGTTAGGCCTGTTCTGATGTACTAGGCACTATTACTCAGAGCAGTGTTCAGGCTTTCTTGATCCTAGGGAATTCACCTGGTGCAGTTTTCAGTGTCTTCTTGGTTAGTATGCCCAGTTCATTCATCTTCTTGTGTTTTTATTTTCATTCGATGGTTTTCGCAGAGCCAAACCCTTTTTAATTGTTTAGTTATAGTAACTTGTATGAACTACATTAATGCAACTATTCTGGCAGTTATACAATGATGAGCTTATTTAAAAAAAAATCAGTTATATTAGTTAAAATTACATTTAGATCAAGCAATTTTTATGGGGATATTTTTATATGAGCATGAGGTACATTCTTAAAATTATGGCACATAACTTTCGTGCAAGTAACATGATCAACTTACATCCTTATAAAGTCCTAAGCATTAATATCTCTCCATATTTTTAATCAAACATGTCAATTTACTTTTCGTGTATGGTAGATATGCACATAAACTTCAGTTGATATAGTGCTATTATCAACCTTAGCAAATATTATGAATAAAGATTTATTTTATCAACCATATCATTCTTAAAAGTGTTTTGAAAGTTGAAGGAAGAAACATAAGAAATTGCAAGAAAATGTAATATCTTTCCAAGCGATTACTTATTAGATAATTTCCCCGCTGCCCCTATTTAAGATGCCATAAGTATCCGAAGGTGGAGCCAAGAATATTAAATCTCGGCTGATAAAAACTGGCTACAAGGCGTAATGGCGGCGCTCTCAACAATGTCTTGATATTAAAAATATGGCGGCGCATATTGACGGGAATAAACAGCAGATATTGCGGTTGAGCGCCACAAACGAAATTGGCTTTCCGCTTCTTGTGTTGTTCAAGTACCCCTTTATTACCTGCTTCTTTCTCCACTACCGCCATTTTGTAATACGTTTGCATACATTTCTTTTCGAATAATACAATAGCCTAACGTTGCAATATTTATGTTTATGATGATGTTTAGTAAGGATGAAGTACTAGTAACGGACTAGGTAGTACATGCACCACGCGTCCTAATGTCATAGGTTTACACTTCGCCAGGCTAACCATGGAGATAAATTGGGAAAACGACAACGTAGTGCGTGTCAAAAATCTGTCAACCTGTCAGAGAGAAAATCACCTAAGTGCGACAAAATCGCGCATGGTCTCAACGCGCTATAATGTCCACCCCCACGGGTTGAGTTTGACATGTGTTTGACAAGGGTTCACAATACAGGCTGAGATGATTGGAACTAGTTGGGCTCGCACGAAGATAGTGTAATTCTATCAGTAACAAACAAATAAAGTAAACCAATATTTATATTATATGTTTTCTATTTTATATAAATTAGAGTACACATAGGTCTACTACATATACAATAACCGTATAAAAAACTAATTATATACTGTACTAATAATAAAATTAGTGAGAAATTAAATAAAGATTCATTATGTTGCTTATATTGAACTAGCCGCCTGACCACTATATTTTATATCTAATTTTTAATCAGATAAAGCACTATAAATATAAATAGTAACACATCCATAATAATGAAATAGAATAAAGCAAAACATACTAAGATGGATCTTAGTAAAACATAATGTCATAATTTAGGCCCTCATCTACTAATCAATGTACAAACGACTGTTATCACAATATCAATAACAAACAATACTGACTAATATAATACTATGATTTTTTTTTTTTTGTAAAATTAGACATCCTCTTGTCATTATTTTTACAATGAAATATTCTGAACGGGTTAAATTAAAACTCAAATCTGGTAGGTTTCAATTTTCTTAGCTGAAAAATCTACTCTTATATAGAATATCTAGCTATGAATCATAACAAATACGCACATCAACTGAATAGTGCAAAAATGAATTTTAAATATGTTAAATTAACAAACACAAAATGTTCTTAGCATCGTTGCTTGGTAATAAACTTAGGCATGATCTCTGGGAAAAGAAAATTATTTACATTTTTCCAAACACTAATGTGTTATAACAGTTTCATAAGAGAACCAGATTTTCTCATAATTAAACAGAGATATAGTACATGCAAATATATATTGCCTTTTTGAAATTTCAATTTTGAGAGAGCTAAAATATTGAAAAAATAAAAGTAAAATTTAAAAAAACTAAAAGAACATTTTGATCGTTACACCATTAGATAAGACATTTAACGGACTAAAAATAGATTTGAATAAATTAAAAAAAATAAAACATCATTTTTAGGTTATTTCAATTTAAATAATTAATATAACCACCATTTTTAAAAGGAATAAAGTAACAAGTTGAATATTTTTTGTGACATTGGTCTTTTAATGATAAGTAATAGATGAAATTTATACTCAATTGGTTGAGTTTTTCTACAGTTGTAAATTGTTTAGTAAAAGAGCAAAATGGCGCAGATATGTGAAGCATTTTAGGACATTTAAACTTATTTTTACCCTAAGAATCAGTTCCTGGAATATGTCCACGCTTTTCAGAAACGCCTTATTACAATTTTTATATTTTTTTTAAATTAATAAATGGTAGCTGGCAACAAAAAATACTTCGTCTAAAGACAATAAACACTTTTATAAATAACAGCAGTATATAAACAAACACAAAAAGCAATTAATATAAGAAATAACAAAAGTAATAGACTTCACGAATAACAATGTTAACTTCTAACATAACATTGGCATAAACGGTCAAATAACGCTCCTATGAAAACGATACGTGTTACTGATATCAGGACTCCTTACAGGTAAAACTGACAAAACAGGAAAAATAATCTCGTCACTCTAAAAGTCAGAGGAAGGTTGGCTCATCAAATGATACATGGCTTCTTTCTCGAAAGTTGAAGATGAGCTCCCAAAGAAGCCCACATCCTAGCAGGCTTTACCACAAAAACTGAGGAGTATGGAAAACTTGTAATTTATTGGAATAATTTGTGGTCTGTAAATGTCTGCTGAAGATAAACTTGGACCACGTAGGTATCTCTTGGTATCAAAATGTCCACATCACACAACATTTATCAACACACATCAAAGCAGTCAATGGAACGTATTGAGATTCTTTGAGAGGTTTTATGCAGAAGTTCAAATATTTTTAAGAACATAAAATTTTAATTAAGATGACTGGTTTGGCTGGCAGTTCTTTTACAGCTGCCCCGAACTCTCTTAAGGTCATATAAGTTCCTTTTTCCTTCATTGCAGGCTGAAGAATGAACCCAATGCAGATATAGAGGTGTCTATAGTGGGGTGTGTAGAGTTAGATTCGTACGATGTGTAGTGTTAGTCACTATTGTGTTGTTGCAGTTGTGACCCGCTTTTGTTGAGTGACACAATTTCTTTCGTACTATTAATATTTTTATGATAATATTTGGAAATAGTGTGGTGGTGTAGTGACGGCTAGTGTCGTACGAAGTGTAGTTGTGTAGCACTACACATCGTATTTTAAAATCATGTCAGGTAACGGTCTGACGACAGTGTCTAAGTTGCAGCTGTCAGTCTCCGGGGACTGGCTGTGATTAGAGACTTCTTACCGGTGTGGTGGTTGTTTGTATGAGTTGTAGATATTACCCTAAGAAGCGACGTAGTGCGGTCAGCCCATGTGGTCAACTAGAACCCTGGAAATTGAAGGCTGAGTCGTCAGTAGTTAATTAATTGTTGCTGACACAGTCCATGACTGTTTATGGTCTGTGGTCTGTTGAATATCGTGACATATGTCTCTTGTTAGTTGTTGTTTAAAATTTTTTGTAAATATGGTCTGTAGACTTATGAAAAAACGTGAGATTTGACAGTTGTTTACATTTTTAAAATATGGTATGTATGTAGACTGTTGACATTTGGTGGCCGTAAAGTTAGATTTTAGACAGGGAATTGTAACATAGGCTTCCAGTCTGGTGTTACATGAAATTTGGACAAAGAAGCAATGCAATAAGAGTGCGCAAAAATTGTTTCTACTTCGAACCTCCCCATTTTGCAAGATATCCCACAGCTTGCTAAAAATAAAAATAACTTTTTTAAGACCTTTCGTCAGCAATGTATCTTGTAAAAAAAACTGAATGTGAATTCAGGTATGGATCCATGCACTCAATACCACTGTACGTGTATGGGTGGGCGGGTGGGTCAATACCATTGTACACGTATAGGTGGGCGGGTGGGTCAATACCACTGTACATGTATGGGTGATTGGGTGGGTCAATACCACTGTACGTGTATGGGTGCGCGCGCGTGTGTGTACACATGATACTTCATATTTCTACGAAATATCAGATAGGGGATTGAGGTCGAGGAGGGGGAAGGCCGCGTCCTTGATTGGAATGCGGAAAGCTCGTCACTACGTTATCACATCGATGATTATCAGTCGTTTAAATGTCTTGGGATTTAAATGTCCGCGTCCGCTATTACATTATTCTTTTATAATTAATAGTAATTTTAGTTTTACGGAATTTTAATGTTAGGTGGTAGAGATGACTATCTAGTCCTAACCTCGCCTTAAAAATAAAGACGTGTTTCATTTCATTTCAAACTATATTAAACTATATAAAGTTACCTCATCAATCACTGAACAGGATATAAATATAAATGTTTTTTCTACACAAACATTCTCAAATAAAATATTCTTAAAAATGTAGAAAATATAAATATGATGAATCGGAAATATAATTAATTATTTTAATAGTAGAAAGGATCCTTTTGAAGAAGAATAATTACAACAACATCATTTTGAATAATCAATAGTTTATCAATATTATTCATAAAGTTCCCCCTCTAACATTATATATCGTACTCCAATCTGTAATGTATTAATGCGTTATTTATAAACATTATTAGGTATTTATCGAAAATATTTTACATTTCGACGGGGCCCTCAAAGACACCTGGTATGTAGGAAAGCATTTAAAACGTTTGCAAAATCTACAGAAACTCCCAGTCCTCGATTATTTTCATTTATTTGCATCGAAAACATCTGTTCTAAACGTTTTGTTAACGTATTTCGATAGGGAGGGAATATCAACCAACTGCGGACTACATGTTTATTTACGGACTGGTTTACTTCGACCTGAAAATGGCCTCGATGGAGCACTTTTAGAAAAATTTAACAGAGTCCCAGAGATTCTGACTTTTTTCGTAACACATACTTGAAAATCAAGTACAAATTTGTACTAAATTTGTAGAAATGTTATATCTTAAACTACCGTTTCACCGATAAAGCCACTCGTGGACTGGACACTACGAGTTGCGTTTGGACCGTTTGGAACTACGAGATGTCTGTAGTTGATGTAGTTTAATTAAAAGAGAAAAATCGTGTGATCGGATACGTAGTCATAGTTTTGATTACACGTATTTCACTATGTGCATGTACAAAATGTTTTAGTTTGGTCGAATTCCAATGATAACGTCATAAAATCATACACTCCCAGAAATCGTAATAAAATCGTAACAGAAGCCTCTGTTTGCTAATTTATTACATGGAAAAATACATAACAGTCTGATTTGAATGTGGGAACTTAGTCAAGGTGGATGGGAAGTGTCCAGCAGAGAGAAATTATTTGAAATATATGGTTATATGTGGGGCAAGAACAAGAGGATACAATTTGAGAACAGAGAATCAGATATCATCTGGTCCTCCTCCTTTATTTGGATCCAGGTTTTCAAACTTGCGTTGAACAACTAGGATAGGAAAAGAGCATCTATTTATTGTTTATTTACATCCGGAGTAAAAAATAGCACTGGTACATTAATCTCTACAAAAAAATTCAAATAATCTTGAAAAAAGCTCACATTTACCACTCACATCCGTGATTAGAATCATGACTCGTAGCTTGAGGTAGACTCATATTTGCAACTCCTAAATTTGCTTACATGTGACCAGAAAAACTTTACATTAGAAGGTAAACTATTCTCAAATTTGCTTGTATAGTTGGAGTAGCACAAGTGAGTAAGAATCTAACAATATCTCCGAGCAAGATATTATTCAGGTATCTTATAAACCAGCAAGGACATTTTATGTTGGTAGTCTTCTTACGTGGATTGCTTGACTTGATTACTTAGGCAAGGTAATTGGAAAAGGTGCTAAAAGTTGCAAGTAAATCATCGTGGGGTACTTCAGACTCAGAGCATTGTCAAAGACAGCTACAGTGTTATATATGTAGGAGTTGAAAACACCTCTTATGGCAGGGGATGATGAAGGCAAAGATTCTTCAATAGTGACAGATAAAGCTGAGTGGTGCCTATCTTCATCTAACAGTTGGATATCACATATCCAGCTCTCAAATTGTGGTCAGATGAGAACACCAGATCGAGACATACACTAATATTTTGGATCCCGTTGATTTGTTTTAAATCATTTTAAAAAGTGAGGTACGATGAGCATCTTGAAGGAACATATGTATGTGAAAGTCCCAGATTAGTCCATTCCTTTTCTGGTAGATTAAAATCCCCCATAAGATATAACTCAGGTCGGTTTACCGTGGTATGAATAACTCAAACAAATATATAATATAACAGTAAGCTAAACATACTGTCGAAGGCACTAAAATTGGCATGATCATATTTCAAGAGCAATAAATATTTGTAATTATAAATAAGCCCTTTAAATTTCCAAATCAATGACAATAAGACTAGAGTTCTAATACAAAATCGCATGAATATATGAGGATTCATGTTTTCCTGTACATAAGCATCGATAAGGTGTCATCTCACTGTAATTAGAACCAGCCAATGCTGTTATGTTGAGATAAAGAACTTTGCGTCCCTCCTCTGTTTGAGTTATTTATGATAGTTCGATGATTTACAAATGATCTTAGACATGTAAGTGTTACATAAATCGCTAAAATAATAACAAATACTGTTAAAATCTCATAAATTGATTTCAAATAGGGGGGGGGGGTAATGTGGGCGGAGGTGCAGGCTCAATTAAGTGCAGTGCCGTTGGCGGGAGCGTCAGAACGATCCGATATTTTTATTGAAGCTCAAAATGAAACGCCACAACAAAGTGTAAAGTTTAGGTAAAAGCCCCCGCCCCCACCCCTACACCGCGCGATGGAGGGTGAATAGGGGCTGCTCGCTAACGAGAAAAACAATCATAACGAGTAATTTAACCAAACGATGTACTTCATCACAAAACCCTTTGATCCGGGAACCAATTATAAGCCGAATTAATTTAATTATTACTTTTTTCCTGGGTGAAACGCCACAACGTCATATTTCATAAATAAACTTTCCAATATTGTTTTCAACGGTGAAATTTAATATTCCCATTCAACTCCCCTCCCCTTCCTACTCCCAAAGCTTGTTTAGTGCACGCGTTATTATAGCCTTTGATAAAAAAGCTCATTGCAGGTCTAGGTCTGATAATGGCCGCAATCTCCAATAAAAACACGCGAGGAATGTCATTGATGTCGCTCACTTAGTGGGCTGTTATTATCTTGGCCACTTGTCTCTGTGGGGGGAGGTCCCCTCACAGGCCGACGGCTAGGACTCTTGATCGCTCCCGGGTTAGTATAATTAGTAACGAATTTAATTTTACAAAATCAGATAGAGATACACCTAGAGAGCCATATTGAGTGTTTCGTACGTTTAGAGTGCTGATGAGTTGTTTTGTGTATGGACATTATGCTATTATTTTTATAAACCAATTAATTAATAAAAACAAGTTTTTTATTTGAATGCATTTTCCAGAAACAAACTTAGAAATACCATTAAAATGTTCGCACAGCTTGTGAAACTCTTCACTTCGATTTCAAACAACGGCAAAATGTTATCAGCAACAAATCTCTTTCTATTGAAAGACTCTATAAACAGTAAACGAACATACTTGATAATCTGGTGACGTGTTACTTCCCACCTTGCTAGTTTCCACCCTGTCGAAAACCGTGCTACTTGCCACCGTGTTACAAGAAGCGCCTACCTGTCTTGAACTCAGGCATACAAGTGTTTCCAAGCCCCGCGGGTGACATAGTTGTAGTAAACCAAACGAATTTTCCATGATCGGACAATGGTTAGTAATAAATATTACATGTATGAATGGGTTTATTCTTGTTAAGTAACAGATATATACAAAACGTTATACGTTGAGCAGAACGCTAAATATATTTACAAGATTGTATTACTAAAAACTAAGGCATTATACAATGCAATATGCAGCTATTGAAAATAATAAGCAAATAACATATCACCTTATAGCTGCTTAGTTTTGAATTAATTTAAAAGACATATTGTTGCTATAGCAGGGTATTTCGTTATATCGTCGGGTTGGTTTTTAGCTGCTTGTATGTTAGCTACTAGAACGATTAGGCATAAACTCCACAAACCAAGTCTGGCTATGTACGAAGCGGCTTTTCAGCTTTATCAGTTTGTGTGCAAGCTCAAATATTCAATGTTCTAAATAATCTGTACAATAAATCTGACTTGCACAGTAATCAGCCGCTAGTTGAATGTCTTAATTTTTTAAAATAATCTTTTTATATGCATAACAATTTATATTTGCTGTCTTTAAAATTGACTATGGCTTTTTTCATATTTACATTGTACTCATTACATTCTAATAATTTCTGAGCTGTGTTTTTTCACTATAATTGTGCTATGTATCCTAGCAGACGAATGCATTTCAAAAGATCTTATTCCACATATATTTTTCGACATTAATTGATCATTTGTCAATTTCAACATATTTTTTTTCTTTCTTTTCTCAGGCTACGACCAAATCCTGCTGACATTAGCTTGACCTTCTTATTTTTTCTAATGAACAGATAAACGTTTGGATATAGATTAATACAGATCGAGTTATTTAATTTTGAGTTCTGCCCTTCCCACTTTTTTGTCCTATGTCTTTGTACAAACGCACTCCACATACGTATAGAATAGAAGGGGTTTCATTCCACTGATCTGTGAAATAATCGGGTACCTGTCAACCCGTCAAGAGACTAGGTGGTAAGTAACACGGGTGGTAAATAGCACGGAATCGAATATCTTGTTAAATTTTACCAGAAAAACTTCATATTGAATTCATGCCTATAATATAGGGCGTTTCAAAAAGAATGACACCATTTTAAATAGCTATATTTATGAGAAAAAACGGCTTTATTCAAACATATTGGACATTAAAATATTCACAATAGAATGAAGTAAACTGTACACAAACGTTTAGTAAATATTCAATATTGAACCTTTATGATACTTTTCCGTAAACTCCATTCTTTTGTGAGTGTATTGTAATGTCCAATGTGTTTTGGCAAATCCTTTCTTTCTAATAAATACAGCTATTTAAAATCGGGTCATTAGTTTGGAAACACCCTGTATTTTATAAAATATTGTCATTTTTATCTTATTCCTCTTGCCACAACAACATTGGTATCACCAGAACTTTTTGTGCCGAAACACAATAAAACTACTTTACGTACACTCCTATTATGACAAAGGAAACTACAGTAACTTGTTATCAAATATTATTAATAAGCTGGTGATTTTATTGTAAAAATGTCTATATTAATATCAGAGCATGACCCTTGATTGTATTACTAAGTAGGTATCTCAATTAATAGGAATATTTGTGCCTGTAATGTGGTTAGTTAGTAAGGTCTGCTACAGACAGAGGTTTACACTGCATTACATTTACACAGGACTACACCAGCGCTCCACAATGGACCACACAAACAGCTGATAATTCGAGACACAACATGTAATCACAGATAACTAACTCTATAACACATTTAGAGTTATTTAATTGAAATGTAACATTGGATGAGAAATATTTCTTTGTGTATAAATTCAATGGCATAACTAACTAATTTAAGTTGTAAAACTTTTATGAAAGCGTTGAACTGTGTCACTGATCAACTCCTGTGAAGTGGGTTCCCTCGAAGGGGATTGTGTGTACGGATATGAAGTCTAAGATGATAAAATGGCAAGCCTTCCTCACAATGGCGGTCTTGATATTGGAAATATGGCGGTGGGCGTGTGTGTAAGGGAGTGAAGTGCCGGTATTGCGGCTTCTACTGCAGACAAAATTGCCCCCCCCCCTCCCACGGTCAGAGCTCACTTCGTTTTACTATTGACTGACTATAGAAACTAGTCACTTTACTTTCAAGTTCCCAAAAGTAAATTGATAGTTAGGTTTTTACAGAAACTTTATATATATAAATCTGAAAAAATAACAGGCCTAATATGTTTTGAACGCATTTATAAAATGGGCCTAAGAATATTTTCAACGTACAAATTCAAACAGAAAAAGAATCAGCCTACATTTTTATGGCTCGTTGTTGAAGTTTGTTAAATAAGTATACATTTTCTTTCTCTGTTTAATTAATTGGTCACTGTTTTATCGCTTTTAGGGTTTATCATTTGTTACTCTTTCCGATATCCACCCCTGAAGATTCTAACCTTAATTTTTTATCTTTATTTAACAAGTAAGTACTTAGGTTAGCTTGCCTCACTTGAAGTTTGATTTTCTTATCATAACGTTATAGGTCAATGAACTGTGTGAGAGAAATTAATTGAAAATAGTCAGTCAGTGTGTATAATGTCGAAATAGGACATTGACATAAATATTATTTGAATTTAAACAATAATATTATGTTTGATACAGACTATAGTCGATATAATAAATTCTCGGTCATAGTATTATAAACATTTAGCTGTGCAGAAATTACACAATATTTATGAAATGTAGAATGTTGCACTTGCATATTAGTTTCTGTGAATAAATGCAGCTACAGAAAGTATGAGAGGACAATAGATCAATGTTATTGTTTGCCGAGCTTTATTCAGAACCTCTAAATTATATGAAATGAAAAAATTTCAAATAATATAGATTTGTCTACAAGTAACACTGTTAAAATTTAGAGGTGTTGAATTTTTAACAATGGTACAAGCCAGTATTAAAACTAGTTAAATTATAAACGGACTTTTTTCTCATATATTTATTTTATATATTTAACCTAGCCTATACTTTATGTACAGAAAATAATTTAAGGAAAAACATAATATAAAAAATCCGTAATGTTAATAGAGATTACTAATTATTTCAATTGAAAACTTCATCAAAGGAAGATACCAGTACTGTACAACGGTGGCCATATGGACACTAAAGTTGACTCGGCGTGATGGCAGACACGAACTCGGAAACTCTAAGTAACCAAAAATGGTTTAAGAAGAGTCAGTTAACCCCAAACAAGAACTTGGCAACTTTCTCTCTGCAGGTAGCCAAGGGGAGGGGAAGGAGTTGGTGGTTGGCTTGGACTAAGTCTCCCAGGTGACTATCAGTCGTACAGTTGCGGCAAATACTGGACATTCCAACTACTGTACAACAATTTTAGATTTTATATACAATGCAGAAAAGGGCAATCAAATAAAACCTGACTCTAACACAAAAGAAGGCAACATGTTCATAAAAAACAAAGCTAACCAACCAAGAAATGGCAAAATTACCAGACTAGAATTGTTTGTGGGCATGGTTTTTCTGCTAAAGACAAGTAAAATCTATGTACTGCTGCAGCATTGATGTGGTAACTAATAACATTTTTTTAAATACTATACGTGTATGTAAGTTGTACAGGTTTTCAAGCGCTAACATTTCAAAATTGTTTATAAATTTGTACGATATTTATTTGTAGTAGGTTCATGAATAGCTTTTCTCCGTCAAGAATTGTATCAAAAATTCTCAATAGCTTTAATTTTGAAATTATTTTTATCATTGATCACTTATTTGTGTAAGAGTGTGTGTTTTTTTTTAATTATGAATAAAATAATAAAACAAAATAAGTGAATTTCTCTATGTCAAATTGGTTTTAAAATCTTAAATTCCAAAAATCTTAAAATTACCAATAAAATGTTTTATTTTCGCGAGGCCTTTCGCCTACAAGATAGGCTTCATAAGATATCAACAAACATTTCTTTTTTAATAAATAAACCTATTTTTAAATCTTGAATAGGATATAAAGATAATGAATAGCTTGTCAAAATTCGAAGAATCTTTACTGTGTATATGTCTTTGGAATGCATATATCTAGATGATTGCAAGACACCTCACAAAACCAAGTTTAAAACCAAGACTTTATCACATAATTTCTTTGTCATTCGTAGTATTATGCAATGCTTTCTCGAAATTGATAGAGAATCTCCGCATCAGCTCTACATTCAAGATGGACTGCAAAGATTCAGACACTTCCTCCGCTTGGCGGGGATTAAACTTGGCTACAAGTACCTTGAAACCCTCATAGCTGAAATTGATAGAGAATCTCCGCATCAGCTCTACATTCAAGACGGACTGGAAAAGATTCAGACACTTCCTCCGCTTGGTGGGGATTAAACTTGGCTACAAGTACCTAGAAACCCTCATAGCTGAAATTGTGCGGCAATGTTGAACTTACAGTCTCTGAAGTCCAGACGCTGTATTCAGGATTCCATGTTCCTATATCGTTTGGTAAATACTAAGATAGACTGCCCTGATCCCTTATAGAATGTAAACCTCAGAGTTCCAAGTGGCACCCGCTCAAGTACGATGGTCAAGACTTATCGGCAAGGAAACTGCATGGCTGATAGTGTACACGTTTTCTTCTTGTCTACATTTTCTTTAAAGAGGACCTTATAACAGAACTATTAAGAAATGTTTCGTTCATTTAATTGTTTTATTTGCCATCCAATATTATTATATAACTTATTATATTGTTACTATTAAACACTATACCCTATATTACTATATTGTAAAACATTCTAGGTTAATTGCTTCTTTTACTTCATGTATATTTGTGATCATTATGTAATGCTTGAGCCATTGATAATAAAGAATATCAATTTAAAAAAGTTAGTTTGTTCATTACTACCAGCTAGATAATAGTAATGGCATTTTCACTACACTACTATGAGTTCAGCTGTTTTCGTTATGTGTTTACAACCTGCTAAACATCATATTTTCAACAGCTGTCTATTGTTTACTACCGAAAGTAACATTGTTTACAACCGAAAATTTTCCACAGTCAATAACACCTGTTTTTATTCCGTAGTGTAGTGAAAAGTATCGTTCAAAACTCGAGTGAAAGTGTTTTGTATGTTCTCGACCATTTGAAGTGCTCGACAAGTCTCGCACTTCAAACATATGGTCTCGAACATGCAAAACCCCACTTTCCACTCTTGTTATGAAATATACTATTACGTTTTTAATTTCTCCCATATGCTTTAGCATAGAGAAAGTATTGTGATAATTCAAAAAAATTTGTTTACAAGTTAATCTAAAAATCCATTTTAGGTCCCCTGAACCCAAAAAAGTGGTTTTTCGAACAAACATTTGGTGTCTGTATGTGTGTATGTGCAGTTCGCTGTAGACCAAACGGATGATCCATTTTTATAAAATTTTGTATGTAGGTGTATTTAGCCAATATCTCCATACTATTTTTTCACTTTTATGATTTTTTAATGATAAAAACTTTACAAAAAAGGAATTGTCTCAAAAACGGCGCTAACGATTTTGATTAAATTTTCAGGAAAGATCTGCTTACAATTTAAAATATTTTAGTAAAAATTGCATATATTTAACTTGAGTAGTTTTTGAGATATGGCAAAAAATATACAGTATTTGGAAATCAAGCTGGTATTTTTCAAAGTTTAGATTTTTTAGTGTGAGGGAAAGTTTGTGCCAATTCTTTTTAACCATTTATTTTAATCCACGTTATAAGGGTTTTCTATTTATAACGTGAAAAAGGTAATAATGACCATTGTTCTCTTATTTAAAGCAATAATGTTTTCATATGTGCTGTAAGATATGATAAAGTCTGTTCGAAATGCACCCTTAAGGTTGTTGTATGATAAAATATCTGAGTTGTCGACAACAAATAATAACAATTTGGGTATTTTTCATCCCTATTGCCGGAACAATGAAACGATCATATTTTTACAGATAAATGGATGGGCATTAGGGGGTAGGCAGAACGAAGGGTGAGCATGTTTTTACATCTGAAGCACTCTCAGCGGGCCGAAGTTGAAGAGAGGGGGTAGGATCAAACAAACAATATAGTGGCAATGAGAGGAGGGGGTTAGTGGTGGGGGAAAGGGAGGTCGGAGGGGGGTGCAGACTTGTCACAGTACCGATGACGTATGCGGTGCGCTCGCCTCGCGTCCCGTCAAAGCTGTCCTTCACCCTCTGCTGAGACCCGGGTCTTTTGATTCGCCCCATTAATTGAAATGCCTGACATTCCAGTTTTTGGCCGCCATTAGCCCTCATTGACTTCTCCACCTAATTACATTCCAACCACCCTCTTGTCTTGCCTTCACTTGGCTTGTGATGCCAGTATAATGTTAGGCCTGCTTTATCTAACCAACCCTCAGAAAGGTCCAGGGCTGCGAAGTACTATAGGAGGCCGTCCTATTCAACAACTTATAATTTTGCTGTGTTTATTGTACAATATTGATTTTATATCTTGGAATGTTGTACAACCATGTCTATGGGTTCAAGTAGGGCCGGGGCAACAATTTGAAAATAAACTTAAACAAATAACTCGGTTATTTAACAGGGAAAAAGGAACAGAGGCCGATTTCTTATGGCCGAGCGAACGCCTCAGAGGCAGTTATAAATAGATTACAAATAATTAAAATCTCTATAAATCTGAAGTAATAATTACTAAATGTATCCTGGAGTATTTGGGTATAATAAAGGGAGGGACCGAAAGGTATTGGCCCTGCTAACCCCATGGCGAACTAGAGAAATAACTAGACTTACATTTAGCGCAATATTGAATGTGACCTCTGTTTCCTTCTTCTCTGTTGTTATATTAAGAATTGAAAAGTGTTTTACTGATGAAATGAATCTCGTTGATTGCTAAGAGATTATCTAATCTATAGAAAAATATTTAGACCTAATCTTTGATTTTGCAGTAACTTTGTACTAATGGCAAGTTCCTTACCAAAATAGAATCAAACGATATTCCAAATCATAAGTGAATGCACAAAGAGTGTTTTAGATTGAACTTAAACGTACAATGTTACATTGAAATTCTTACAGGTGTTTCATCAACACTCATTCATTAAATCACGCTTGTGTATTTTTAATTTTA
The DNA here is from genome assembly GCA_035578905.1 of Stictocephala bisonia. NCBI lineage: Eukaryota > Metazoa > Arthropoda > Insecta > Hemiptera > Membracidae > Stictocephala > Stictocephala bisonia. The sequence continues at coordinate 65,354 of JAQJVL010000702.1, read as the reverse complement.
TGGTGTGTAATAAAAATAAAGGATGATTTTCAATCAAAAACCTAAATATAAACTAGGTTATGCTGCAAATAATGTCAAGATTTTAAGAAATGGAACTATTTCTGTTTTATATTAAGATCGCCATGTCTATGTTTATAAAAGTATAGTTTTAAGAACATAACTTTTTCAATTCAAGATTTAAAATTAAGTAATTTAATAAGCTTGTAAGAATCCCTGGACGAATATCTTCCCTCTACAGTTAACGGCATTCGTACACTACTCAGTCAATAACAACACGTTTGTTAACGTATACCGTAAGGGGTGAGTGCCCTCTTACTATTGGGAGAGCTGGTGGCCTCAGGACTTTGTAGGGCCTACCTGTGTTAGAGATAGCTTAGTTTCAAATATTGGCCTTGACTGTTGAGTTTTATCAGTTATATTTATTTACCTTACTATATCTGATAGTGTAGTGGGCAGAGGAGGCTAAGAAGTTACGCATTAATTATCTGACTAGTTCCAGTAAATTAACCTGGATGAAAAGTTTGTTACAGTCTTTAAGTGTAAGTTACTGAATATATTCAATTCCTTTATCTACACAAAGATTTAAATATATATTTGTATATAGTAAATATGGAGTATCGACATGAAAATATTATACATCATAATTATAACTAAAATTAAATGGCAACATAAAACATAATGACCCACTATAGTTTTAGAGTCAGTCATACCTCTTAACATTTAAATCAGTTCAAGACGAATTCGCAAGTTCAAATACTCATGTACAGAATAAAATATATGACGCTGCAAGTATTTATTTAATTCTTTTTTGAATAGTGTAACACTAGGAGCCTCACTTGGGACGTTTATTGAAAAGCCTAGTCCCACTATATACGACACCCTTTTCGAATTTTGATATTTTTAAGTGGGTAAGTCAAAGTATTTTTATTTCTCGGTCGTATTTGGGTTGACAAAGGAGGGCTATAGTGTGCGTTGTTTTTTTGAAAAGTTAATATAATTGAAGTGTAAATATATAGTGACGGAACTGTTAAAATGTTATAATTTTTTTAAATGGCTCGGCACGAATCTCTTTTTCTGAGGTCAAAGACCCTTCGTAGAATACACTTTTGAGACTTAAAAACCTTATCGATTAAATTAGAAGTACACCAGAAGGCAATACCATTACATATTTTAATGGCCTCTCCTTAAAATGGTCGATTCACTATGCCAAAATGAATTTAGAAAGAATTTTACCGTTATATTTTTAATAGTCTATGTATAGAAGGTCATAACCAAGTACCGTTGGTGTAGACTTATTGTCTCTTCGGTGGATTGGGTAGGGTTGGGCAAAAATCTGCAATATATTTATTAATTTTAAAGCTATTGAAAGAAATACAATTAAACTTTGTAGTTACGTACACGTCCCTATACCAAACATTTATATATTTTACTCGATTTCGTATAGCCAGGGGATGGCCCACGCAGGAAATCTTAACAATTTTAAATATAAGCCTACCTCAAGTTATAGCTCATTTATAAAGGTCTTTGTTTGTACGATAAAAGAAAAGAAAGCCTTAGTGTCATAAAAAAAGAAAATTTAATATCATATAACTAATTCTTCTTACTTATAAGGTTATTTATTTATCTCTGTCTGAGGTCCTTGTTGTTGAGTATATTGTTGATTGTTTACAATCGCAATGATAGAATGCGTTATAAAAATAACTATGATATCTAACAAAAATAAGAAAAATTATTAAATCACTTTTTATAGTATGTATATCCTAAAATTAGCTAAAGAAAATTATTAAAATACAGTAATATATTACATTTTTTGTTGTAAAAATGAATTAACTTATCATATTCCGTCAAACAAAATAATAGGTAGAAGCAGCTATAGACAATAAATCTATCTTATCCTTGTTTTTTAAATTATCAGTTAGATTACACTAAATTCTTTGAGAGGCTGTATCTTATGACCTTTGGACGTCAGGTTTGCACTTTTGTATTGTACAAAAAATGACCTTTAAAATGAGCTATAACCTATGACTACAGATCTCAGTAGTCATTGCTATAACTCGAGATAGGCTTACATTTAAAATTTTTGAGACTTCTTTTATGAATCACGAGTTATTTTACTCGTGCTATCAAGGTTTTTCTGTATTTTAATAATTTTACTAAACTAATGTTAGGAGATACCTACTGTCAAAAGGGGTCTTTTCTAATATGGCCCCGCATTTTCAATTTATTTTCTATAGTCACCAAGTGCTAATTTTCATTCAGTATTACAGAACGTGACTCTAATTGGTTTTAATACAGACAGTAAAGTATTTGTGATAAGTTTACGTTATCAGCTTGGGTAGCAACCGTGATCTGCTTGGGTAGCAACCGTGATCAGCTTGGGTAGCATCCGTGATCAGCTTGGGTAGCATCCGTGATCAGCTTGGGTAGCAACCGTGATCAGCTTGGGTAGCATCCGTGATCAGCTTGGGTAGCAACCGTGATCAGCTTGGGTAGCAACCGTGATCAGTTTGGGTAGCAACCGTGATCAGTTTGGGTATCATCCGTGATCAGCTTGGGTAGCAACCGTCATCAGCTTGGGTAGCAACCATTATCAGCTTGGGTAGCAACCGTGATCAGCTTGGGTAGCAACCGTGATCAGCTTGGGTAGCATCCGTGATCAGCTTGGGTAGCAACCGTGATCAGCTTGGGTAGCATCCGTGATCAGCTTGGGTAGCAACCGTGATCAGCTTGGGTAGCATCCGTGATCAGCATGGGTAGCAACCGTTATCAGCTTGGGTAGCAACCGTGATCAGCTTGGGTAGCATCCGTGATCAGCTTGGGTAGCAACCGTGATCAGCTTGGGTAGCAACCGTGATCAGCTTGGGTAGCATCAGTGATCAGCTTGGGTAGCATCCGTGATCAGCTTGGGTAGCAACCGTGATCAGTTTGGGTAGCAACCGTGATCAGTTTGGGTAGCATCCGTGATCAGCTTGGGTAGCAACCGTGATCAGCTTGGGTGCATCCGTGATCAGCTTGGGTAGCATCCGTGATCAGCTTGGGTAGCAACCGTGATCAGCTTGGGTAGCAACCGTGATCAGCTTGGGTGGCAACCGTGATCAGCTTGGGTAGCATCCGTGATCAGCATGGGTAGCAACCGTTATCAGCTTGGGTAGCATCCGTGATCAGCTTGGGTAGCAACCGTGATCAGGTTGGGTGCATCCGTGATCAGCTTGGGTTAGGTTAGATTAAATTTAGGTTAGGTTAGGATACAATGTTTCTCGATCTTAATGGCTATAGAAAATAAATTGAAAATGCGAGGACATATTATAAAAACCCGTCGAAAGTGTTTAAATAATGTTTCTTTTTTTTGTTAGATAAATAGTTATTTTTATAACGCAGTCTATCATTACGATTGTAAACACTCAACAATATACTCAACAACAAGGACCTGAAACAGAGATAAATAAATAACCTTATAAGTAAGAAGAATTAGTTATATGACATTAAATTCTTTGGGTGGATTTACTTTCTGACGCGGTCATCCTTTTGATCTCAGGTTTGCACCTTTTTATTGCACGAAAACCTTTAGGTAACTCGGCTGATATCCAGTTGCACCGGCGTTCAAAGGAATTTCCACGGGTCAAAACATTCCTCCGTCCGAAAAGTGTCCAGATGCACCGGTGGTCAAAATCTACCCACCTCACTTATCCCCGCTGCAAATTCCTTCGACCGCCGGAGCCGGTGCAATTGGAAGGCCCCTTCCTTCCCCACCCCACTACATTTCTTCAAACATAGTTTATAAGTGTTTAACAATTTCCCAATGGAATATTCTATCAAACACTTGCCGATGTTTCGTGGCACATACTAATGGTAGACCATAGGTTCTAACTAATAAATATGGTAACTATGTATTTAATGTTTAATTTTGTGTTTATCCGTGGCAACACTAACATCTAACCTAACCTAACCTAACCTAACCTAACCTAACCTAACCTAACCTAACCTAACCTAACCTAACCTAACCTAACCTAACCTAACCTAACCGACTCATGACTCATGTCATAACAAAGGGTGTGGAATTTGGCACGGTCAGCTTGGGGTTACTGTACTAGGAATCCGGCCTGGTTGGACTTTCCCGGCTCATGTCATAAACAAGGGCCTCTGGTGCAATTGGAACACCCCCCAAAAGGGGCTCCGGTGCATCTGGACACATCAGTTTGGGGCCGATCCCTGACCCCGGTGCAATTGGAAATCTCCCAGGTAACTCGAGGTAGGCTTATATTTAAAATTGTTAAGACTTCCTGAGTGTGCTATCCCCTGGCTAGGCGAAAAACAAGTAAAGTATGTATAAATGTTTGATATAGGGACATGGACATAACTATAATTTCATTACATTTCTTTCAATAGTTTTAAAAATAGTAAATATATTCCAGACTTATTCCCAACCCTGTATATGAAACCTGCATGTATGTTGGAAAATTTGAATGACCATAAATTTACATATGCCTATCCATAAGAAAACAATAGCTGAAATCTTTTTTAGAGTAATCATTTCATATGTACACTCATACTAACTGATCTGCCTGGGACAGGAAACCCACTATGCCGTCACCGTCAGGCACCGTCCGGCGGCGACCGTCACCGTTGCGCACCAGCAACATTGCTTGCATTGTTTGTAATGAACGTCAATCCACTATATCCGTCCGTCAGAGCCCCGTACCGTCTCCAACGTCAGTCACCATTGCTCTTTGGGGCATTCTTGCCGGACAGCCGTTCCGTCATTTCTCCAGTCGACGTTCAACAGTAAATTTACATTGCAAGTGTTTTGTAGTAGACATCAGTGCGCCTTTGTTCTGTGTACAATGAGTACGGATGAAATGTTAATCGAAACTGTTAGGGAGTATCCCTTTTTGTATAGATAATAGTTATCACGACAACAGGAAGAAAGATAATGCTTGGCAGGAAATCTCTGAAGATTTTGATACTATGCCAGATAACTTTTGTTTTGTATACAAGGCAACTTGGTTACTACGGCCTCGGCAGAATAACGTCAACACGGATAGATATAACGTCAACACGAATAGATATAACGTCAACACGGATAGATATAACGTCAACACGGATAGATATAACGTCAACACGGATAGATATAACGTCAACACGAATAGATATAACGTCAACACGGATAGATATAATGTCAACATGGATAGATATAACGTCAACACGAATAGATATAACGTCAACACGGATAGATATAACGTCAACACGGATAGATATAACGTCAACACGGATAGATATAACGTCAACACGAATAGATAAAATGTCAACATGGATAGATATAACGTCAACACGGATAGATATAACGTCAACACGAATAGATATAACGTCAACACGGATAGATATAACGTCAACACGAATAGATATAATGTCAACACGGATAGATATAACGTCAACACGAATAGATATAACGTCAACATGGATAGATATAACGTCATTTCTTCAAGTCCCGCCAAAGTAAAGGTATTTACATTGTAAAAGTCTCGGATTTATCGTCAGTAAATTCCATAACCTCATACATAACCTCTGATATAAGAAAAAGAACTCTCCGTCGCAACAGCTGTATTTCTTCTGGGTAGCTCCGATTTCAGATGGAGCAATGACGGACAAGTGGGTTATCGCCAGAAAAATTACGACGAAGGCGGCAGCTGATGGTGATGGTCGTTGCTGGACGGTGCCTGACGGTGACGGAAAAGTGGGTTTCACTTGCCTTTCAATCTTGTCAGGCTTCAACACTCGGACCACCGTTGTGTTATTTGTCGTATTAATATTTACTGTACATGAAAACTTTCTTTTGACTACTAAAATATTTATCTGTTAGGGCATATTCTCTGGAATCCCCGTTCCAGATACTACACTGTTCCCGTTCATTCGAGAAAATTCATTAACTTAACAAAACAACCACAGTCGTCTCTTGATAAAAAAGATTATCTAAGGAAGTATTACTAAAATATGTGCAAACTTGTAGTTAGTCAGTGTTAGGCTTGTGTGAGTTTGTACAGTTACGATAGTCTACCACTGACACTCACATCGGTGATATTACGTGCCTTCAAATCACGTTGTCTACTAAGTTAGTAAACTTCAAGGAGATCTTTCTGTGTACACATTGTGACGGAGTAAGCTAGTCTCCTGTAACCATCGTTATGTTAATCAACAAAGATATCATAATGACCATCATTATACCACGGTACCTAAAATGGCAGCTTATATTTTAATTGGTAAATATTTAAATATGGACATACTTACTTTTGTATTTAGGAAAATATTTCTTGGAATGACGTAGATGGATGAGTGTAGCCTTTATTACTAACCAGGTTGGCTGTTCTAGTCCAATAGCCAGGACAACTGAGCGACCTGAAGTTTCAGTGAGAAATTTGTGTAAACTGAGCTACGTAGTTTTGTTTTGATTTAGGTTAAAAAAATGATACTCAGTTATATAAAGTTTCAACATCCACATGGGTCCATCGTCCAATGGCAACCAATGAGTGGGTATCATCAATAAAAGAATTGAGAACAGAACCACTCGCCTAGAACCTCCAAACTTCTTAGCCCCTAAGCGCCTGGAATTACAGCACTGTGCCAAAGTGACAGTATCAGCTTGAAGGACTTGGTAATACCTATTAGACTCAGGCAATTTATAACTAATATAGATATTATATTAGTTATAATATAACAGTCTAATAACATTCAGTAGTGACACTCCATTAGCAATTGGCGACAATCACGATGCTAGCGCTCCTAGCGGTGTGAGGACAGTAGTGCGTATTTCTGCACTTTTTACACCCACAGCTGTGTTAGTAAATGTCAAATAACTTGTGTCTCCAATCTGTCATGGCACTTTTTTCTATTATTATTATTCCACTTCTTAGCAAAACATAATGCAATTCAACGGTAATGTTGTATAGTTGTGCGGTCTGGTTACTTGGAGCGCTAGCGTCGCACTAGCTCCTCAGCGGAGAAATGGAACTGTCGTGATTGTTGGTTATTATACTGGGATGATACCTTTAAATATGGCCAAGAAAACTAATTTGATAACTGTTTTAAAATAAGATTGACTTTCCAATATAATTTTAAATCACTACTAATCTAACTTACATTGTTTATTTGATCTAACCTCGAGCACCAAGAATGATTTCAACAGGTTACCGTCTTAGCTTTTAATAACTTATCATCAGGCAACTTTTTACATTCAACAATTTTTCATCAAGGTCAATTTTTTATAGGCCGATGATTGTCTTAATCTAGCCCCATATTTGACAGAACATATATCGGCATTTATTTAATTATCCGTTAATACGGTGACTAAAATCTTATGTCACGGTACCTCTTGGAAGAAATCATCAAGTTGACTGTATAACTTGTGAACGGCAAAACCGTAAAGTTTGCACTGTTCAAAAATATTTAAGTGTCTAATTGTATTGTTATGTAATTATTTTTTTGTCCGTGTTGAATTGATTGAACAGGCAAACTTGGTCATTGAAGAAAAGAATTTTTAATATAGGTTGGTTCATTTGTTCCAATGAAATAAAAATAACAATTTTCATTTACAAAACACAAATAAATAAATAAGCCTTTAACTATTTATTGTGTCCAACCTTGCGCTAAAACACCTTTACTAAACATTGTAATATACTTCGTTAATGCACAATACTTAATTTGATTCTTAAGTTCTGTACATAAATATGAGTGTGTGTCTGGGGATCGAAATATTCTTGTTGAGAAATCTAGTGAGTACACAAACAGATACATTTAAAATGTTTATATTTTTTATTTTTTTTTTCTCTCACAGACAAAAAAAGTAACAAACAAACTTAAGCAAGCAGTGATCAGGGTTAATTTCTGAATTGGTGCAGTTCTTTAAAAATAACATGGAAATAATGATAGAAGATTTTAATTCTTAATGACAGATAAAGTTTATTATCTTGCCATTCCTTGATCGTAATAATCTACTCCTTATTTATTCTATTATTAATTCTAACTGTCTGTTACGTTAGAATGGATACCATGTTTCAATATGTGGAATAATGGAAAAAATACTTTTCATTACAATTTACTATGATTTTGTGCTTTTTTAACGCTCAAATTCCAACGGTAAAAAATAAATGATTACCAGTTTAGTAAAACTGTCCTTTTATCTTTTCTAGTCCATTATACTCCATTATACATCTTCTTTGCTTGGTTGGCTGTAGAAGGTTTCTTGGCTTTAAAGGAGATCTGGCTGAGGTAGCTCTAATGTGATAGACCGAATTCTCCACTCCACACACATTCCATCTTGCTTGCCACCCCTTTCCGCCTCCCCCTCCCCCACAGACACGATATTGAGGCGAAACTCTTTGAGCCAATTACGACCACTTTATGACGTCATTACTTACAGGTTAATTAGGGATAAATAATCTACGAATTAGACATGTTGCAATGTGTTAGGCAATGGAGGAAACTCTAATCGCTTCGCTCTAAATTTCACAGTTTGGTTGACTGGTCTTAGATGTTTATACACCAACATAAATGTCAGAAATAACCTTGTTCTTTTACTTCACCACAAAGGCGTGAAAGTTCCCAAAATATATTTACAGTATTATTTCTAATACCAGGTAATTAGACACACCTATGAAATGAAGCATAGGTACCTTAAGTTATGAAGCACTTTCAACGTTGAAATGTTGCCAATAGAAGCTAACGTGGGGTTTGATGCACTTGTGTAGGGAAGGTGGGTTGTGAAGAACGGTTGTATGTACACAAGTAAATATGGATTCGTAACATTTTACTCGTAAGTCGTGCACGTAAGTAGGGTGGGTGGGACTTAAGGTGGGTGACCACAAAACAATATATCTTCATATCCTATTTTCGAAGGGTTGCTCAATATTACGTAACTGATATATTATATTCGTATTTTATAATATGTACTGAATATGTAAAATAATCCACTTATAACACAGTGGTGAAACTAGAAGTACTACATGCAAGTGAGCCACTAAACTTAAAAAAAAAAGAGTTGGAAAATCTTCTGAAGGAGGAAAGAAAAATCATAAGGAAAACTTTAGGCTCAAAACAAACAGAAGAAGGGAATAAAATAATTTCAGAAAAACAATAAAATCTCTCTGCCAACATCAGGAAAAGAAGATTAACATTTTACGGACACATCCACAGGCGACCCGAAGCTAGGATCGCTAAGCGAGTCCTTACGTAAGTGAAGACAACGACCCCCAGGATAACCCAAGTCAGAAATGATATAGAGCAAACACAGCTAAACGATGCAGGCATTGGAAACAGAGAAATATGCAAAGGAGATTAATGAGCGGGAAGCGAAGACACAGAATGAGAAGCCCAAAAAACATGAGACAAAATGGACTGATGAAAGAAAAAAGAGCCACAGACAAAATATGCTAAAAGTGTGGAAGGCAGAAGAAAAGTCAAGAATGCTTTGCGATATCCATCTGGCTCCACTCGCAGAAAGTAAAGTAAGCGAACAAAATACTTCACATTATGACATAATTTGTAGAAGTAAATATTTAAGTTTTGGAATAAAGAAATCCATCTCATATTCTATCTGTGCTTTCCTCCATTGCTATAGCATAATAAATATATTGTATTCTCAAGCCAAGATGTCATTAAATGTTGTGTACATAGTTAGATATTTTAGGGTATGTCTTAAGTACAAATACTTTTACAGTTAATAAATGGTTCCAAAGAATTAGCGCACACTGTCCCTCCATATTAAACACTAAAAAATCAAAACTGTGAAAATTACCAGTTTGATTCCCAAATAGGTTTTTGTCATAACTCAAAACAATTCAAACTTAGACACATGCGTTTTTTACTGAAATATTTGAAATTTTAATTCACACCGTTCCTGAAAATTTATTCAACATCGTTAGAGCAGTTTTTGAGAAAATTCCATTTTTTAATGTGTTTTGCTTATACAAATTAAAAAAAATAAAATTTCAAAAAAAAGGTCTGAAGATATTGGCTAAATACACCTACATACCAAATTTCATAAACATTGATCTATCCGTTTGGTCTACAGCGAACTGCACTTACACACAGGCAGACAAACATACGGACAGACATTTTTTTGAAAAACCAATTTTTTTCAGGGGACTCTAAAATGGATGTTTAAACCAACTTGTAAAAAAACTTCGTCAGGTGATCACAATACTTTCTCTATGCTAACATACGGGAGAAAGTAAAAAGGAATAAAAGTACTGTTTCCTATAAACATTCCCCATCCATTCCCTTAGTATAAATTAGAAAATAATTAAGTGGATTCATTATTAATTATCACCCAAACATTAACTAATGTGTATTTGTGTATTTTATGCTTTGATTGTCTTGGTGTATATATTATACTATAATCTTGCTTCGCTACGGGGCGTTTCTCTACGGTTGCTTACCATTCCCTTAGTGGTTCTATCTAAAAACGATCTCATCAATATAAAACCTCAGCCTGCTGCCGTTATTCTAGATAACAAATTTTTAATATCTAAAACTTCCTATAAATTTACTTGATGGGGATACAGAGTAGTGCATCAAGTCACACTTAGTAGAACTGTTCTTAGACCTTTCATCACGAATACCAAATTAGCCGAGATTTTGTATCAGCTATTTGAATTGTTACAGCTATAAATTGTTACATTAAATTATTAAGCCAATATTACTCTTACGGAAAAAAGGAAACGATGAGGGCCTGTTTCTACCCCTTAGAAACGGAGTTTCGAGAAATAATTTCTTAGTTTATATCTGTGATACAAACACTAACTTCTCCGCAAATTTCATTTTCGTCTATTCAGTGGTTCCGGTGATTTCGTGATGAGTGATTTCATCGTTTTTAATTTTATATATTAAGTTTTACATAAAGTCTTAAAACATATTCATCAAAAAAGGCACAAGTGAATTTAAACGTAAAAAAGGGAGCGAACATTTGTTAATTTTGCCACCAAGGACTGGTTCAATGAAACAGCTGTTCCTGAGGTGGCTCTTCAAACAGAAATTGATTTTTATGTTAATATAAATGATTTAAAAAAATAAAGCTACTTTATACTGTATAGCTAAGTATAACATGATTTGAAGTTAGGTCATGGTGGACTATTGGGCCTTGGACTATTCTTCACAAACACTGAGAATTTGTGCAGTAGTCGACAGTGGCCAACCCTCGTGGTAATCCACCCCTCCCCCACCCTTCCCCCACCCATCCAGACTCCCACTCTTGCGTTTAACCGCAGATTTGTTCTACTACCTCTTTATTTATGGGCTGCTTTTAATTGGTTCTCATCGGCCGCTTTATTTCCACCAATTCCATTGTAAGTCGTAATTCGCCCATGAATCACACATCTCGCTTCAAAGTGCTTCATCTAATCGCTTATTACTCGGTGTCTTTAATCATTTATCAAGTGTATGGTCGGTGACCAGCCGTTTACTTGTTAATAAATGTGTAATCACTTATGAACTTTATATATTTGTAAGTAACCGACCATCCGTTAGTATAAATTAAAATGCACTCGCCGTTCACCTACGCTTAAAATTATAAAAATACACCAGTATACCTTTAGACTATAGAAATACTGTTTTGGATGGTATCGCTTCACGTTTCTTATATCTCGTAGCTGGCATAACTTGAATATAGCTAGTCTCTATATCCTAAGCTTTATTTAATACAAAACAACGTAACTGCAGGCTGATTTGTCAAACAGATAATCACACACGGACCTGAGTGGGTGACGAGTGTGTTTTGCTACACCCATAAGGAGGTACAACATGTTAAAACCATAGACCTCTAAATAACAAGTCGATCGCTCTCTCACCTGCACAAACAATCATAACATGAATGACTGCCACGCCACTTTAAGTGAATTGCCTTCAAATTGTCAATCCTGCCAGTAAAAACTCACTGACTCCCGCACAACGACACCATCTTGGACGTAACCGTAATCCTGTCAAGTCCATGTATAAATTATTTATACAGGTTGAATTTTAAGTCAGTGACCACCTACCTTGTTCCCATAATTAATAAAAGATTTTCTTTTTGAATATGTTATTTGATTAGTACCAACTCACACTACATTTTAAGTGTTTCAATATTATGAGGGATCACTTAGAGTCTAAGATCTAGGGGTGAACTTCAAAATTTTAAATGGGAACTTGGTCATGTGGTATGTAATTGAACATCGCCATTTCAAGCTGAAAACTACAGTGTAATCAGAATGTTATACGGATGTAACGTTCTTTAGTGATTAATTATTTTCTCATTTTATTAAATCCGTCATCGCCTATGTATTTTCATTATTAAAATTCCCTGAAAACAACTTGCCTATTTCCTAAATACCATAAACGCACAAAAATCTGGTTTTTAGGCCATGACAAAGCAGTTTCAATCAGGAAAATACATTGGCAACGACTAATTAAATAAAATAACAAAATGATTAAAAATTAAATAACAACAAATGCTCTTAAAATTCTGATTGCACTATCGTTTTCAGCTTTAAATTGGGGTGTTAAATTATACATCTCATGCCCACGTTTCTATTAAAAATTTTAAAGTTTACTCCTAGACCTTTGACTCCTTATATAGTGATCCTTTACAACATTGAAACACTTAAAATGTAGTGTGGGTTAATATTAATTTATAAACTGTGAAAACAAGTTATGGGGTAACAGAATTAAACTCACCCTGTATATACCACATTAAACTACATCAACTGAGGAAAGTTATGATTTTACTTTATAAATACTCTAATTTTTAAAAACCCAAGTTTTGTATTTTTTTTTAATTTTAGGTTAGGTGTATTTTAGGTTATAGGTAAAGATTCAAAATCATTTAATAAATTAAGTTTAGTTTTCTAATCAGATTATTTAGGTTGTAACAGTTGTAAAAGTAAATCCTTAAAACGCTCAGTGCGTGACACAGGGAACCTCGATGCTTCACAACATATTGATCGTTTGAGCCCATATGGTGTCGTAATAAATGTAATAAATTTACACATAATGTTAGAGCAATCTCTTCGTTAGTTTCTCTCTCTTATTAAAGTAGGGTAGATCAAGATTTTAAAAAGATATAATAGCTGAAATATATAGACCCCCTACGTGAAAAGGTTCTCTGTGGGGGTTGGAGCCAGTCAGTTATAACCATCGTGTTCTGATGTTTTATTTATATTTTTTGCATAATAATTTGTAAAATTTGTAAAATAAATTAATAGGGATAGTTGTAGTTGGGTTTTTTATGAGTATTGAAAATTAAAATCATCAATTTTATATGAACAAATCTGGTCAACTATTTTTCATGGTCTTACCAAAGTTTTGCTAATATAGATTTCGTACATGCAGAAGTTAAAAAAATTATTATTATATAATTTATGATGTGTATCGTAATTTATTTTTATATTACATTTGTTTTTTTATATAATAGTTATCTATACGCCTACTAGTAAACTGCAAGTTTTCAAATTTGTGCTTTATTCTTACATATGTATTATTACATATTATTTACATATAACATATAAAATAATTTTATTTCTTAATTAGATAAGTTAAAGTTTGTACAGAAGTTTGTTATATGCACAGTATACACGTAAAAAACTGAATATGAAAACTACAGTTACATTCTTGATTTGTGGGAGCATTTCCCAAAGATGACATTTGAATGTTATGTTTCATAGACTAATACTGTAGATACGTAATTTTTGTCAGCACACTATGCATGTTTAATTTTGTTCGATAATTTAAGATTTATGTTGTTTATCTGTTACTAAACTATACTGGAAGCCTTGCCAACACTAGCTGTTTTTAAAAAACCAAAAGAGTTACACAGTATGAAATTAAAATATCGGAAGCTTTAGTTATTAGTAATAACACCAACGGCTTAAGCCTACGAAATAAGATATGGAATTGAATGTCGGGCTGGAACATATTTAAGTAATCTAAAACCACTTATAACACTTCTATTATTACAATTTACTATATAATTACTAAGTATTTAATTAGAATAGTAAAGGACAAAACATGAGTCTTCATGGCCATTATTTACAGCTTTAAAAATATAGCCAATAAGATGTTTATACATTTACAAGGTGTTGAACATATTTTTCACCATGAGAACATATTTAGAATAGAATAGAATTTTTATTGCATGGACAATTTTAACATTGAATTGTATCGCAATCGTCAAAGGAAAAGAAATATGTTCATTGATTCTACAAATTCAATATTCATACATACAATTAGTTCATTCAATCTTACATTCATTCTAGAAGGCAAGCCTATCCAGCACCGGTTTCTTGCCAATTATTGGTCTCCCAGTTTTGTGCCAATAACTCGCCTACACTATACAATGTCTGACTTAACAAAAGTTGTTTAAGGCGAGTTTTGAACACATTTGGCGTCCTGGCAAATTTAATTTTACGGGGCAAACAGTTTAGAAAATGAACACCATCCTGTGAAGGGAGGTGCTCATAGACCACCGTCCTATGTTGCCCAGTGCGATAGTTGTCCCTGCGTCTAGTTTCGTAACTGTGTATGTCAATCCCTCTTGTGAGTACACATTTTTACATACAGTACATGATTGTTTCTAGGATGTAAATGCTGGGCAGTGTCAACAATTTTAGGGTTTGGAAAGCAGTTCTGCACGACTCCCTGTTTTTCAAATTTGAAAATATTCTAACCGCTTTTTTCTGCAGTCTAAATTTACGCAAAGAGTGAGTTCAAAGTAAAACTTCGGAATGCTTATCATGCAATAGTACCTCGTCCAACAAGAACCTGTCTTACTAAGACTTATCAGTGTTCAGCTCCTTTAATGTTTAATAAAATACCTCACCAAAATAAAAACTTAAAATGTTCTAAATTATTTGTTAAGCGACTAAGAACTACTTACAGTTGAGGGCGTTGATGGACTACTTATGCACACTCAACGCTAATATATCAGCTATCTATTAGTTATAATTCATATCTTTATTAATGCTAAAAATTGTCAATTTAGTCCCTTTAATTACTATATTAACTTAGAATTGTTTGTATTAGTTTTATTTTATGTATCGTTCAGTTAGTATAGTTTATAGTAGTGTCAATCTAGTTGCTTTATTTTTTACATTTACTTAGTATTGTTTTTATAGTTTATAGCAGTGTCAATGTAGTCGCTTTATTTTCTACATTTATTTAGTATTGTTTTTTATAGTTTATAGTAGTGTCAATGCAGTCGCTTTACTTTCTACATTTACTTAGTATTGTTTTTATAGTTTATAGTAGTGTCAATGTAGTCGCTTTATTTTCGACATTTACTTAGTATTGTTTTTTTATAATTTATTGTAGTGTCAATGTAGTCACTTTATTTTCAACATTTGCTTAGTATTGTTTTTTATTTTTTTTTTTTTTTTGTAGTTTATAGTAGTATCAATGTAGTCGCTTTATTTTCTACATTTACTTAGTATTGTTTTTTTTTATAGTTTATAGTAGTGTCAATGTAGTCGCTTTATTTTCTACATTTACTTAGTATTGTTTTTATAGTTTATAGTAGTGTCATTGTAGACGCTTTATTTTCTACATTTACCTAGTATTGTTTTTATAGTTTGTAGTAGTGTTAATATAGTCGCTTTATTTTCTACATTTACTTAGTATTGTTTTTATAGTTTATAGTAGTATCAATGTAGTCGCTTTATTTTCTACATATACTTAGTATTGTTTTTTTAAATAGTTTATAGTAGTGTCAATGTAGTCGCTTTATTTTCTACATTTACTTAGTATTGTTTTTATAGTTTATAGTAGTATCAATGTAGTTGCTTTATTTTCTACATTTACTTAGTATTGTTTTTATAGTTTATAGTAGTATCAATGTATTCGCTTTATTTTCTACATTTACTTAGTATTGTTTTTGTAGTTTATAGTAGTGTCAATGTAGACGCTTTATTTTCTACATTTACTTAGTATTGTTTTTATAGTTTATAGTAGTGTCAATTTAGTCGCTTTATTTTCTACATTTACTTAGTATTGTTTTTATAGTTTATAGCAGTGTCAATGTAGACGCTTTATTTTCTACATTTACGTAGTATTGTTTTTATAGTTTATAGTAGTATCAATGTATTCGCTTTATTTTCTACATTTACGTAGTATTGTTTTTATAGTTTATAGTAGTATCAATGTATTCGCTTTATTTTCTACATTTACTTAGTATTGTTTTTATAGTTTATAGTAGTATCAATGTATTCGCTTTATTTTCTACATTTACTTAGTATTGTTTTTATAGTTTATAGTAGTATCAATGTAGACGCTTTATTTTCTACATTTACTTAGTATTGTTTTTATAGTTTATAGTAGTGTCAATGTAGTCGCTTTATTTTCTACATTTACTTAGTATTGTTTTTATAGTTTATAGCAGTGTCAATGTAGTTGCTTTATTTTCTACATTTACTTAGTATTGTTTTTATAGTTTATAGTAGGATCAATGTATTCGCTTTATTTTCTACATTTACGTAGTATTGTTTTTTACAGTTTATAGTCGTGTAGTGGCTTACAGTTGATACTCGGATAAAATGCATTTTGAACCTTTATTTTTGCACTGTGAGCACTCAATAAAATATAGGTTTTAGGCCTACGTACATATTACAGTTTTTAAATTAGACCTAAGAATATAAAGGCTGATCACCTCTTCTTAAATAATGTAACTAAATATTTTAAGCAAATGAATTCACAACAGAACAAACAAACGCTTATTTATTGGAAGCTAATTTAACCAGATGGTATTATGGCCTGCAGGATGTACATTCAAGGAACTAACTACCTTTGAGACCCTCTTTGTCTTACCTCATGAAACAAAGAGGGTGTATTCCGCCTAAAATATGGAACTCCTTGAAGGACAAAATTCCTTTAGTAATAAAAATGTGCTTACAAGCGGTATCTTACAAAATTACAAGCGGTGGGGAGTGTATTTCGGTACAATTTTTAATTATAAAATAGTAGACGGTTTGAGGGTGACTTCCGATCCAACCAGTGGCCGGACGGGCGAGACCCAACTCAGGTAGCCCCAAAAGTGTAACAAATATCCGCATATTTCGACTGTAAGTAAGTGTCCGATATTCAACTGAGAGAACTCGTTCCTCCAACCAAGCGACCATACGAGACTCCACATCCAGTGCACTTACTGCAATATGAGATTCAAATAATCAACTAACCACTAATTTTGTGCGTTAATGTGAGTGTTAATTGATCTTCGTAATTGTGTCTTGTGTTATTGAGACAAAAATAACGAAGCGAACAAACAAAAATGTGCTCAACTCTGTCCGGAGGCAATAACATCAAGTTATGCAGGAGGTTCAACCCTTGAGAGCGGAACAATAAGGGCACAGAATCTCTGTCGAAGGGAAAGGGGGAGGGCTTGTTTCAAGAAGCCTCATTAAACGTTTCTCTATTACAGTAATTTGTAATTAACTTAGAGCCTGTGACGTCACGACGTAATTAGTTCAAAGAGTTTCATCTCCTCGGAGTGGGAAGTGCTGGGAAGGGGGGGGGAGACACAAGGAATGTTCAAGAAGGAGGACAAAGTTTATCAGACGCCAAGCCAGGCAATATTAGACACTGATTTCAGCAGCACAACTTGTGCCCTTCTTTATTGCCTGCTTTATTGACTTTCTTTCTCTTCTCACTTTAATTTACGATCATTAGTGAGTTTACAAAAAAGTCCTTTGTTTTCCCAATGTGCTTGGCGTTGTTCACTAAATGCTAAATCCCTTAACAATTATGTATATTTTCTTGAAGATCAATTGGTTTCTTTCCTTTATCTTTAACTGCAACGCAGTAAAGATTAAGTTACCACTACAACTAAGGCTAACTATACGAGTTTTTCGATAACGTTATTTGCTTATGTCAATAAAGTAATCATAATAAATAATTCTTGAATTCTTAAAAATATATTCATAACTAATCGTTCAGATCTTATCTATAATAGTTCTTCCTCTTCAATAGCTCTTCTTCCGTTTTGAAAGGAAATGGGATTTGAAAGAGGTATTTATGGATAAATACTGGATGATTATTTAATAAATGTATAATAGTTTTATCAAATTAAACCACTCAATCAAAGAAAGGTTTATAGGCCTACGCCAAAGTAAGTTACACCATTTAACACGACTGTCAAATATTTTCAAAGGATGAGTTAACATTGACAATGATTGGTATAAGACAAAATTTAAGTACTGTATAAATTTAGTTGATGCGGTATTTTAGTATTTAAACTATAGGAAAATAGTCATTCAAAAACATATACTCGAAAGTAAAAAATGTATCGTCAACAGAGATTATATCTGTTTTCGAAAAGTTTTATATTTTTACTAGTTTTACGTTTTTGTTTTGATAAAACTAAACACCTAGGTACATTATACATTAACATGCATTTTCGTTCAATTTGAAGCAGAAAAACTAGCAACTGATGAAGCAAAATATTTTTTGGAACACCAAGTGATTCCTAATGAGTAACACGAAGTGCCTATGAAATGTATATTGAAGGTCTTTGAAACTGTAGGCCGCGATGTATGCCAGTTTAAAAAGTGTTTTCGCCACATTAAAACCAACAACCACCAAATATCCAAACATTACTAGTAACAATAGTTACTACGTATTTGTAGTAAATGCTGTAGTACAAATAGTAAAAATTTGTAGTAAATTGTTATCTGCTGAATTCGATTAATGTTTTGATATCCACTTCTTTTAATTAAATAAACAAAATATATTATTTATAGAATTTTGTAAGACATCCTGAGCAATCATCTGATATTTTTGAACCTAAGCTTAGGAATTTTCTTACTAAACCACTCATTATCAAGTAGGTCCATCCCGAGGCTAGTAAAGAGGAGGTTGGCTCACTTTCTATACTGCAATGACGCCTGCGTTTAGACGGGTCTGTGACGTCACGGCTAGACCCGGCGGCCGCTACGTTATACTAGCTAATGAATACAACTATTAGAAGTGAAAAGAGATAGGGAAATACACTTCCTGTAACAGATGAAACATAACTAGCGCGGCTACCGATATGCAGAGATGGTTGAGAATTTTTTCCACGAACCCCTCTCCCAAACCAATCCTTTGCTCTCCACCGTTTCTTTCTGTATCATTTTCATGGCCATTTGTATCTTCCTTCTCTCTCCAGTTGGCCGCGCTGCCCTCTTTATCGTTCTCTGCCTCATTCTAGGCTGTCGCGTAACAACCGAGATAGCACAATTAGAAAAAAATTACTTTGACGTTTTAACACGGGCTTTTCGCTTCTTATAGGTGTGTATTCATTGCTCTAGCACATACAGGGAAAACGAACGCTAACTTGATACAAATCAGTATATACTAATACAAATTTTAATAGGATAATAAGGCACAAACGTTTACATTTTGTAAAACAAATTGTAATCGGCAGTAATACGAGTAACATGTGAGAAAATAATAAATCTGTTTTGTTTGTAGCCTATTGCCATTCAACTAATAGAGAAGCCTTGGGTCTATTCAACAACTATAGTCTTCGGGTTTTTGTGTCCTGTAGCTCTCAACTGAAACATTGTTCAAGTGAACAATTCAATCACCCCGTAGACATAGCCTGTGGTGTCATTTACATATCAATGGTCTGCAGACTACATATAAATAATGCACTTTCCATTTTGAAATAAATTTCAGATATAGTTCTAATTTATCGTGGCTAGAACAAAACGTATAAGATAAATGTCACAATTCCAATATAATTTATATTAAATTTTGGATTTAATTTTGTAATTTTTACAGCGATCGTCTCTCATATCAATAAAAAGAATCATCAATTTACATAAATACGGTACAGTATTTTTTTAAAGAAAAGATATCCAAATACTTCAATAGAGGGGTGTTTTAATCCATTCTCTTTCTTTTCGAGATGATTCTAAGTGTTCTCTTTTGAAAATTAACAAATTTTTTATATTTGTGCTATAAAAACCTCCCCAGCAACTCAACTCGTGGCCAAGTTGGAATTCTACCATGGCAAAATAAAGCCCTGTTGAAATGTACATATAATAGTTACCAATCAATGTAGGCTATGCATAAATTTCATGGAAATTATGATAGTTTTTCCTGTTTGACATTTATTGTCTTGCCAATTTTTGTCTTTCAAGGTGATATGCTCAATAGTCAATAAACATATAAGAGACACAAATTTTACTGTCTATTTTTGTATATGGGCATTTGTACATTAAAACCCTATACTTCTAATAGATTATACAACCCTGCAGATTTAAATAATATTATTTGTGCTATATTATGGGTTTTTATTTTTTACATTTTATGCTGTAAAATTGCCAAAAATCCACCTTTTCGACCAACCATACGACATATAGTCGATAACATTTCAAGACCTTTGGCACAGAGGAATGCATGATGGCCACCAACCACTTTGTATGCCTAGAGTTATGGCTGTAGTTAGTTTAGCTAACGGGCTATTACGAAGCTCATTAGTGGGGCCGACCATTGTGAAGGCGACATAACGGCTAATGAACAGATATATGACTATATTACTACAGGCGGGGCCACACGACATGGCCCAATATCGAGCGTGCGCAGTGGCTGTGATCCACATAACTTCATTCTTTGGTGATCTGAATAGTAGGAGTCCAGCATTTTAATAAATAGCAATGATTAGGTACTTATAAGCTTTTTTCAACATTAAGGAGTATTTTTTCGACGAAAATTTTCTGCTGAAAGCACCCTTACTCTATACCATTTTGGACTTCGAAGTATATGAATAACAAATTATAGTTTTATATATTGTTAAACATTATTAGTTATGTAAAAATTCCATTTCAAATTAATATAAAGATTACTTTCGAAGTTAGGTTTACAATTACGAAATGTATTGCACTGAGCGCAATAAGAAAAGAGGCATTGCAACCTATTATATAGTTTCCTCCCACCCATAAATTTATAATATCGGAAAATAACCCCATCCCGGAAATTATATAACTTTGTACAGTAAAAATTGTACTTAATTTGGTTTCCCATTATGACATCTACTGCCATGGGGTAGTCGTGTTATATTGCCATGGGATAGTCGTGTTCTACTGCCATGGGGAAGTCGTGTTCTATTGCCATGGGGTAGTCGTGTTCTACGGCCATGGGGAAGTCGTGTTCTACTGCCATGGGGTAGTCGTGTTCTAGTGCCATGGGGAAGTCGTGTTCTATTGCCATTGGGTAGCCGTGTTCTACTGCCATGGGGAAGTCGTGTTCTAGTGCCATGGAGTCGTCGTGTTCTACTGCCATGGGGTAGTCGTGTTTTACTGCCATGGGGTAGTCGTGTTCTAGTGCCATGGGGAAGTCGTGTTCTAGTGCCATGGGGTAGTCGTGTTCTAGTGTCATGGGGAAGTCGTGTTCTAGTGCAATGGGGTAGTGGTGTTCTACTGCCATGGAGTCGTCGTGTTCTACTGCCATGGGGTAGTCGTGTTCTACTGCCATTGGGAAGTCATGTTCTAGTGCCATGGGGTAGTCGTGTTTTACTGCCACGGAGTCGTCGTGTTCTACTGCCATGGGGAAGTCGTATTCTACTGCCATGGTGTCGTCGTGTTCTACTGTCATGGGGTTGTCGTGTTCTACTGCAATGGGGTAGTCGTGCTCTAGTGCCATGGAGAAGTCGTGTTCTACTGCCATGGGGAAGTCGTATTCTACTGCCATGGTGTCGTCGTGTTCTACTGTCATGGGGTTGTCGTGTTCTACTGCAATGGGGTAGTCGTGCTCTAGTGCCATGGAGAAGTCGTGTTCTACTGCCATGGGGAAGTCGTGTTCTAGTGCCATGGGGAAGTCGTGTTCTAGTGCCATGGGGTAGTCGTGTTCTACTGCCATGGGGTAGTCGTGTTTTACTGCCATGGGGTAGTCGTGTTCTACTGCCATGGAGTCGTCGTGTTCTACTGCCATGGGATAGTTGTGTTCTACTGCCATGGGGTAGTCGTGTTCTACTGCCATTGGGAAGTCGTGTTCTACTGCCATGGGGAAGTCGTGTTCTAGTGCCATGGGGAAGTCGTGTTCTAGTGCCATGGGGAAGTCGTGTTCTAGTGCCATGGGGGGTAGTCGTGTTCTACTGCCATGGGGTAGTCGTGTTCTCCTGCTATAGGATTGTTACGTTTATGTAGAGGACTCAATTCTATTGTTATAGGACAAATCGTTTGTCCTTGCGTTATTACAAACTCACGTTCTACCATATTATTATAAGCACTGAGTTTTCAATAATGTATATTAAATGATTTAAACTACAATTTAAATGTACAGTCGAATATTTGTTGAATTTCATCTATTCTTTGAGTCTTAAAATAATTATAAAACTAAAAATGCTCAAACAAGTTTAACAAAATATTTTTGTTGTTTCCAGATATGATTGTAGTATGTGAAAAATACTAATCGAGATGTTTATAAAATGTGAAGGTTAAAACAATAATAATAAATAAAATTTCGTTTTCACATCCAATATTATTGTCCAATTTTGCCTACTAACTACAAGCACATACTAAGCAAACCCGTTAGGCTTATTTACAACAAAATCCAAAACAAACGCGACACGATTTTGTATGTTAATTTATTTTAATATCATGAAATGGCACATAATCAATTAAAAATTGAAGAATATCTATCTCAGAGTTCAAATACGCCCAGCTTTCGAAATATAAACTAATAACATTTACAGTGAAGACTTATTTCAGCCCAAGTTGAAACACGATTTTGCCAACAATATTTTTCTGTAAACTATTAAAAAAATGTGAAATTAAAATTTGTAAGTTAATATCAACTATCGGTGCAAGATATTCGAGAACTGAAACAATGCCTCATTGATCCACGATATCTCCATTTCCAAACTTTAACTTCTAAACGCATTACACTCACGAAGTAAGCTCTATTACAATGTTCGGATCTAACAAAGCCAGCAACAACGTTCACAGTATAGCATGCCTGGATACCTTTTTGCAATAATAAAATTGCAACCAGTCATACTATACATAAAAAATGTAAAATTTTCTGCTCATTAAATAATTATTTTCTAAATAGAGTTGTCGTTTAGTCTTCTTGCTGAAGTAGTTATTGTACTACGTGCAATTCAGAGTGTCGTGTTTTTTTTTTAATTTTGTTGTATCATTAATTATTGTAAAGAAAAGTGATACAATTTCATGTGTTAAAATTGTATCGTCTAGTACTAGAAATATGTAAATTTCTCTTAGTGCATAATTTAAAAAAAGTGTGTCACGCAAAGAGTGGTTTTATCTTTCCCCCTCAGCAATACTATTGCTCAAATTTAAAAACTCTAACAGCATAAAAAGATAATATATGTGCGAACCTATTGTCACCTTCTAATCATAACAATATTTCTAGTAGTATACTGGCTATTCTTTTCTTTTTAGAAAGGCTATTCAAAGTATTTAGACAATTTTATTTATTCTAATTTTTATATTTTATTACTTTTTACGCATTTTGAACGTGCTATTCAAACGTTGTTGAGGGACAACGGTACAAACCCCTTTGGCGAATTTAAGTGGACCTACCGGGATATGAACCCGTGACCATCTGCATATGAAGCGGACGTGCTAACCACTAGACTAGCAAGAGGTCTAATAATGATAACGTTGCTAAGGTATATATTTTTGTAACAAGCCGTTTTTCAAATTTCCATTAATTAGCATTCAACTATGAGATTTAGGTTATCTAATCATGATTTAACGTCATAAGATTTTATTAAATTTGTTAAAACTCTAGCTGGTGAAAGAAAAAAAAGGGCTTATCGTCTTTATATGAAATGAACTCTGAATTTATCCGTATCCTGTCATAATAGCTGCAGTACTGTCACACAACTTGTTACTGTAGCACTGATATTCCTAAAAGTGTAATTTGTTTTTCTTAGAGATATTATGGAAGGAAAAAATTCATTGTTTAACTTGTTTATTTTATTAGACGTGTTACTTAAAAATAATGAACTGTATATGTTATCTCGTTTACTTTTAAAAGCTGAGTATTAAAAAAAATATATATATTTGCAGGGATACGATATTTTTTCTGTCAAACTGTTGAACGGTTTCCTGACTAGGTTAGAATACCACCCGCCCGCCCATACACGTACAGTGGCATTGACCCACCCGTCCGCCCATACACGTACAGTGGCATTGACCCATCCGCCCGCGCATACACGTACAGTGGCATTGACCCGCCCATACACGTACAGTGGCATTGACCCACCCGCCCGCGCATACACGTACAGTGGCATTGACCCACCCGCCCGCGCATACACGTACAGTGGCATTGACCCACCTGCCTGCCCATACACGCACAGTGGCGTTGATGGGTACCTATAAAAGGGTATAAAACAATGAACATAAAAAGCCATTTCAAGGTACATTTAATCGAATTTCCCGGAATATGTACCTTTTACTAATAACCCCCTGCATTGCCTGCAAGCCGGGGGGTGCTAACCGTTAGGATATCAAAAGGAAGTTACGGTTAGTAAAGAATATTTTTTCGATTTTTTTTCTTCTATCAAGTTGGAGACCAGCATGGTCATGCATTTCCTGAAGTCTCTGCAGTTCGTCTTCCAATTTTCTTTGTTAAAGTTCCAATTCCCTTGGTGTTGTGCTTAATATACACCAAACCACTCACCCATACACGTCGTACAGTGGTATTGACCAACCCGCCCACCCATACGCGTCGTATAGTGGTATTGACTCACCTGCCCACCCATACGCGTCGTACAGTGGTATTGACCCAACTTCCCACCCATACGTGTCGTACAGTAGTATTGACTCACCTGCCCACCCATACACGTCGTACAGTGGTATTTACTCACCCATACGCGTCGTACAGTGGTATTGACCCACCTGCCTACCCATACACGTCGTACAGTGGTATTGACTGGTTGTTCCAAAAGCCAGTCAATAGACTGTCCATAACCGAACACAGCGTGGGACATCAAGCACCTACGTAATCAAAGAGGCAACTCTGATAGTTCATCCTAAAGGACCTATATGTGGAAGAAGTCATGCCACTGGATAAACAACTCTTGACAGTACTGCCATTGTACTGTATACGTTTATTTATAATCACTGGTATCACCCACCCAACGAAAAAAACATTTCAAATCACCCCAAACTACTGTTAAGGCAATTACCAGCAACACCGCATGGGTAATTGCACCCCCGTCCCTGCGTGGGTTATTGTGTACTTTCATTTTTCTACGCCACTCCAGTTGCCTCTAAAAGATGCTAGAATGACAGTTAATTTGCCTGTAAGTGGAACCTTATCCTTCTCGAAATGGCGCCCAGAAGTACGTAGATCCTTCCAGAACCATCTCAATAGCTCCGGAACCATCTAAATCCGCAACAATGAAAAGCAACCCTCAGCCAACGAGTCAGTCAGTCAGTGGCAGTGGGGTCTTCAATGCCACTGTACGTGAATGGGTGGACGGGTGGGTCAATACCACTGTACGTGTATGGGTGGACGGGTGGGTCAATGCCACTGTACGTGTATGGGTGGACGGGTGGGTCAATACCACTGTACGTGTATGGGTGGGTTCGTCAATACCACTGTACGTGTATGGGTGGGTGGGTGGGTCAATGCCACTGTACGTGTATGGGTGGACGGGTGGGTCATTACCACTGTACGTGTATGGGTGGGCGGGCGGGTCAATACCACTGTACTTGTATGGGTGGGCGGGCGGGTCAATACCACTGTACGTGTATGGGTGGGTGGGTGGGTTAATACCACTGTACGCGTATGGGTGGGTAGGTGGGTCAATGCCACTGTACGTGTATGGGTGGGCGGGCGGGTTTTTTTTTTTTTTGGTATGTTTGGTCTTCAGCATGCGTTGGAAGTGACAGTTCACGAATATTAACAGATATTGTGTTAAGTGAATATGTTAAGTGTCATTAATTATTGTAAATACAAGTGATTAAATTTCAAATGTTGAAATAGTGTATGTCTAGTACTTTCTCTTAGTGCGTAATTAAGTTAGTTAGTCAATACAAATAAAAGCAACAGTTTCTTTTATTGCAACAAAATGGGATCGCCTTATTATTTCGGATCCTGTGGACAGTAACACTATGTTTACGATGCACCCATGAATATTAAAATATATCTCTTAACTTCACCCCATCCCCAGCAACCAAATGCACGGTTTGATGCAAATTATAATCACCTTCATTAAACAACAAATTCCAATGACATTCGGCAATGATTTGCCTCGTTACAGAAATACAAACTTCATATAAACGTTAAAAAAAATGATAAATTGTCTACCTAAATAAACAAAGAACAATACAAAGCCTAACAAACGAAATGCGACAAGTCAACGACCACTTGAACAACACAAGAAGCGGAAAGCCAATTTCGTTTGTGCCGCTCAACCGCAATATCTGCTGTTTATTCCCGTCAATATGCGCCGCCATATTTTTAATATCAAGACATTGTTGAGAGCGCCGCCATTACGCCTTGTAGCCAGTTTTTATCAGCCGAGATTTAATATTCTTGGCTCCACCTTCGGATACTTACGGCATCTTAAATAGGGGCTGTGGGGAAATTATCTAATAACCGAATACTTTCCACAAGACACTTTTTCTCCCTTCTTTTTAATTTTAAGTCTCTCCATATTATGTTTTAATTAGTTACTCCCGTTTACTGTTGTCTTATATTACTGTTAAACTTATGAATCCACCCCAAATTTGCTTATTATTTCAGTAGTAAGTTTTGATCGTGAATTAAAAATGACTTAGAAAGTGAATGAGTTTTAATCTATACCTGAAATAAAGAATAAAAATATAGTTTCTCGCATTTTTCATAAATTTTATAAAATTATTTATTGTATAAATTCCTGACAACATAAAGAAATCGTTGTACAGTATCTTAGAGTACGAAAACATAAGTTTACAAAATCGAAATGAAAATTATTTATGAAATTATACACTAAAAATTCCCCATGCACATTTCTATACTAATCCGTTAGTAAGTCTTTACCTTCCGACAGAAAGTTGTATCAGTGGTTATCCATACTAGTTTGGTATTGCTGTCTTGTTATTCTCAGACGTATTTACTCTAAGGGATAAGTGTTAAGACTTTAGGAAAAAGTATTTAACTTCTATAAATGTCAAGCATTAGAATTAAGTTGCTCTCAGGAATAATGTAGTTTGTTTGGAAGTGAGCATTTATAAATTTTCTTCAAATAACATTTGAAATGTATTTCAACAACTGAAAATAAAATATGTTTAAGTATTTTAATACATAATGACTATTTGATCGTATTTTAAACTTTTATTGAAAATTACCACTGTTCAAAAATATATTCAATAAGAACTGTAGAATATAAATAACACTTTACAAATATTCTCTTAACTTCATGGGTTCTTCCAACAATGAATATTGCTGGAACAATCTCATACAATTTTTATCTTGAGGCAAAAAGGTATTACTACACACAGGCTATTATTTACATATTCCGTTGTGTTTCGTTTGAACACGATTTTGGTGTTGAGGGTGATATTATTTTCAGTTTATATGTTACATTGATTATTTTTAAATAATTTTTCTGAGAATAAATGGAGTTTCATAAAGGGGTATTAACATTTTAGTAATAATGAGTCCAGTTGAGAATAAAAAAAACTGTTTATGATTTAATAATTTTATTGAAAAATAATATAATTTAGTGTCACACTCACATTTGAGGCATGTAAACCTATTTAAAGGACTGTTGGTAAACGTAAATAATTGAGTCAGTCACTACATTGTTACAACATTATGTGAACATGTTCATTTGTGAGCACGAGATTTCACAGCATTATGCAAACTTACGTAATTGTCAAATGTATTTGATCATTTTTTTCTCAAATTACACGTCTTTTAGTTTGGAAGGTTCCAGGAACTCACTTTTTTGGAGATAGCAATCAGCATTTGAATTTAAAAAAATTAATAAACAAATTAATGGAAATCGAATAGAGACAGGGGTGAAGTTAGAGCTGTAAGCCCCTCTCTACCAAGGTCCACACTAGACCTAAATGGAAATTAAGTCTACAATGATGTTTTGGAAATCAATGATAAATATGTTTATTTATACTGTTTAACAAATATGCAGTAATAGATTTGCATTTGTATGTTATGTTAACTTAGGTGTCAAATGACTTAGTCAAGTAACTGTTAAATTGCAATCTGAGAGATTACTGAAGTAATGATTAACAAATCTCAACGTATAAAAATAAAACGATTCCGGGGATATCCGTCTGCTTGAACTGTTTATAGTTGTAACTGTTTAGTTACTTTTAACTACTACAATATGAGCTCTTAGTTGTTAAACACTTTGATACTAAAACAGTTTAGATTAATAGAACACGGCTTATCACAAAGGACACATTTAAACTCTTCAAGAGCTGAGTAATCCCTCGTAACACTAATCCTCCGTGACAGAGGGGTGGAGATAACGAACTGGCTCAAGGTGGGGGTGGCCCAACTGTGAAAAATCTAATCTAGCAATATCTAAACAGCTGTTTACACGTGTGTATTGAAGGCAGCCTATGAGTGGCAGGTCCAACAATGGAAGACGAGACTCATCGCGTTTCACGGACTGAGGCCAGCCACAACAACCCACCGGGGAGGGGGCATTGTCATTGATATTGGCTGGCGAATGGTTTGTTGTTGGCACAACTGACGTGGCTCAATGTGAACAACTCAAGTTGGTACTTGAAAGTATGGGTGTACTAGCTGGGGTACTTGGCTTGGTAGTTGGAATAAAAGGATATTAAGTCAATTTTTTATCATCAAATATATTACCAATTTTTTCTACTTATGTTCAGTCACTGTAGTAGTTTGATTTTTACACTGTGCGGTATGTTTTCATTCTCTCAATACACTAGTTTGGAATGTTCACCCTTTTTTCTGATCTTTCCTTTATCGCTGATAAGAAAATGATTTTCGATTCACGACTGATCCTGTTATAAATATTCCAACCAAAGTTTGACTACCTCTTACAAAAAAGCTTTGAATGGTCAACAGTGTTCTTGAATATTCCACAACATTCGAACAGTTTTCTGGTATGTTCCACGAAAAGGTTTCGTAAGCTTCGGAATTCCAAAATGTTCCGAGATGTTCCGAACGTTTAAGAACATATCGGAACATTCTGGAATGTTCTGGACTACTTTAGAAACTTCTAAAGGGAGAAACTCCCAGCCCCTATATATTCGGCTGTATACAAACCTAACAATAGTTTAACCATCTTTCTAATATCCAAACTGGCTAACTTTTTATTAGGTATAAGATGTCGCGTTAGGCTAAATACAAACTCATCAGTTCTTGCAGTAAACAAGTAAACGACCCCGGCCACATTTAAGCCAGAATGAAATGGGTGTTAGCTTCGCCTAAGATTTTATTTCTGACCAACCAGCGAATGAGAAAACAACATTTTCCGAATATTTATTAGACACTTGTGTTGTACAAGATGATACAGTATTTCCTATGCATTCTCGGGCTTCATTTTCATATGAACTAGAAACAAACCCTTGCGAGTAATTCCATTTACATTTCAATCAGAAATTTTATTGATCAGCCAGATAGTTATACTCCCTCAAAGCAGTCAAGTCAGACATAAAAGAACTTATGTTTAGATTGCAGAACCTCCATGACCGTCGGGACACAAAATGTTTTAGGTAGGCGGGTGAGGCTTCTTAAAGATAAGTTGAAAATGTAAATGGTTTTTATATTTATAAAATAAAATAAAGGTCCATGAATATAGATATAGTGATTTAGAATCACTTATTGCTTTGAAAAAGCCAGAATTAGTGAATTAATGTCTTTATTTTACGCATTCGTTAATGTAGTTTATATGATTTATTTCATAGACATGTTGTATTATTAATGATAGATGATTATTACGGTATTTGTCATTAAGAATAAAATTCCTATGCTTTACTTTGTGGTTAGATTATATCAGGTACCATATGGGAACGCACATAACTTAAACGAAATTAGCCAATTAAATAAGTAAATCGACGAACTCAAATTAAAAGAAAAGCAGTCTGTAAAGTGAAACTCATGTCAGTCGTAGGCCTACATTGCACCCATCGATGTTAATTTGAATGAAGAAAGATTATTATGAATGAAGTAGTAAAGTCCATCCGCGACTAAGAAGTTCGGGTTTTCGCCACTTGTAGGCCTATCTCACGAATTAGGCCTACAACATTTTTTTAGTAATAAATTACCATGCAGGCATTTACGCGGGCCCATATTGCGGCTAAACCTTTGAAGATATCGATCTAAAACCAAAACTAGATTGAAAATAGATACATTTCTGACTAGAAGCGCTTTTTAAAATTTTATAACTGTTCTATTTTTATTTTGGCACTAGTTTGAATATTGATTAACTTCAACAACCTACAAAATGAAAATAAAGAAGAATTCGAAAGTTTTAAAAAGCGATTCTATTCAAAAAATCTTTATATTTCAATTGACATTTCATTTATAATTTTACGACAGTAAATAAAGGCAGTATCTTGGACGCGCAACGCAGTTTTTACGCTTCTCAGCGTGGGGGTTTAGAGTCCTCTTACGAAAGAAAACAACATGAAGCTCAACCACGAGTAACTCTCAAGTTTGACCTTAAGTTAATGTGTTTGTTTGTATTAAGTTGTATGATTGTTAATGCTGTATGTATTATCATGTTGAAGTATTTTGAAATTATTTATACTGTTTTGAGCTATCAGTTTTAAAATTTTTGTTGTGTACATTCAGGTAAAAAACACCTTGTGGTAATTATTTTTGTTCATTCTAATGAGGTATACTAAAATACGTTTCCTGGATCCATGTGGATTACCGCCTCGTCAAAGGTTTGTCTGAGCTCAAAGGCGCTTTGCTGTTTCGATCTGTTTGGATCTCTTCAGCAGGCATCCAACGACAGTGTCAGTTTTCAATTTCGAGTCCAAGAAGCTCAAAACAAAAGGTGAAAAAAGATAAGAATTCCATAAATGTTAATAGAATTACACTTACCACCAAAGACATTCATGTCATTTGTTTAAATAGGTTTAAATAGTTGTTATGATTGTTAGCTGAAAATAGATCGATTTTCTCCAGTTACCAATAGTAAACTCGATTTTAATAAGCACTTTAAACATATTTGAACTGCCATTTTATACCAATGTTAAAAAGAGTATTTGATTCAGTGAATCCAATTAATAGAGTTTGTCTTATTTACTAATCTTAGCTTTACCTTAAAATTGTCAATACATGAAACATCAGTATAAAGTAGATACTACAACTGAGAAAACAAAATGGTACGTCATGATATATATATATATATATATATATATATATATATATATATATATATATATATATATATATATATAAATGTTTTTTGAACATGTTAGTAATATTGAATAAAGTATCTTTTAACACGTCTAACAGACAGCTTTAAGTCTCTCCTCTCTGTAAACATGTACAACATTACATATGGATAAACCATTTAATTTATTTACATTGTAAAAATAACAATTGATTTAGTATACAAACTTAAGTTGAGATATGATATTTCAAAATTGTCTTATTTTGTCCTTAATACGTTCTCTGTTTACTATCAGACGATGTGTACTCAGAATCACTGTCCCACTACAACAGACCGCCCTCAAAGACAGCCCCACACAGGGCAATCCGCAGAGCCCATTACCGCTTCAAAGAAAGGCCTACATAATGAGTCACAAACGGCAAGCGGCGACCTAATATAAATGCCAAGCGGCGATACAAGGGTACAAGGGCCAATAAAAATGCCGGAGGGGTCGACGTCTATTGTCGATGCCGGATTATTTGTAGCAGTAATATTAGACGTGACGACACTCGCTCGATCACCGCCACCGAAGGATGGGCGATCCATCATACACTGAGCAGCAGAGGAAACAGTGACTGACTAGTGAATCCTGGAAAAATAATATTTAAAATCACTCCACCGTTCGAAGTGATGCATTTTACGATATCTAACACACTTCTTCAAATAACTTGCTGAAGAGTTATCAGATGTTTATCAGATGTTACAATACCACTACTTACCAGTTGCCCTAAATATGTGTTCCTGTCATGAAATATAGACCCATCCAACCAAGAATAAATTTTAACGGTACTATGAGTAAGTCATCACGAACACACCGATCCACCTAAACAAGAGTAGGTGAAGAAGAGCCCTCCACCACTCAACCATGAGTAGGTCATGACGGGTCCACCCACCCATCTAATCGTAAGTAAGTCATGACGGATTCACTTACCCGTCTAACCGTAAGTCATTACGCGTTCTCCCACCAATCTAATCGTAAGTAAATTATGATAAGTCCACCCTCCCATCTAAACGAGTCCCATCTAAAAGTTCACTCACTCGTATAATCGTAAGTAAGTCATTACGGGTCCACCCATCCATCTAACCGTAAGTAACTCATGACGGGTTCACTCACCCGTCTAATCGTAAGTAAGTCATTACGGGTCCACCCACCCATCTAACCGTAAATAAGTCATAACGGCTCCACCCACCCATCTAACCGTAAGTAAGTTAAAACGGGTCCACCCACCCATCTAACCGTTAGTAAGTCATGACGGATCCACCCACCCATCTAACTGTAAGCAAGTCTTGACGGGTCCACCCACCCTTCTAACCATATGTTAGTTATAACGGGTTCACTCACTCACCTAACCGTAAGTAAGTCATAATGGGTCCACCCACCCATCTAACTGTAAGTAAATCATGACGGGTCCACCCATCCATCTAACCGTAAGTAAGTCATAACGGGTCCACCCACACCTCTAACTGTACGTAAGTGATAACGGGTCCACCCACCCTTCTAACCAAAAGTTAGTTATAACGGGACCACCCACCCGTCTAACCGTATGTAAGTCATAACGGGTCCACCAACCCATCTAACCGTAAGTAAGTCATAACGGGTCCACCCACCCTTCTAACCAAAAGTTAGTTATAACGGGTACACTCACCCATCTAACCGTATGTAAGTCATAACGGGTCCACCAACCCATCTAACCGTAAGTAAGTCATAACGGGTCCACCCACCCATAGAAGCTACGACTTAAGTAGTGAATCCTAGAAACGAACTCTAGAACCAACGAGTGTTCTATTGTGCTAACTGCATATATCACGGTTAAATAAAAGTTAGAAGGTTAGAACATTAAAGTTTCTTCAATTACGTGATGAAGAATAGAAACTATGGATAGATAATATTTGTAAGAAAATGTAACAACTAAGCCACCAAGGTCTAGAATTGAATACCCAGGAAACAGAAAAGAGAATAACTAAGAATATCAATGGTGAACTGGAGAAGCTAAGGAAAGATGGGAATGGTCGGTGAGAGATAAAGCAGATGTCTTGAATCATGGGTGATCGGAGGTATTTGAAGCGGTCCTTAGATTTATCTGGACGAAAAGGGATTTATTTGTAGCATAACTTGTGGTACTGACGAAAATGTAAATGCAAATAAAATAATCTGCACCACTTTCTGTGGAGGAATTATATTTAAGGATTCCCACAGGATAGAAATATAAGTTTTGAATCGTAATTAAAGATAGAATAGCCACATAAATATTGGCTTATGTAGTATAAAAAATTTCCCACTTACAACAAGGTAAAATTGGTGAATTGTACAAGAACATTTTATTTTATTTAAATTTTTTTAAGATTTAAAGTTCTCCTGATAACATTTTGATTTTCTTCATTTTTTACTTTCTGGAACGTTCGGTTCCAGAATTAGCGCCTTGATCATATGATGCAAGTCCCGCAGCACTCAGATGTAGCTGCATCACGTTTTGGCGCCGTGCAAATTGTATAAAATCTGAATAATTATATTTTTTCCATACAATGCCTTGAATAGTGTACATTTAGCAAATCCTCTTGTTTTATGCCCTAGAAAATGCTGTATCTCAATCA
Organism: Stictocephala bisonia; assembly: GCA_035578905.1. Lineage (NCBI taxonomy): Eukaryota > Metazoa > Arthropoda > Insecta > Hemiptera > Membracidae > Stictocephala > Stictocephala bisonia. The sequence goes on along the minus strand of JAQJVL010000702.1, from coordinate 31,429 downwards.
ATTATTGTAAGTCGGTAACGCTTGTTTTGTTTGCGTTTCATGTAAAACAAGAAAATTGTTTTCGACTAATCTTGTCTACTTTATTCTGTACTGCTTAAGAAAGCTATATGTACTTTTTATACTTGAAATTAACCTTAGGGGTCCGTGGTCCGTCCCGCGATTCTTTAGGGAGCCGTTTAGCTCCGTGAAAAACTAAAAAAACACGACTTTTTATTTAAACGATTCCTTGAAGTGTCTTATGTTAGGTGAAGAACTATTCTATCAGACCATAAATTGGTTTTTGTAAAATATTGACTTTTTTTTAATTTTCGACAATCAGATATGTGAAACTTAACACATTGTTCTTGATAATTTTATATTGACAATCTTCCAATAGGTCGGCTCTTTAATAATCATACAGTTTTCAATATAACTTACTTTAATAATAAATACGAACTGTATAATTGAAATAAAACACCACGTGTTGGCCCTCTGACGGTAACATTGCATGGCTACCATAGGAATGCCGGGACATGTCAACTTTTCAGTGGTGACTGGCAGTTTGGGAAACTGCCAATTTTTGTTGTTGCTCTGATTCTTTAGCTCTTAACTCTTGTAGGACAATTTTCCCCGATGCAGGTTGGCCACTAAGCCAGCTATGTCTGAAAAAAAGTCTATTACAAACTATTTTAGCGAATAGAATACAAGCTAGAAGCAGGTTAACCAACGCAACAGATATTAATGGCGTCAAATGTGCCATAGAGCACATAAAATACCCTTGAAATGGTTTTTAAAATAAAATAACTTAATGTCCATAAGTGTGCCACTGTCCTGCAAGAGGTTACAGTAATAGCAATTTTGCAATTGAAAGTTGAATATTTCATTTTTAGGTGTACTAAAACATATTTTTCTTTAGTGATGTACGGTTATAAATAAATAAATTTATAATCGTAAATAAAATAAATAAATAAAAAAATAAATATATAAAATCATAAATAAATAACATTTAGTGAGTGTCAAATAAATAAAAGAATAATAATAGAAATACATAACTCTTGAATTGAAGAAATACGACACTGTTATTACCTGATACAAGTTCACTGACGAAAATACAGTCATTAGTTACGAGCGCAAAGTAATTTTAAGTCTCCAATAGGTATCTAAGAGACAAAGAATCCGTAAAATAAATGGTTTTAACTTTGTCCGCTTGTAATAATGGTAAGTTTAGCAGGAGGTTCAACCCTTGAGAGCGGAACAATAAGGGCACAGAATCTCTGTCGAAGGGAAAGGGGGAGGGCTTGTTTCAAGAAGCCTCATTAAACGTTTCTCTATTACAGTAATTTGTAATTAACTTAGAGCCTGTGACGTCACGACGTAATTAGTTCAAAGAGTTTCATCTCCTCGGAGTGGGAAGTGCGGGGAAGGGGGGGGAGACACAAGGAATGTTCAAGAAGGAGGACAAAGTTTATCAGACGCCAAGCCAGGCAATATTAGACACTGATTTCAGCAGCACAACTTGTACCCTTCTTTATTGCCTGCTTTATTGACTTTCTTTCTCTTCTCCATTTAATTTACAATCATTAGTGAGTTTACATCGTGAAGGGTCGTTATTTTATACTACGCTATTAATTTAATTTCATTTAGTTTAAAGCGTTTTTACGCTTAACATAAATACATATACCGTGGGTTTTGTGATAAAATTATCATTATTTTAACCTATAAAAACACATTTCATTAACCTAACATAAACTAAACACAACCAACATAGGTCTATTCTAACTTCACATTTTTCTCGCAATAATTCGAGATTCACGTTAACGTTGGAGAGCCTGCCCTCATGCGGAAATATTTGCAAAGTGGAGACTCAGTTCGATTGTGTTAGGTCTCCAGTTACCTGTCGTTTGGAGCAGATTTTGTCCTCAAATCATTTTTGACTGGATTTATCCATATGGAAAACAAAACTGTGGTTGGTCACCGACCAATACACTCGATAAATGATTAAAGACACCGAGTAATAAGCGATTAGATGAAGCATTTTGAAGGGAGAGGTGTGATTCATGGCCGAATTACGACTTACAATGGAATTGGTGGAAATAAAGCGGCCGATGAGAACCAATTAAAAGCAGCCAATAAATAAAGAGGTAGTAGAACAAATCTGCGGTGCGAGGAGGAGTAGTGGTGGAGAGGGGGGTTGCATTGGCAAGGAGGGGAGTGGATGTGTACAGTGTTTGTTAAGTGGTCTGAATGTACTAAATATAATTAGTATATTGAATTTATTGAACAGAGCTTTTTTACCCAAGGGAAATAAGTTGATCTATTTTAGCTATTAAGTATGTTCTACTCATTTCATGAATTAGAAAAACTTTATCTGACATGAGTCAAGATTCGGCTATAATTTTACGAGAAATAATTTTTATTTCACAGATAATACATTTTTACAAAAAATAAAAACTATAACCACACAACTTTCAGTATTTTTAGTATATTTCTGTTATTTCAAATAATATTTTTACTATTTATTTTTAATTTAGCTTTTTTTACACTGAAAATAAATCTGAAACTCTTTTCTCTTCGTGAATTATTTCTCACAAAAACACGCAAAACCGTTCTCGTGGCTAATCGCTTATCACTCACTGGCCTTATAACTAACAACCAAATACAAATTTACAAATATTTTAACACAAACCCAATTGTATATTTTTGTTTGGCATAAAAACACTTTAAATGAAAAGAAGTTCTATAAATATTTAAAATTTTACTATAAAATATTTTTGTAAATATTTTTTAATATTTACAAAAATATTAAAAAATATTAAAAAATGTTTTTAATTTTTTGTAAATATCTTATTTGTCATATATAAGATAAAATTATGAACTCTTTTTAAATAACTGAAAATAATAATCATAATAATAATAATCAACAGTAGGAAATTTTCAAAGTAGAAATTGTATAATCATCATATTTTTGAAAATTGGGAAAATAATAATAAATATATTATTTTTTCTTATCAATTAAAATTAAAGTTTACCAAAATGTATTGCAGTATTTTGATTCATATTCATAACTAGAAAATCTACCAACAAGATAACTGCTACATTAATTCTACTTTTGATAGCAGTAGCGGAATAAACAATATTGTTAAGGTCCAACAGGGTCCTAAATAAATAAAGCGATTCCACTTCTGGCTACTAATTGTTACTTTTATTTACAAGTTCTAAATCACTAAATTATAAAATATGAAATATTTACGAACATAAATTATTACCTAGACACTAAAATTAATCCCTAATATTTACAACAATTTATATTACTTGTTACACTGTTCACCTCGGGATACTGTCACTGTACTGTCACTAGACTGTAACTGTCACATCCACTGGGGCTGACTCTGTCAGTCACTTACTTTCAGTCTGAACCTTGACTGACTCTTCACTGACTGTCAGGTCTGCCGATGAGTGTCTTTATATGACCCAGAGATGTAAGCCCAGATGATTCTGGAACTGGCGATGATGATTCTGGAGAACAATCTAGAACTTCTCAATTACAATTCAGGAAGGGCCTCTATTGGTTCTATTGTGGAGTTCGACCTGCAGCCTCACCGAGATACTCTGTACAGCCCCATTTTATCATCTCTTCCTGCGGCCTCGTGAGAAAGCTCGGCCTATGGCTTTGTCGGGTCACCGTGTCTATTAAAATGCCCCTGATTTTGGGGGCATTGGAGCCTATGAAGCTCTTTGTAGAACTCGGCCTGCGGCCTCGTGGAGGAGCTCAGTCTATGACCCCACCAAGACACTCTGTATAGTACCATTTGTGGATATCGGCCTACTGCCTGGCCGGGTCATTTGGACTGTATTACAATGAATTTTGGTTTTTAGGGCAGTGGAGCCCATAAACATAGTATTTTCTAAAATCTGATGTTATATTAAGAATCTAGAGCAAAATACCTTTAATCTGATACCCCTCTATGGTGTGTTAGATTAACATTTCTCTTTTTTGAGTTTTGGGGCATGTTTTTATTTTTTTCAATTTATTTTCGGAGGTCAGAGCACATAAACGTCGTTCCTTCCAAACTATAATAGTATATTCAGTTTTATTAGATGACAACCTGTAGTATGATATCCCACTTGGCCGTTTTAGTTTACTAAACCTCTTTTAGAATTTTTAGAGATTATTTTATTTTTGGGGGATATTCCCCATATTATTTGCCCTTTTCCAAATCTGATTTAGATTCAGGAGAAAAATAGCTTTAATTTGATACACCTCTTGAGTGGATAACGTCAGTATTAAAAAAATTGTAAGCCTACATTTTCAAAAATTGTGGATTTTGAACTCCACAACAACATCAATGTTCTTCTTTCTTGTGTCATGTTCAGGTTGATTCTTGTAAGCAAACAAGGGTAAAATTGTCCAGTTTGCGAACAGACTTTAAACTACGCCTGAGTGGTAATGGGCCACCATAATGAGATATTTACTGTTTCTGTGCAATATTATACCTGCCGAAATTAACCACTCATTTTACACTGTTATCACTCAAAGCTCCATCATTGTATCACATTCACGTTTTAATACAAGGTAGTCTTGACTATTTTCTGAAGGTTATTTCAATTTCAGTGTTTACCATTAAAAAAAACATAGCTATGATTATCATCAAAGCGATTTTTTCGGTTGGAAAATGGATTGCTTGGTCACGATGTAATCCTTATAAAACCAATGCTTATGCTGCATTACTATTATAAATTCATGATAGTGATTTAAAATTTTATTTGTAGGCTTAATGGTTTACTGGCTATGCTTTGAAAGAGTGGTTAGGACTTATTTTGTTCACCAATTCTGTCTGTTTATAATCTTCCTTAAGTGCTTCGAAAATCCTTTGACTAAATTATAACTAATCAATAGTCCTACATAATATGAAAATGAGTAATCAGGGACAGGACCTGAGGCCGAACTAACGCAAATGAATAAATTGTCATAAAACCGTGGAAGCCTAAAAAGAATAAAATTAAATAATTAAACAAAATTAAAGTAAAAGTATTTTTAAAGCAGCTGTTTGAAAATCGAAGTCCTATTAGAAAAGGTCCTTACAATCTTGGTTTCAAAACCGGTGATAGGCGGCACCTTGTAAACAATTAAAAATACAACAAAATTTAAATCAGACTTCATTCGTAATTAAAATTAATGTTAAAAATGTTAAGGATTTAGTATAAGATTCTAGAAAACAATTTTTTTAACGATGTGTCTTTTAAAAAGACGAATCGTGAATAATATTTACGTCTCTCAGAAGATTCAATATATATTTACCTAAACCAATCGTAAAGTGATCATGTTTGTGCCGTTTATGACACACCGTACTCTCTGCCCACCCACATATCTAGCTGGTCAACATCCATCAAGCTCCTGGCAGTCCTGGGTGTGTGGGGGGATCAAAATAGTGCTATTGGATCTATTGTTTGTTAGATCTAAGAGGTGAATGATGTATAGGTATATTAGATTATTTTAATAAATAACCTTCAAACTAGCGTATAGTTTCTGCACCCAGTATATATATATATATATATATATATATATATATATATATATATATATATATATATTGTTTTTGTTGGAAGTATTTTTTCGATATATGTGGAATTGCTATAACTGCCGGTACAGTATAAACAATGTGGTGGATTAGAGCTGGAATCATTATTTTCCATAATGATATAATATCCATAATGATATATTATTTTCTGTGGATATAATATCGACAGAGATCTTCGAATACCACACCCGATACTCAAAGACCGGATTAAATAATGTTTAAAGTCGGAGGCTGAGGTATTGAATGAAAATGGTGGGCCTAAATTAGAAGGAAATTAAAGGAAAAATAAATATGTTAAATCGAATGAGAAAATCGCGTAGTGAACTAACAGTTGTATAAAGTTACTTTGGACAACCATGTACTAAGTTTTAAAACTGGACTAGGGACCAGCCACTATTATGTTTAAGAATTAAAAAAAGAAGTTACTTTAAATCAGATACTATAGATTATTCTAATTTTTCTTTATTTGATATTTTACAGATTTATTTTATGTATATCAATGAAATGCGTTGTTATCATTATAAATGCATGGTAATTATATATACATTATTTGTTTCAATATACATGTTTCAATATTTTATTTGAATTTTACAATTTTATACTTGTCATTTAGAGGTTTCTTTTTATTCATTTGTAGTAATTTCACTTTAATTATTTTTTAATGAAAAGCCACTATGAATTAAGTCACATATGACAAGTTTCTAGGAATAAGATAGAAATGATTATCTGTTCAGATATGTTCCTAAACTAGAATTTCCCCACTCCAGGATCCCAACCCCTCCCCAAATTTGTTCACAAAATAGACTGTTCGCTAACAGGAAGACACTAATGTTCATACCAACATTCTACCCTTATATAAGTAGAGTGTATGTAGGAAGTCCTATTTGACACATGAACTCCCAGCTGTTATAAAATGTGTGTATTTGACACGCTTATAATCATAAGTTATTTCCACAAACGCTTGAATTACGTACGATAGGATGTATAACATATACCTGTTTCATTATTTATTAGATTTTAGTTCCTTTTTATTGGACGATTCCTAAAAAATACGAAGGAAAATTTAGAATCAATAGTAACGTAGACTGATTAGCATTCACTGTTTAGATTTATTGGCAATGAATATTTTCATATATATTATAAGGTATACCTTACAAAATTAAATATACCATACATATTTCAAAAAGTGTTTTAGTGTCATGTGAGCACATCATTGTACAGTATTTGCATCAATACTGGACAACACTATTGTCTGGTTTGTCCAATACAAAGGGAGTATTCTGTAAAATTAAGAAGTTTTGGAAACCGCAATACCGTCACTTCACTCCCTTACACACGCCCACCGCCATATTTCCAATATCAAGACCGCCATTGTGAGGGAGGCTTGCCATTTTATCATCTTAGACTTCATATCCGTACACATAGTCCCCTTCGAGGGAACCCACTTCACAGGAGTTGCTCAGTGAGAAAGTTCAACGCTTTCATAAATGTTTTACAATTTAAATTAGTTAGTTATGCCATTGAATTTATACACACACAGACATTTTTCTCATCCAATATTAAATGTTGTGTCTCAATTTATCAGCTGTTATTGTGGTCCATTGTGGAGCGCTAGGCTAGTGTAGTCCTGTGTAAATGTAGTGCAGTTTAAACCAGCTGTGGTAGCAGACCTCACTAACTAACCAAAGTACTGGCACAATATTCCTATTATATAAGGGTTGTACTATAGAAGACCAAAAACAAAAACGCCTGCATATTAATAATGGTTGTATACAAGTTAGTTTCCTCTACCATATTAGAAGTATCAACACAATCAAAAGTAATTTTATTGTGTTTAATCAGAAAAATTCTGGTGACATCAATGCTGTTATAGCAAAAGAAATAAGGTAGTAATGACAAAATTTCAGCCAAGAGTTCAATAAATTTGAAGTTTTCCTCGTAAAATCTGGCAAAATTTTCTTTCAAGCTCGTTTATTGTATGTAGTGTGTTTCAATAGAAAGAGACTTGTTGCTGAGACTTGATACAATTTGCCATTGGTGGAAATCTAAGCGTTTGAAGAGTTTCACAAGCTTTGCGAACATTTTAGTGGTATTTCTAAAGTTTACGTTTAGAAAATGGATGCCAACTAAAAAAAAACCTGTTTTTATTAACTGGTTTATAAAAATAATAGTATAATCTCAATAAACAAAACAATTTGTGAGCACTCGAAACGTCCTAAACCTTCACACTACTGACAGGGCAGAAATTATTTGTACTCGGATATAAGGGTTATTTACAAACAGTTATAAGGCATATGAAAAATCCAATCACACATTTGTTTAACAACGAACAAAGTTATGATATAAGCATTTTTAAATTTTATTATAACTTTTAATAATTTGTATTGTAGTAGAACAAAAAAACGTACAAGAATATTAACTAGTTCTTACTGTGTAACAAATTTACACTTTTATTTCTCAAAACTCCGTTAATACTCGTATATCACATTCATATTTAAATATTAACTAGTTCTTACTGTGCAACAAATTTACACTTTTATTACTCAAAACTCCGTTAATACTCGTATATCACATTCATATTTAAATACGTGATTGTAAAGAAGTTTTATACATTTTTAAATTTTAACTTATCAGGAAATTGTTTTAAATGATGTTTTCTCAGCTTGTAGAGGTTGTTAAATTAACTTGTTGGTCACGTTGTGATCCTTATGAAATGTATGTACAGTTACTATGCATTACTTTTACATGCCTAAGTAAATGCGTTGGTTTTAAATTGATTTAAATCAGTTTGAATTCACTTCATTTACCAACACATATAACTGGAATGCATCGTGATCATACATTTAATAATAATTACAACGAGACCAAGTAATTCATTTTACGACCTCTAGAACCTAAGAAAACTTTCTCTCTCTCTCTCTCTCTCTCTCTCTCTCTCTCTCTCTCTCTCTCTCTCTCTCTCTCTCTCTCTCTCTCTCTCTCTCTCTCTCTCTCTCTCTCTCTCTCTCTCTCTCTCTCTCTCTCTCTCTCTCTCTCTCTCTCTCTCTCTCTCTCTCTCTCTCTCTCTCTCTCTCTCTCTCTCTCTCTCTCTCTCTCTCTCTCTCTCTCTCTCTCTCTCTCTCTCTCTCTCTCTCTCTCTCTCTCTCTCTCTCTCTCTCTCTCTCTCTCTCTCTCTCTCTCTCTCTCTCTCTCTCTCTCTCTCTCTCTCTCTCTCTCTCTCTCTCTCTCTCTCTCTCTCTCTCTCTCTCTCTCTCTCTCTCTCTCTCTCTCTCTCTCTCTCTCTCTCTCTCTCTCTCTCTCTCTCTCTCTCTCTCTCTCTCTCTCTCTCTCTCTCTCTCTCTCTCTCTCTCTCTCTCTCTCTCTCTCTCTCTCTCTCTCTCTCTCTCTCTCTCTCTCTCTCTCTCTCTCTCTCTCTCTCTCTCTCTCTCTCTCTCTCTCTCTCTCTCTCTCTCTCTCTCTCTCTCTCTCTCTCTCTCTCTCTCTCTCTCTCTCTCTCTCTCTCTCTCTCTCTCTCTCTCTCTCTCTCTCTCTCTCTCTCTCTCTCTCTCTCTCTCTCTCTCTCTCTCTCTCTCTCTCTCTCTCTCTCTCTCTCTCTCTCTCTCTCTCTCTCTCTCTCTCTCTCTCTCTCTCTCTCTCTCTCTCTCTCTCTCTCTCTCTCTCTCTCTCTCTCTCTCTCTCTCTCTCTCTCTCTCTCTCTCTCTCTCTCTCTCTCTCTCTCTCTCTCTCTCTCTCTCTCTCTCTCTCTCTCTCTCTCTCTCTCTCTCTCTCTCTCTCTCTCTCTCTCTCTCTCTCTCTCTCTCTCTCTCTCTCTCTCTCTCTCTCTCTCTCTCTCTCTCTCTCTCTCTCTCTCTCTCTCTCTCTCTCTCTCTCTCTCTCTCTCTCTCTCTCTCTCTCTCTCTCTCTCTCTCTCTCTCTCTCTCTCTCTCTCTCTCTCTCTCTCTCTCTCTCTCTCTCTCTCTCTCTCTCTCTCTCTCTCTCTCTCTCTCTCTCTCTCTCTCTCTCTCTCTCTCTCTCTCTCTCTCTCTCTCTCTCTCTCTCTCTCTCTCTCTCTCTCTCTCTCTCTCTCTCTCTCTCTCTCTCTCTCTCTCTCTCTCTCTCTCTCTCTCTCTCTCTCTCTCTCTCTCTCTCTCTCTCTCTCTCTCTCTCTCTCTCTCTCTCTCTCTCTCTCTCTCTCTCTCTCTCTCTCTCTCTCTCTCTCTCTCTCTCTCTCTCTCTCTCTCTCTCTCTCTCTCTCTCTCTCTCTCTCTCTCTCTCTCTCTCTCTCTCTCTCTCTCTCTCTCTCTCTCTCTCTCTCTCTCTCTCTCTCTCTCTCTCTCTCTCTCTCTCTCTCTCTCTCTCTCTCTCTCTCTCTCTCTCTCTCTCTCTCTCTCTCTCTCTCTCTCTCTCTCTCTCTCTCTCTCTCTCTCTCTCTCTCTCTCTCTCTCTCTCTCTCTCTCTCTCTCTCTCTCTCTCTCTCTCTCTCTCTCTCTCTCTCTCTCTCTCTCTCTCTCTCTCTCTCTCTCTCTCTCTCTCTCTCTCTCTCTCTCTCTCTCTCTCTCTCTCTCTCTCTCTCTCTCTCTCTCTCTCTCTCTCTCTCTCTCTCTCTCTCTCTCTCTCTCTCTCTCTCTCTCTCTCTCTCTCTCTCTCTCTCTCTCTCTCTCTCTCTCTCTCTCTCTCTCTCTCTCTCTCTCTCTCTCTCTCTCTCTCTCTCTCTCTCTCTCTCTCTCTCTCTCTCTCTCTCTCTCTCTCTCTCTCTCTCTCTCTCTCTCTCTCTCTCTCTCTCTCTCTCTCTCTCTCTCTCTCTCTCTCTCTCTCTCTCTCTCTCTCTCTCTCTCTCTCTCTCTCTCTCTCTCTCTCTCTCTCTCTCTCTCTCTCTCTCTCTCTCTCTCTCTCTCTCTCTCTCTCTCTCTCTCTCTCTCTCTCTCATCTCAAAGAATTAATAAGTACTTGTTTTCTTGAAACAGTTAAAATTCTGAAATTTATAAAACTTATATAGACAACATTCCTGTCAGCCACTTATTAAAATATAAATGCGATACATTGGCGGATTTTTTAGTAATAAAAGTGTAAAATTGGTGCACAGTAAAAACTAGCTAAAATTCCAAAAGTATTTTGTCCTAACTAGGATAAAAATTATTAAAAGTTATAATAGAATTTAAAAATGCATTAGAATTTAAAAATTTTCAAACGCAACATTAAACGAAGAAAACAGTGGTGTGATTAGATTTTTCATTTGCCTCTTAGTTTCTTAGTAAACAACCTTCAAACTCGGGTAGATATACTTTCTGGGCAGACATTAAGTAGTCTACTGTCGGCGCAGAAATAATGTGCACCCGAGTTTGAAGGCTGTTTTCAAAGAAATCAATATGTCTATGAAAAATCTTTTTAAACTATTGTTTTCCTCATTTAATTATACATTAGACAATATGAATTTTTAAATTTAATTCAAAATTTTAATAATTTTCATCTTAGTTGGAACAAATAGGGTACCGGAATTTCTGTGAGTTTTCACTGTACAACAAATTTGCACTGTTATTACTCAAGAACCCATTAATGTATTGCATTTATATTTAAATATCTGGTTGGTAAGAAGGTTTTCTATAAGTTTTATAGATTTTATATTTTGAACTTTTCAACGAAAACGTTCTTATCAATTCCCAGAAACATTGTTTTCTTGACTTCTACAGGTCGTAAAATTAATTACTTGGTCTTGCTGTAATTCTTTTGACATGTACAGTTACGATAAATTCACATGTTTCATATGTGTAAGTAAATACAGTGATTTTATATCTAATTCAAATCAATTTAAATTTATTAATTTGAAGTTATTTTAAACTTATTTAAATCGATTTAAAAACACAGCATTTATTTACATATATAAAAGTAATATATCGTAATTATACATGTCATAATGATTACTACAAGACCAATAATTAATTTTACGTCAGAAGCCAAGAAAACAATATTTCAGGAAATTGATAAGAACTTTTTTTATTGAAAGTTACAATTCTAAAATTTACAAAACTCATAGAAAACATTCCTATCAATCAGTTAATAAAATATAAGTGCGATAAATTAACGGGTTATTGAGTAATAAACGTGTAAAGTTGATGTACAGTAAAACTAGTTGAAATTCTGAAAGTTTTTTGTTCCAACTAGGATAAAAGTTATAATAACATTTTTAAATGAATATTTAATAACGCTAAATTAAACGAAGAAAACAATGGTGTCATTAGATTTTTCATATGCCTCCTAGTTTCGTAGTCAACAACCTTCAAACCCGAGTACATTTACTACAGTAAGTAGAGTAGTTTCACATTTTTCATATGCCTCCTAGTTTCGTAGTCAACAACCTTCAAACCCGAGTAGTTTACAGTAAGTAGAGTAGTTTCACATTTTTCATATGCCTCTTAGTTTCGTAGTCAACAACCTTCAAACCCGAGTACATTTACTACAGTAAGTAGAGTAGTTTCACATTTTTCATATGCCTCTTAGTTTCGTAGTCAACAACCTTCAAACCCGAGTACATTTACTACAGTAAGTAGAGTAGTTTCACATTTTTCATATGCCTCTTAGTTTCGTAGTCAACAACCTTCAAACCCGAGTACATTTACTAAAGTAAGTAGAGTAGTTTCACATTTTATTGTGACGTTTTTCCTTGTACTCTCCTTGCTCTATCAGATTTTGTAAAATTAAATTGATCGATAATTATATTAAACTGGGAGCGATCAAGTGTCCTAGCCGTCGGCCTGTGAGGGGACCTCCCCCCCACAGAGACAAGTGGCCAAGATAATAACAGCCCACTAAGTGAGCGACATCAATGACATTCCTCGCGTGTTTTTATTGAAGATTGCGGCCATTATCAGACCTAGACCTGCAATGAGCTTTTTTATCAAAGGCTATAATAACGCGTGCACTAAACAAGCTTTGAGGGTAGGAAGGGGAGGGGTATTGAATGGGAATATTACATTTCACCGTTGAAAACAATATTGGAAAGTTTATTTATGAAATATGACTTTGTGGTGTTTCATCCAGGAAAAATTAATAATTAAATAAATTCGGCTTATAATTGGATCCCGGATAAAAGGGTTTTGTGATCAAGTGTGGCACTGTTTGAATTACTCGTTATGTTTTTTATCGTTATCGAGCAGCCCCTATTCACCTTTCAACACGCTCTAACTGAACTTTGTACTTTGTTGTAGCGTTTAATTTTAAGCTTCATTAAAACTATGGAATCGATGCACCAGGCCTCCTGCCGCAGGTAGTTGACATTTCACCCCCCCCCCCCCGTTCAGCATTGTTGTATGATTTACTGGATAATGTGGGTTTTAAGTACCTGAAATTCAGGTTGTTATTTTCAATTTAAATCGATAATCGATCTTATCCAACGAATGCTCGATTACAGTCGAGTAGTAATGTCAATTAATTGATGGCCAGTTGGCCTACATTAACATGAGCATGTTAAGGCAAGAACAGTTAACTTAAAATATTAGCAGTAAACACTAAATTTAATTTAAAATGAAAATTAACATTCCTATACAGTATAGAAGCGTCAAGTCAACGGATCTGAAAATCTGAATCGTACTTGATCGAAAAAAATTAGCAAACTCAATTTCCACTTAATAAATACACAGTGGAATCTTCCAATCAACTCCCGAGACTGGTTTTTGATATGAAGGGAATCAGTGACTTTTTCCTTTTTCTGATTAATCAAGTCTGCCTAAAACAACAGAGAACTTAAGAAACATATATGAAATGTATAACTAATGCAAACTAAGAAAGAAATTCGATTTGTTAATCATGTTTCGTGCTTCAATTATTTTTAATTATAATAAAATTAAAATCTAAACCTCGAAATGACGAAATGTACGAAGAAATAAATTTCATTATTCAAACACATGTAAATAAATATTAATTGTTTTTATAATCTTAATAAAAAGAAAGTGATAATGTTCATACATGGATGGTCGTGAATATTGACATTTGTCAAGCACAAGCTACTGAAAGCGATTATTGGTCGACAATCGCTTAAAAGAATGTTTGATTTCATATTGTATTCCCTTTATTTCGACAAAACAAACAAAGATGGATTGTCGGAATGCACGCCAGTGTCATTTTTACGTCAGAGACAGGATGAGATATAAAACAGCACATAAAATGTGTCCTTTTGTAGGCGGAAAACATGGGAATAATAATGTTGTCAAGGGTTGAGCTGGAAGGACAAATCGAAGGGGTGGAAGAAGTAGGCTGTAATTGCTGTAAAGGGAGGGTGAAAACATGGAGGGGGGGATCGAACGGCCCCACAAAAGCGTGCTTCGCATATCGCCAAAATGTTTTCCTCGGATAATTTTTATCTGTAGTGGCTGAGCGCGTAATTAATAACTAGAAACAAAAGCGGGAGGGAAAAAATGTTGATCGGACGACGAGCTTGAGGCTATTGTTTGTTACTCAGGTGACGTCCTTTGTTACCATGCCCTGGCCCGGTCAGGACGGGTCGGCTTCCTCCTTCTATATCATGCTATGTAATACTCTTTGATAGACTTCTGCCATGAGTTCGTCAGGGTGGAACTATCTACAGCTTTCTACACGATGGTAACAATAATTAATTATTAGGACTAGTCGCGGTAAGAATAGTAGAACTATGTCACACCTGACAGCTCTTTGACAACGTAGGTACTTGTCACGATAAGAATAGTAGAACTATGTCACACCTGACAGCTCTTTGACAAATTAGGTACTTGTCACGATAAGAATAGTAGAACTATGTCACACCTGACAGCTCTTTGACAAATTAGGTACTTGTTTGTTAGATATCAATTAATTATTGTCTCCCAGAAGAGTCCTGTTTTTAATAGGACTTTTCGCTAGCACAAACAAGGTATTAATCATTGTATACTTCCGGAAGAATTCAAGTGGTCTCCCCCAAACAATAATCCCTAAGTACCATAACATCTATTTGGATTACACCATACACCATACACGTACGGTGGTACTAACCCACCCGCCTACCCATACACGTACGGTGATACTAATCTACACGTGATCTACAAGAATAGTAGAACTATATCACACCTGATAGCTATTTGACAACTTAGGTAATTGTCATTATAAGAATAGTAGAACTATGTCACACCAGATAGCTCTTTGACAACTTAGCCACTTGTCACGATAAGAATAGTAGAACTATGTCACACCTGACAGCTCTTTGACAAATTAGGTACTTGTCATGACAAGAATAGTAGAACTATATCACACCTGACAGCTATTTGACAACTTACGTAATTGTCATTATAAGAATAGTAGAACTATGTCACACCTGACAGCTCTTTGACAACTTAGGTACTTGTCACGATAAGAATAGTAGAAATATGTCACACCTGACAGCTCTTTGACAACGTAGATACTTGCACGATAAGAATAGTAGAACTATGTCACACCTGACAGCTCTTTGACAACTTAGGTACTTATCACGATAAGAACAGTAGAACTGTGTCACACCTGACAGCTCTTTGACAACTTACGTACTTGTCACAATAAGAATAGTAGAACTCTGTCACACCTGACAGCTCTTTGACAAGTAGGTACTTGTCACGATAAGAATAGTAGAACTATATCACACCTGACAGCTATTTGACAACTTACGTAATTGTCATTATAAGAATAGTAGAACTATGTCACACCAGATAGCTATTTGACAACTTAGGTACTTGTCACAATAAGAATACGTAGTAGAAATATGTCACACCTGACAGCTCTTTGACAACCTAAGCATTCGTTACGATAAGAATAGTAAAACTATGTCACACCTGACAGCTCTTTGATAACCTAGGCATTCGTCACGATAAGAATAGTAGAAATATGTCACACCTGACAGCTCTTTGACAACGTAGGTACTTGTCACGATAAGAATAGTAGAACTATGTCACACCTGACAGCTCTTTGGTAACCTAAGCATTCGTTACGATAAGAATAGTAAAACTATATCACACCTGACAGCTCTTTGACAACGTAGGTACTTGTCACGATAAGAATAGTAGAACTATGTCACACCTGACAGCTCTTTGGTAACCTAAGCATTCGTCACGATAAGAATAGTAGAACTATGTCACACTTGAAAGCTCTTTGATAACCTAGGCATTCGTCACGATAAGAATAGTAGAACTATATCACACCTGACAGCTCTTTGACAACGTAGGTACTTGTCACGATAAGAATAGTAGAACTGTGTCACACCTCACAGCTCTTCGATAACCTAGGAATTCGTCACGATAAGAATAGTAGAACTATGTCACACCTGACAGCTCTTTGATAACCTAGGCATTCGTCACGATAAGAATAGTAGAACCATTTCACACTTGACAGCGATACACTTTGACAACCTAGGAACTCGGAAGAATAGTATAAGCATTTCACACTTCATAGCTCTTTGAAAACTAAGGAACTCGTCACGATAAAAATAGTAAAATCTTTGAAAATGTATTTCTTTGCAGGCTGCTTGATTTTCTTGATAAAGAGAAGATTCTGAGCGAGGACCAATTTGGTTTTAGAGCTGGAAAATCAACCTTTGACGCTGTAACCAGACTGGACGATTTGGTGTTGGACGGATTAGAAAACAGACAAAAAATGGTTGGTGTTTTTTTAGACTTGTCCATTGCCTTTGATTGTGGCAATCACAACCTTCTATTAGATACACTTGAAAGATATGGCATTCGCGGCCTTCCTTACTCGTGGCTCAAATCTTACTTGGACGACAGAAGTCAATGTTTTCAAATTGGTGATTAATTTTTTAATAATAGTAGAGTTCATTGTGGAGTTCCAAATGGGTCTATTCTAGGGCCAGTTCTCTTCCTGGTTTACGTTAATGAGATAGGGTCTTCTCTCTTGAGTGGAAAAATCGTTCAATATGCGGCTTGTACAACACTCTGCTTCAAAGCTGAGTCCATTCCTGCACTTGAAATTGAAGCGTTCACTAATCTTAATGCCTGTGTTCAAAAATTTGAAATGGAATATTTATCTACAAACCAATCAAAAACAAATTACATTCATTATTCTTTAGGAGATCAAGAGTCTTGCTTAAAGCCACTGATAATGGTTGATGGCATTCTTCTTGATGAAACGGCTGATATCCAGTTGCACCGGCGGTCAAAGGAATTTCCACGGGTCAAAACATTCCTCCGTCCGAAAAGTGTCCAGATGCACCGGTGGTCAAAATCTACCCACCTCACTTATCCCCGCTGCAAATTCCTTTGACCGCCGGAGCCGGTGCAATTGGAAGGCCCCTTCCTTCCCCACCCCACTACATTTCTTCAAACATAGTTTATAAGTGTTTAACAATTTCGCAATGGAATATTCTATCAAACACTTGCCGATGTTTCGTGGCACATACTAATGGTAGACCATAGCAGGTTCTAACTAATAAATATGGTAACTATGTATTTAATGTTTAATTTTGTGTTTATCCGTGGCAACACTAACATCTAACCTAACCTAACCTAACCTAACCTAACCTAACCTAACCTAACCTAACCTAACCTAACCTAACCTAACCTAACCTAACCTAACCTAACCTAACCTAACCGACTCATGACTCATGTCATAACAAAGGGTGTGGAATTTGGCACGGTCAGCTTGGGGTTACTGTACTAGGAATCCGGCCTGGTTGGACTTTCCCGGCTCATGTCATAAACAAGGGCCTCTGGTGCAATTGGAACACCCCCCAAAAGGGGCTCCGGTGCAACTGGACACATCAGTTTGGGGCCGATCCCTGACCCCGGTGCAATTGGAAATCTCCCGATGAAACAAACTCTGTCAAGTTCCTGGGAATTCACCTAGATAGGGCGTTGACCTGGAGCTACCACATTGACAGCATTTGTGCAAAAATTGCCTCTGGTATTTTTGCTTTGAGAAACATTAAAAAATTTTGCACAGTTAAGATACAAAATGGCCTATTTTGGTCTCATTTACCCTCACCTTACCTACGGAGTAAGACTGTGGGGTAGCTGTTGCTTAGACAAACTTCAAAGAGTTTTTCGGCTACAAAAAAGAGCAATCCGAATAATTTCCAAATTAAAAGTTAGAGAGTCATGCAACCAGTCCTTCAGGGAATTACGTTTGCTAACGCTGCCTTGCATTTACATTTTGGAGACTGCACTCTATTGTAGATTCAAATGTAATTTAACACGAGGTACATTCATCAACACGAAACGAGGAGTAGTCACAGTTATAGAGTGGCTCGGCAGGCCCTGGAACACAAACCGTCTGTAGCAGGCGTCAACATTTTAAACATTCTACTGGATTATATTAAAAGGGAGCAAAATTTAAACAAATTCAAGTCTCGATTAAAAGATTACTTAGTGGCTCCCGCTTGTTATTCTGTGGGTGAATTTATAGCAGACCCCTAATTTGCAGACGGCTCGGGAGAGATCCTGTATGAATGTTATTGCTGTAGAACAGTGTTTGTTACGAATGAATGAACTCCCCCACTAAACTTTGCTGAAATTGTTATTTTATCCTATCACTATCATTAGTGTGCATGATCATTATAACTAATAATATGACTTTTGATATACAATAAATACATATTGTCAAAAAGCAATAAACACTATTTCATTTCATTTTAAATATATTTGAAATGAGATGTTTAGAATTTTGTATCAATTTGTAATTACGACATATTCTATACTTTTGTTCAATCTAACATTGAATTTAACACCAAGTTTTTAGAGTGACGTTGTTTAGTTAATATATTTAATAATTTAGATCCATATTTAAGTGTGGTGCATTGTTTAGTACTAATTTTAAGCTACTTTTCATATTTTGCTCATTTAAAAGTTGCCATAAGAATTCCTATTTACCTCTCACCGCACCTTTGAGTTGTTCTGTAATACGCGAAACAAACTTTGTTATTAATTCAAACATCAAAACATCTTAAATACATATTAAATTCTTACTTCTTTTAATGCCGTTTTTAACTTTGGTTAAACTGAGTAGTTGGAAAATGTCTTAATATGTTTTTAACTAATCATAATTTTGCAGTCGGCTCTAAAGAATCTCTCAGAAGAATCTTCCAAATTCTGTTGCAAAGCAAATTGGTTGGAAAACAGTATTTGGTTACTTTATCGGTATTTATTTTTCTACTTATTTTCACTAATCCCGAAGACCTTTTCTCTCCCTTCAATTCCATTTTTGTAGACTCTCCTCTATTTTCAGTCCTTTTCTATAAGTCATATAAGATACTATCTTCGCGTCTCCCCTCTTTACTCCATGTCTTCGCCCACAACTGTTGACCTACCGAATAACCTCACCATAGTAGCCATCATATTGTTTAATACGTATAAACACCATCTCAGCGGTTTCTTCCTTTATAAATATTTTAGTATATTTTTTTATTTTCACTACTACATACATTTCATATAAAGTCGACATATAGGCCAAACATGATTCACTAAATTATCTTCCTTGACCACGTTCCAAAGTAGACCCCCATCCATTTCTGCCAGTGGGCTATCAGACCACTGTTGCCGTTGCCAGCTGTTAATTAGAATCATACAATTTTATTTTTTTATTTATTTATTCATAAGACGCCGATCGTCAAGATATGGGCGAATATGGATTTCGAATGAATGTGATGAGTGTATATGAGCGAATGTAGTCATTGTTACAAACTAAGTCCAACTATTCCTTAGAAAGTGTCATTAATTATTAGCCCATTGCCAAATGCACAGCCGGTGGTTATCAGCTGATTTTTCTCATAATGTATTGACTCTGATTGGGATCGAACTGAGAACCTTTAGCACATGAAGCTGGGATTGAACCAACTACGCTACCGACCAATTGTTGGAACATAAACAATTCCTACCCTATAACATTTTAGTTTGTCAACAGTTACGGTTCATTGTGCCAATTACTCTGCATTGCCTAATAAAATACATTTTTTGTTTTTATTTTATTTTTATTTGGTTTTATTTTTGTATTGTTTTGCCATTTTTTCAGTGAAGGTTACAAAAATGAAAAACTTGGTAGGCAATGGTTCTTTTGTAAATCCACACCAAAGAGTGAGCATTATTATTAATAATGAATTTCAGACAGATGTTTTAGTTTTAGGTTTGTACTAAAGCTTCTGCAAGAAAATTTGTATCCAATTTGCAAATCTCCATCTTTTTCGAAGGTCTAGATGGAATTTCAACAAAGCACATTAGGAGGCCTTTACCACTAGGCTTGAAGATAGCATCAGGTTCATTCATCCTACAATAAGAAATTACGATCGTTTCACAAGTCTCGTCTTGTCCATTGCTAAAGCTTGCATACCAAGAACACACAGAAAGGTTTATATACCAGGATGGAGTAAGGAATCAGATGATCTTTACAAAGGGTTTAATGCTACAGAAAATTCCAGTACGGCACATCTGCTGTTGCACTCTCTAGACAATACCAGAAGAGAAAAATGGGTTAAAACTATTGAAGATACAAACTTTACCCACAGCAGTAGAAAAGCGTGGCCAATTTTAAAGAAACTCTCTTCTTGAAACTATCCAAATCAAAGAGAAGTGCTCCACTCGAAGGTCTCTAATATAGCTCAACTCTAATATAGTCAGTTTATTGAAGTCAACCCACCATCCTTCTGGCAATGTTTGTCAACATGTACCTTAAAAGTTGATTGAAATATAAAAGAGTCAAACCCCTGGATGTCTCCAGAAATGTCACACAAGAAGATATAGACAGGGCGATTTCCGCTATACTAGCAGTGAAAGTAGCAGGTCATGACGGTATCTTACCGGAATTTCTGTTGCATGCTGGTATGAAAGTGAATAAATGGCTTCAAACAGTCTAAAAAAGATATTAGTTACAGGTAATTTGCCGAAAGCATTCAAGCGACCAAAAGTAGTAGCTGTCCTGGAAAGATCCTGAACGACTGGAAAGTTATTGCCCTATTTCTCTTCTTAGTGTTTGTTATAAGTTGCTGGAAAGACTGTTATATAATAGAATATCACCCATTCTTGATTTCAATTTTTCAGTTCAGCAGGCTGGTTTTCGCCCTGGCCGTAGCTGTAGCGACCAGATCCTGGCTCTGACATAATTTATCGAGAATGGGTTTGTTTTGTTGATCTTACAACAGCTTTGACACAGTATGGAGAAACGGTCTGTTGTTAAAGTTCTACAGTTTCATTACCTGTTTCTTTCTTTGCGACTTTGGAGTCAATGGTTAGTGCCAGGCTAATAAAAGTATATCTCGGTCGTGAATAAAGCTCCTATTTGCTACGAATTATGTGTAGCCTTATACAGGCGGCGGTCACTTGGAACTATTGTAAATCTGTTCGTAGTAATATTAATACTATTATTATAGTTTAATGAATGTTTTCGCTTTTTGTATTTATCGTAAAAGGCTAACTATTTTATTATGTCAAATAGTGAACCAATATAAATAACCTACTAGCCCACTTATAACAGATAGACCTATTCCTACCTGTATTAAATGAAACCTTGTGCTCTTTGTACGAATAAAAAAAATAGCCAAGTATAAAAAAGTCATTAAATTATGTTTACCATTGGAAACCCCCATAACATATAGGGGCTCCATCGGAAAAAAGTTGGCTGCCATGTTGGATAATGGCGGCCATTTTGAAAAATGTTAACTACAAATTTTTAAACCTCTCCAAAAACAAGGGAATGTTCCCCATTTAAACTTTGTTGTTAGTTACTGGTAACTATTTTGTTGGTACTGTTATATTTGTCAGCTTATATATAAATAAGTACCATGTGGTCCCAATTTATGTAGGCTATGTTAATCTACCTAATATTTATTTATTTATTTTTTTATTTATTCTTAAGACGCCGAACGTCAAGATATGGATTTCGAATGAGTGTAGATGAACGGGTGTAGTCATTGTTACTATCTGAGTTCGACTTAGCTCAGAAAGGACTATTTATTAATAGCCCAATAGCCAGGGCAACTATGGGACCTACAGTTTTACGTGGAATCCGAACCACGTAGTGTTGGTCTGATTTCAGCTAACTAACAAGTCTGACACTAAGTTCTCTTCCCTGCACAACATCTGAACCTTGACTACCATCCAACATGGACACCTCAGACTTCTCTAGTAGTGTCCAAGTCGATGGCAATCATTGAGCGGACGCAGTGTCGGTATTAAGAGGACCTATCGCCTACAATCTCCCAAACAGTTTGTCCCCAAGTAGCTTTAAAAAGGAACATGATTACTGCATTATGAACCGGTTTTTATTTAGGCTTGCATTGGGCAAATACGTTATTTCTTTAGTCACAGCTTATTGATAGCTTTATTCTAGCTCCTTATGGGCAAGCTTCTCATTTTAATATGCCCTCTAAAGCAACGTCCACGATAGACTTGCAGGCATTTGATTCAATTCTATGAAGCTAGAAGAACACCCAAGTCGTTGTGAAAATAGCGACCAGATTAGGAAAGAGCCTAACTTGAAGATAGCTTTTTAATCTGGACTAGACCATCTGAAGAGAGCCTGTTGTGGTGGGTGAGAGGTTATGTTTGGTTAGGCGAGGATTTTCCCCTCAGTTGACCACGAATACAGGGCTGCCAATCGCTTCCACATTACACCTCGGCCCCCTCCCGGCATATAATCCTCCGAATCAATTACTTACACAAAGAATACAGCTGGGCGGTTGTTGACTTGCGGCTCTCAGTGTGATTTGATCACTCCCCCAAAATCTCACTTCGTCGAAAACAAATTAGATCAGTCATCCAAAGGACACAACTGGTCCAGGACAAAATACAGAATACTCATTTTATAAGCTCTGCAGTCTGCATATTATATCATGCTTAAAATGCGTAGTTCGTGTTATGATTTGCTTGAGCTGTATCTGAATTACGTGTAATTAGCTTGTACTTTACGGTTATCTACCTTCGTTAGTATATTTTTTCAAGAGATTTTATCCATCAATATACGAACTAAAATGCACTGCGGATGGATTTACTACATGATTTCTTTTATGTGGTACAGTACTTTCCAAATATTAAATTTGGTATTTCATGGTATTAATTATTACAATGAACATTCTTAACAGACTCTCCAACCAAATAAAAATACACCACGGATCTAAAGGCAATATATTAGTTTTATGAAGAGCAGCCGTTAGTCTTGTGTGACTGATAGGTGCGATGAAGAGCGGCCGTTAGTCTTGTGTGTCTGGTGGGTGCGATGAAGAGCGGCCGTTAGTCTTGTGTTTGGTGGGTGCGATGAAGAGTGGCCGTTAGTCTTGTGTTTGGTGGGTGCGATGAAGATCAACCGTTAGTCTTGTGTTTGGTGGGTGCGATGAAGAGCGGCCGTTAGTCTTGTCTTTGGTGGGTGCGATGAAGAGCGGCCGTTAGTCTTGTGTTTGGTGGGTGCGATGAAGAGCGGCCGTTAGTCTTGTGTTTGGTGGGTGCGATCAAGAGCGGCCGTTAGTCTTGTGTTTGGTGGCTGCGATGAAGAGCGGCCGTTAGTCTTGTGTGACTGGTGGATGCGATGAAGAGCGGTCGTTAGTCTTGTGTTTGGTGGTTGCGATGAAGAGCGGCCGTTAGTCTTGTGTGACTGGTGGGTGCGATGAAGAGCGGCCGTTAGTCTTGTGTTTGGTGGATGCTCTGAAGAGCGGCCGTTAGTTTTGTGTGTCTGGTGGGTGCGATGAAGAGCGGCCGTTAGTCTTGTGTGTCTGGTGGGTGCGATGAAGAGCGGCCGTTAGTCTTGTGTTTGGTGGGTGCGATGAAGAGCGGCCGTTAGTCTTGTGTGTCTGGTGGGTGCGATGAAGAGCGGCCGTTAGTCTTGTGTGTCTGGTGGGTGCGATGAAGAGCGGCCGTTAGTCTTGTGTGACTGGTGGGTGCGATGAAGAGCGACCGTTAGTCTTGTGTTTGGTGGGTGCGATGAAGAGCGGCCGTTAGTCTTGTGTGTCTGGTGGGTGCGATGAAGAGCGGCCGTTAGTCTTGTGTTTGGTGGGTGCGATGAAGAGTGGCCGTTAGTCTTGTGTTTGGTGGGTGCGATGAAGATCAACCGTTAGTCTTGTGTTTGGTGGGTGCGATGAAGAGCGGCCGTTAGTCCTGTCTTTGGTGGGTGCGATGAAGAGCGGCCGTTAGTCTTGTGTTTGGTGGGTGCGATGAAGAGCGGCCGTTAGTCTTGTGTTTGGTGGGTGCGATCAAGAGCGGCCGTTAGTCTTGTGTTTGGTGGCTGCGATGAAGAGCGGCCGTTAGTCTTGTGTGACTGGTGGATGCGATGAAGAGCGGCCGTTAGTCTTGTGTTTGGTGGTTGCGATGAAGAGCGGCCGTTAGTCTTGTGTGACTGGTGGGTGCGATGAAGAGCGGCCGTTAGTCTTGTGTTTGGTGGATGCTATGAAGAGCGGCCGTTAGTTTTGTGTGTCTGGTGGGTGCGATGAAGAGCGGCCGTTAGTCTTGTGTGTCTGGTGGGTGCGATGAAGAGCGGCCGTTAGTCTTGTGTGTCTGGGTGCGATGAAGAGCGGCCGTTAGTCTTGTGTGACTGGTGGGTGCGATGAAGAGCGGCCGTTAGTCTTGTGTGTCTGGTGGGTGCGATGAAGAGCGGCCGTTAGTCTTGTGTGACTGGTGGGTGCGATGAAGAGTGGCCGTTAGTCTTGTGTTTGGTGGGTGCGATGAAGAGCGGCCGTTAGTCTTGTGTGACTGGTGGGTGCGATGAAGAGCAGCCGTTAGTCTTGTGTTTGGTGGATGCGATGAAGAGCAGCCGTTAGTTTTGTGTGTCTGGTGGGTGTGATGAAGAGCGGCCGTTAGTCTTGTGTGTCTGGTGGGTGCGATGAAGAGCGACCGTTAGTTTTGTGTGACTGGTGGGTGCGATGAAGAGCGGCCGTTAGTCTTGTGTTTGGTGGGTGCGATGAAGAGCGGCCGTTAGTCTTGTGTGACTGGTGGGTGCGATGAAGAGCGGCCGTTAGTCTTGTGTTTGGTGGATGCGATGACGAGCAGCCGTTAGTTTTGTGTGTCTGGTGGGTGTGATGAAGAGCGGCCGTTAGTCTTGTGTGTCTGGTGGGTGCGATGAAGAGCGACCGTTAGTTTTGTGTGTCTGGTGGGTGTGATGAAGAGCGGCCGTTAGTCTTGTGTGTCTGGTGGGTGCGATGAAGAGCGACCGTTAGTTTTGTGTGACTGGTGGGTGCGATGAAGAGCGACCGTTAGTTTTGTGTGTCTGGTGGGTGTGATGAAGAGCGGCCGTTAGTTTTGTGTGACTGGTGGGTGCGATGAAGAGCGGCCGTTAGTTTTGTGTGTCTGGTGGGTGCGATGAAGAGCGACCGTTAGTTTTGTGTGTCTG
The DNA here is from genome assembly GCA_035578905.1 of Stictocephala bisonia. Lineage (NCBI taxonomy): Eukaryota > Metazoa > Arthropoda > Insecta > Hemiptera > Membracidae > Stictocephala > Stictocephala bisonia. Next base: position 6,605 of record JAQJVL010000702.1, on the reverse strand, counting down.
GTGGGTGTGATGAAGAGCGGCCGTTAGTCTTGTGTGTCTGGTGGGTGCGATGAAGAGCGACCGTTAGTCTTGTGTGTCTGGTGGGTGCGATGAAGAGCGACCGGTAGTTTTGTGTGACTGGTGGGTGCGATGAAGATCAAATATTAGTAGTATGTGTTTATTGGCTGCGATTATGGGCCACAGTTAGTGGTTCGAGATTGAAGGTGGGAAACAGGATGTGCGCCTATTTGCGGCAAACCAGATTTTTTCTGACATTTGCGGCACGATTTGAACTGACCCACTAGTTATTGGTAAATTTATGACTTTGGTGAAGAGTTATCAAACTATTATTTGAAAACATTCAAAGAGAAATCTAGTCAGTCATGTATTTTAATCATTAGCTAGATTTACAGATTTTAAATAACTGTTTGAAAGAAGAATTTAGAATACAATATGATATACCTTATACCTTATGACGTAGACATTGTAATATAAAAATACACCCAAAGAGTATGGTAGAGCAAAAGGAGACAGTGAAAAACACATGTCTTATACATTAAAATATAGCCTATGGTAATTATGTATTTTATAACATAAATTATTATGAGTGATGTTCCCACAATGTTTGTATTAGATCGAACCTATCTTTAAAGAAAGGTTTGATCGAATATAGCAACGTAAGAAAGCATTACAAGACAAGTGTTGTAATTGTCAACATATAATACATCTTGTATGCATGTGCATCTAGTAACTGTAAGGTATACTAATAGATTGTTATATATTGTGGCACATCCTAGTTGCGCCTCAACATAACTTAATAATGAGGGTCAGGAAAGGGATGATAAAACCATACATCCTAGTTGTGCCTCGATAATTTCAGGTAGAGAATATCAAAGAACTAGGGGTACCCCCTGCCACGTTAAGTGACGGAGAGGCTGAGAAATAAATTATGAACGTAAGAAACTCACTATGGGCTAACACCTAGATTTTACAAATTGTTTATTTGAACTCTATCTAGCTCTCACCTCCAACCCAACATGCACGTCAATGACATTTGGAGCGGGTATCATTGTAAAAGTGAGGTGACATTTTTCTAATAAACCCCAGTTAGATGTGGTCAATTGCAATGAAAAGTGTTCCGCAGAGAAGTTATTAATTTGTAAATTGTTCATTTAACTATAGTTATCATTTAGAAGTTGTCACTAGTAGTAGTTTTTATTTAATGTTAGTTCATTTATTTTTTAAATTGTTAAGTTGTTCCAAAGTGAAACTTACCTAAGGCTTAACAGTATTCAAACGGGCTAAGTTCATAACACCGTTAAAAGAACAAACACAGGTTTTTATCAATAAAAAGCTTCATCAGCTAAAAAATAAAGAAATAGATAGACCTAACCTTTCCGAAGGGAATTTCAGACAAGTGCCATGTCAAACCTCTCTGAATCACAATTTATTATATATTTGTTTGTCCAATGTGGTGTTTTACTCATATATTGTATTAAAATTATTTATGTATTACTTTGAGTTGTGTATCTTGATATCATGTATCTAGTAATTGTTTTATTTGATACGTTCAGTGGATTTGCATTTAAAGTATTAAATATTTTATTCAAAGTCTGTATATATTGATAACTGTATTTAAACAATCATTTACATATTTGCATAGGCATTAATAATATAATATAGCATTTATATAGCAAAACTGTTTGTGAATATTAAATATGTACTAATATAATCTAGATATCATACCATTGTAACGTAAACCCTTTACTACTAGCCTGTTTGTGTCTATTTGTATATTTATTTGAAATACATATAAGGAAATTCAAAAACTGTATATAATACATACAGTTATCTAAGTAACCGATAATTTGCAATTGCATAGACATGTAGGCCTGCGTTTTTAATGCTACAATTGTACTATATTAATGAATAAATTATAATAGTATATGTTTTGTACTTTCTAAGTTTAGCAAACTGAACCTCAAAGCCAATTCAGACACTGCGATGCTTTATTAAAATAAACTTAAATGCTAGTTTTACCAATTTATATAAGCTCACGTGATATAGATAATACAAGATGAATTAATCAATAACAAAATACCTATATTAAACAAGTTGACTTAATTGTTAGGTAAAATGAACTAATAGGTACGTCATGTGTGGTAGCCATCGATATATCGATGGTGGTAACATCTTGGTACAGAGCTTTCGTTTTCCTGGAATGCAAATCACACAGGCTTGCCGCTGAGGCGCAACGAGGATATTCTCTGGGGCCAGGTTTTGGGTACGAGGCACAACTAGGATGTTTTAGAGACACCTCAGGTGTACTTGAGGTGCAACTAGGATGTTTTAGGGACACCTCAGGTGTACTTGAGGTGCAACTAGGATGTTTTAGGGACACCTCAGGTATACTTGAGGCACAACTAGGATGTTTTAGGGACACCTCAGGTGTACTTGAGGTGCAACTAGGATGTTTTAGGGACACCTCAGGTATACTTGAGGCACAACTAGGATGTTTTAGGGACATCTCAGGTATACTTGAGGTGCAACTAGGATGTTTTAGGGACATCTCAGGTATACTTGAGGTGCAACTAGGATGTTTTAGGGACACCTCAGGTATACTTGAGGTACAACTAGGACGTTTTAGGGACACCTCAGGTATACTTGAGGTGCAACTAGGACGTTTTAGGGACACCTCAGGTATACTTGAGGTGCAACTAGGACGTTTTAGGGACACCTCAGGTATACTTGAGGTGCAACTAGAATGTTTTAGGGACACCTCAGGTATACTTGAGGTACAACTAGGACGTTTTAGGGACACCTCAGGCATACTTGAGGTGCAACTAGGATGTTTTAGGGACACCTCAGGTATACTTGAGGTGCAACTAGGACGTTTTAGGGACACCTCAGGTATACTTGAGGTGCAACTAGGATGTTTTAGGGACACCTCAGGTATACTTGAGGTACAACTAGGATGTTTTAGGGACACCTCAGGTATACTTGAGGTGCAACTAGGACGTTTTAGGGACACCTCAGGTATACTTGAGGTGCAACTAGGATGTTTTAGGGACACCTCAGGTGTACTTGAGGTGCAACTAGGATGTTTTAGGGACACCTCAGGTATACTTGAGGTACAACTAGGATGTTTTAGGGACACCTCAGGTATACTTGAGGTGCAACTAGGATGTTTTAGGGACACCTCAGGTGTACTTGAGGTGCAACTAGGACGTTTTAGGGACACCTCAGGTGTACTTGAGGTGCAACTAGGATGTTTTAGGGACACCTCAGGTATACTTGAGGCGCAACTAGGATGTTTTAGGGACACCTCAGGTGTACTTGAGGTGCAACTAGGATGTTTTAGGGACACCTCAGGTGTACTTGAGGTGCAACTAGGATGTTCCTATATTGCCGAGGGGGAGTTAAATGTAATTATTAGGTTAATCTTTAGTGGGCTACAAGTGGGACATCCCTTGCAATTGGTACATCCCTTGCAAGTGGCACATCCCTTGCAAGAGACAGTTGTCAACCTTTAACAATATAACAATAATCCTGGTGTAATTTATTAGGAGTGCCGCAAGTGGGCGAGCCGCAAAATAGCATGGGACTGGGTAACGGTGGGTCACTCAAGTCGTACGTGTTCGTTGAATGTGAAGACAGGCCTCCGTTAGCCATAAGTTGTCGTAATGGGGGTTATGGACCTCCATTATAGTCATACGTGTTTAATGGGTGCGATGTCTAGCCACCATAATTCGTACGTTTTTTAAGTAATTGCGAGTATGTAACATCACTTATTGTGTAGTAGTATTCTTGTGTAGTAGTATTACTAATCCCTTAGTAATATTGGCTGAACTGTGTATACCTTTACTTCCATTGTGTGTGGTTGGGCTCATCAAGTTTTGCCCTCACTGTGTCACACTAGTGGGACATTGAAGTGGATACTTGCTGGATCAAAGAATCAACGTGGAAGGGAAGTTTTATCCTGCGTGGTTTCAGTGTTGTACAGCGCATTCCAATCCTGGACGGATGACTGGGTCCAAGTAATAAACAAATAATTATGTCCATCAAAAAGGCCGCTCGTCTGATTATTGCTATAGGTGGATTAATTCCCTATTTCCTCTCTATCATAAATGAGTCCCAGACAAGATCAAGAGGTCTGCCAGTCCACTCGTCAAGGCTTATTCTGGCCGGCCACACACGGCGATGGGATTGTGGATTGTATTCGGCAAAGACGATATGACGGCGTCACTGCCAGGGTCTGGTGATTATGGTAATTGGCATTGGGAACACGATTGGGGATTATTCAGACTGGACGTTCAAATCTTTTGATAAAACGTTGTTTAATTAAAACGAGATATGAAGATTTAACGAGGTGATAAAATATTCAAAATGCGAGTAGGAAATTGAGACATGTTTTGTAGTCATTTTAATACTTCTTTCGCGTTCGTCTGTCGAATATAATCGTGAGGTCGTTTCTGAACTTACATACTAACAATATAACAAATAGCTGAGGAAGTGGCACATTTTTTTAGGGTGGGTACTGACGCTTTCTTGTTCTTCGTTTTTAGTATTTAAGTGATGTTTTGCCATGTTATACTGTCTATTTATGATGTTTGAACCATTTTGGGGAAATTAATGTTGCGTTCTTTATTTATTCTATTAATATTCTCTAGACCTATCCAACGTTACGTCTCACCCGATATTTTTAAGTTTAGTAGAAAGGCCTAATCAAAAACAGTTTTAAGCGAGAAAATTTTTTTTAATTATCCCACGATGGTTCAAAACTCGTGGGTAGCAGCAATAATTTCTATTATCTACTTCCAATTTTCCTAAACATTTTGGTGTCCGTCTCCAATACAATTTATATCCTATTGGTCTCTCTGCCAGTTTCTTTCTTTGTGTCCAATTTAAACTAAAAATTTTTGAATTGTTCTGGTGGTGTGAGCGGAAGATCCATCTATATGCCAAATTGGAAGTGTTTAGCTTATCGAGAACTTTTACAGAATTAATGTTACAAGTTTGTATAACCGTAGATAACAAACGTTTGTACAGCTTCAATCAAACACCTTTCCTCCAAACACTTGGATTACAAGACTACTTCACTTATAATTGAGCGATTATATCGTGAAAGGTTGTCCTATAAAGGATAATTGAGAGATAAACATCGACACTTCTAGTACTGTTATATATCAATGTTATGTTGTGGACGTATTGTATTGTTATTCCCCGTGTTACCATTAGGGGGTTTCCTGAAATAGGCCCAGTGTAAGCTTACAATCTTTGAAAGAAATTCGTCATATGATGATGAAGGAAACAATTCGAATAAGTGTGAATCAGAATACATGGTTGGCTGCCTGCCTGCCCAGGTGTACGGTTTATACAAACTTTCATAATTTTATGAGTAATTAAAATGTTAATTTTAATGTTGCGTTGGCAATTATATTTAAAAATCTATATGTATTAACAGACTAAACTGAATCTTCCATAATTTATAAACATCCTCAAACTAATTAAACAAGCTCACGGGGTTTTATATAATTTAACTTCATTTGTATATGGAAACAACTGTGTCACAAATGTCGAACCAATACGTAATTTAGAAATACGAAAGGGGTCTTTTTAATGCACCTGCAGACAAAGAGACAGCAGACCAAACACTGAATGAGCGTGGAAATATAGATTGTCTGTGAGGTTGGACTTTTTGGTTTATAGGTAAGGAAATAACATAAGGAGATGTCTTGATGACATTCAGTACATACCATACTGAGTAACAAATTTTAGTTTTAAAAAGACAATTAAAAAGTTATATTTGTATATATTTTTTTACTGAATAAAAACATCTTACTATTATATACAGTAAATAACTAATGATGTCTGTGTGTTACTCAATCACGCAAAAACTACTGGACCCGTTCAGCCGAAATTTTGCATGGTCATTCTTAGGGCCTCTGGTTAACACATCGGCATATCTTTATTTTGAAATTCCACCAGGGCACCACCCTGTGGCTATAAATGCAAGCCCTAAGGCAATACCATTGATTTTATAAACAAATAAATTTCCCATTCAATGTTACATTTTGAGTCTAAAAATATCAGTAGTTTTTGTGGTCTATTGTGGAGCGCTAGTGTAGTCCCATGTAATGTAGTTTAAACCAGCTGTCGTGGCAGACCTCACAAACTAACCAAATGACTGGCTCAAATATTCCTATTACATGGACTATTTGAGCCATGTAATAGGTGTACATAATCAAGTGCAATACCAATTTAACAATTGTTTATAATAGTTTAATTAATCAACTGTTGGAATAAACCTACAACTTACTTAGTTCTGAAGTAAATACCGTACCAAACCTAACCACAACGCACTTTTGCACTCACGTATTTCAAGCGGGAGGAACCTGCATATTTTCACAAAGGCAAACCAAGCTGTAAATATTGTTTGTAAATCCGATTTATAAAACTTTCTTTTTGATAAACATTATCATACTAAAAATCGTCCAAACAACCTAGGGTTAACCCATTGCATCCATGTTTGTATTACTGAGTGCAATAAGCACAATGTAAATCAACGTAAACCCCGTAACCAAAGAGGTTTCAATTTCTGTATTAAAAAAAAACCAATAAATTAA